>JACEFZ010010973.1:0-52838 GCA_014155875.1 Cepaea nemoralis | reverse complement strand
CCCCTCCCCCCCTCCCTCCCCTTTCCCCCTTTTCCCTTCTTCCCCCCTCCCTCCCCCCCTCCTCCCCCCCCTTCCCCCTCCCTTCCTCCCCTTTTTTTTCCCTTTACTTTCCCTCCTTTCCCCCCCCTCCTTTCCCTTTTCCCCCCCTCCCCCCCCTCTCCCCTCCCCTCCTTTTCCCCCCCTCCTTCCTTTTCCCTCCCCCTTTCCTCCCCTCCCCTTCCCCCCCCCCTTTCCTCCTCCTCCCCCTCCCCTCCCCTTTTTCCTCCCCTCCTTTCCCCTCCCCCCTTCTTCCTCCTCCTCCTCCTCCCCCTCTTCCCTCCCCCCTTCCCCCTTCCTCCCCCCTCCCTCCTCCCCCCCCTTTTCCTCCTCCTCCCTCTCCCCCTCCCCCCCCCCTTTCCCCCTTCCTCCTCCTCCCTTCACATTCCTCCTCCTCCCTCTTCCTCCTCCTCCTCCCCCCCTCTCCCTCCTCCTCCCCCTCCCCTTCTTCCTCCCCCCTCCCCTCCCCTCCCCCTCCCCCTCCTCCCTTTCCTCCTCCTCCCCCTCCTCCTCCCCCCTCCTCCCCCCCTCCCCCTCCCTCCTCCTCCCTTCCTTCCTCCCCTCCCTTCCTTTCCTCCTTCCCCTCCCCCTCCTCCCATCCTCCCCCTCCCTTTTCCCCTCCTCCCTCCCCCTCCCCCCCCTCCCTCCCCCCCTTCCTTCCCCCTCCTCCCTCCCCTCCCCTCCCTCCTCCCCCCATCCCTTTCTCCCCTCCCTCCTCCTCCTTCTTCCTCCCTCCTCCTCCCTCCCCATCCTCCTTCCTCTCCTCCTCCACACTCCTCCTCCTCCCTCCTCCTCCTCTCTCTACCTCCTCCCTCCTCCTCCCTTCACATTCCTCCTCCTCCCTCTTCCTCCTCCTCCCTCCTCCTCATCCCTTCTCCTCCCTCCTCCTCCTCTCTCCTCCTCCCTCCTCCTCCTCCCTCCTCCTCATCACTCCTCCTCCCTCCTCCTCCTTCTTCCTCCTCCCTCCTCCTCCCTCCTCCCCCTCCTCCTTCCTCTCCGCCTCCTCCCTCCTCCTCCTCCCTCCTCCTCCCTCTACCTCCTCCTCCCTCTACCTCCTCCCTCCTCCTCCCTTCACATTCCTCCTCCTCCCTCTTCCTCCTCCTCCCTCCTCTTCCTCTCTCCGCCTCCCTCCTCCTCCTCCTCCCTCTACCTCCTCCCTCCTCCTCCCTTCACATTCCTCCTCCTCCCTCCTCCTCCCCTCCTCCTCTTCCCTCCTCCTCCTCCCCCTCCTTGTCCCCCTCCCTCTGCCTTCTCCCTCCGCCTCCTCCCTCCTCCTAATCTCTCCTCCTCCTCCCTTCTCCTCCCTCTCCCTCTCCTCCTCCTGCTCCCTTCTCCTCCTGCGTTCTCCTCCTCCCTCCTTCTCCCTCCTCCTCCCTCTTCCTCCTCCCTCCTCCTCGCCTCCTCCTCCACCCTACTCCTCCCTCCTCCTAATCCCTCCTCCTCCCTCCTATTCCTCCCTACTCCTCCTGTCTCCTCCCTCCTCCTCCCTCCTCTTCCCTCCTCCACCTCCCTCTTCCTCCTCCCTCCTACATTTACCCAAGACAGACAGACAGTCAGACAGATAGTCGGGAACGGGATCTTATATGACTACTTATATAATTTAAATGAGATGCTCTCCACCATGGGCTGGGCCGGGTCAGACAGACAGACAGACAGATAGATAGATAGATAGACAGACAGACAGACAGACAGACAGACAGACAGTCGGGAACGGGAACTTATATGACTACTTATATGAATTAAATGAGATGCTCCCCACCAGGTGTTGGGCGATGCCAGGCCGGGTCAGACAGACAGACAGATAGATAGTCGGAACGGGAACTTATATGACTACTTATATGAATTAAATGAGATGCTCCCCATCAGGGTCTAGGCGAAGACGGGCCGGGTCAGACAGACATACAGACAGACAGACAGACAGACAGACAGTCGGTAACGGGAACGGGAACTTATATGACTACTTATATGAATTAAATGAGATGCTCCCCAAAAAGGACTGGGCGAAGCCGGGCCGGGTCAGCTAGTGTTTAATAAATTACAGCAGAAAATCTGACCCGTCCTAATTTACAAATAATTCATACACTCTTTTGAGCGTAACAAACATGCTGCCATACAGCAAAACTGGTTCTACATAGCATTTTAACACTCTCTTTCTTACACTCAGTGATAGTGACCTATTGCACAAGATACTCTTCATTTTCTAAAATGCGGCCTTTGCCTGCCCTATTCTGCTCCTAATCTCTGTTGTACATCTTCCATCTGATGTTATAAATGTCCCTAGGTATCTAAAATTATCCACTTGGTTAAGGATTTTTCCTTCTATTTCTATGTCACATTTTGGTGTCACCATTTTCTTTGATATTACCATTGTTACTGTTTTCTTGATATTCAAGGAGAGTCCTTTCCTTGCACTCTCTGTTACTACAACGTCTAATAATTGTTGTAGGTCTGTTGAATTATCTGCCATCAATACTGTGTCATCTGCGTAGTATATATTATTTATATTATAACCTCCAACTAGTATTCCTGGCATCTCTTTGATCTCTCTCATTATTACTTCGCTATACAGGGAGAAAAGATCTGGTGACAAGACACACCCCTGTCATACTCCTAGCTTTATCTGTTCGTAACTACCCTCTTTATTTCCCATTTTGATTGCTGCTACTTGGTTCCAGTAAACATTCTTTATTATTCTTAAATCTTTTCTATCAATGTTGATATCTTCCAACATTTTAATCAGTTCATCATGTTTTACTTTATCAAATGCCTTAATATAATTGGGCATGTTATGAGAAGAAATGGATTGGAGAATTTTGTGACAACTGGTAAGATTGAGGGGAACAGACCAAGGGGAAGACCTAGAAGCAAGTACCTGGATGGCTTGGCCTTGTGGCATGGTCGAGACAGAAACACGGAGCTGATCCACGACTCTGGTGATCGAGTGAGATGGCAGAACATGACCGCCCACGCTTACCGGCATGGCACATGATGGATGGATGGAATATAATCTATGAAGCACAAATATATGTCTCTCTGTTTCTCTATTGACCTTTCTATTAGTGTCCGTAATGTATAAATTGCATTGTTTGTGCCTTTTCCTTCCACAAATCCATACTGTTCTTCACTAATTTCCATTTTTATTTTATTTTTGGTTCTTCTCATTATGATTCTGAGTAGAAGCTTAGTGATATGGTTTATACGTTAATTGTACGAAAATCTTCACAATCAATTGCTCCTTGTCTTTTTGGTATAGCTATAAATACAGATTTCAGCATATCACTGAGTAAATATCCACTACTGTAAATATCATTCCACATTTTGGTTAATATATCTACTCCGAATTCTCCCACTACTTCTAATTCTTCTATTGTGATTTCATCTGGCCCAGCTGTTTTTCCTTTCTTCATACGTTTCATAGCGTCAGCGACTTCTTCTTTCAGAGTAGGTGTACTTTCTAAGTTACTATCTTCTGTTAATTCTTCACGTTCTCCGTCATATAATTCTCTTATATACTCATTCCACCTCTTCATTATAGCACCTTCCTCTAATAATATCTTTCATGTTTTTGATTTCAAACACCCTGTATTTATTCTTATTTTTCTTCCTGTAAGCTCACTGATTTGTCTGTGCATATTTTTTGTATCTTTAATGGAATTTAATTGAATTTTTTTTGCATTGCTCGTTTAACCAACTTTCTTTAGCCTTCCCACATTTATCTTTTATTTCTTTATTTATCTTAGCGTATTCTTGTTTGTCATTTTCACTTTGTTTACTTTTGTCCATCAGTTTTAAGATTTCTTCATTCATCCATTGTGTTTTTCTTAGCTATTTTGCCTCTCTCCGGTAATACTTCTTTGCTAGTTTGATGAATGGAGTCCCTTAACATTTCCCATTGTTCATTTATATTCTGTATTTTAGCTATCGTATTGTACCTATTTTCCACTGTCACTCTGTATAGTTCTTGCATTTCTTTATCTATTTTCAGAACCTCTTTATTAAGTCTCATGTTCTTAACCATTTTTTCCCCTCTCTTTAATCTTACTTTTATTTGTCCACATAGTGGTACATGATCACTATTACAGTCAGCACCAGGCATTGTCTTTACATTAATTAAAGCATTTCTAAATCTTTTATTAATTAGTATGTAGTCAATTTGGTTGCTTATTTTCTTATCAGAGCTTTTCCATGTGTACAGTCGTCTTTTATGGTGTTTAAACCATGTGTTTCCAATTATCATATCATTGATATTTTCCCATTCTATTAGCTTTTCCCCTCTTTCATTTCTTGTACCTAAACCATAATTCCCACTACATCCTTCATTTTCCCCTTTCCTACGTTTGCATTAAAATCACCAAGTTTTATTTTTATTTCTTGTGATCCCATTTAAACCATCACCATTTCTATTTCGTCGTAAAAGTGTTGTGTTTCTTCATCACTACTGCTTGTTGTTGGTGCATATACTTGTATAATATTTATGTCTATTGGTTTGCCTTTGATTTTTACCAAAATAACTCTATCTGAAATACACCAGTATCCATTAATTGACTTGGCTGTTTTTTCGTCTAATATTATTCGTACACCTTTTTCATGTATATCCCCTCCAGAATAAATTATTGTGTGATTGTCAGCTATAATTTTTGCCCGATCCCTTCCATCTCATCTCACTAACGCCTAGAATATTCATTTTCATGCTATCCATCTCTTAGAACATTGGTCAACTTTCCTAGCTCATTTAATGTCCTAACATTCCATGTTCTTACCCTAAATTTATTTATTTTAGTTATGATTTTGCAATCAGTAGCTGGATGACGGTCTGGTGTCACCTGTGGCTCATGACTGTCCCTACCGGACGAGGATGTCCTAAGACAGCCATTAACGTCGTTCAGTAACTCTTATATATGTTTTGCTATGAAGTCTTGGGAAGATAATGTGGTGGTTTCGCCTTGCCTTCCACATTCACATGGTGGTCTTTTAACTCTGCCTTTGACAGCCATTTCCGACTGTAAGGACAAATGAGTGCCCTGCTCTGCTCAGCTGCAGAGTTGTCCAATTATTCCGGTGGATACTCGGTCCCCAGAGCTGTGTTAGCCACACCGTAGTGTGTTTCCATCCTCTACCGCGGGGAGGTGCAGTTGGGATTTTCCCTTCCTAAAGTTATGGTCTATGACCAAAAGTGTCCAGTACTTTTAGCGGAATTGGAATGTAAATGAACAAATTAGGAAGAACTTAGAAGCAACAGAGATGTGGTTTTTAAGATGAATGTTGCGAATTTCTTGGACTGCCAGAGAAACTAACAACGATTGCCTGAAAGAGGCTAATGAAACTAGAACACTATATACAGAGAGACAAACAGCTTTCTTTGGTCATGTGATGAGAAGAGAGGCATTGAAGAACATCGTGACAACTGGAGAGATCGAGGGGGAGAGAGGCAGAGGCAGACCAAGAGTAATGATGCTGGACGGATTGAGGCGGTGGCATGGAGGAATATCATCAGCAGAGTTGATCCAGAACACCAAAGACCGAAAATCTGTGGAGAGCCATGAATGTCTTTGCCAGCCGGCACGGCACTTGATGATGATGACATTCATTCCGGCCGTTAAAGCTGGGTCACGGAGCCGTCGATTGACAGACTGATTATTTTAACACAAGCATATACAGATCACAACGGACAACTTCTCACTTAGACGGACAGGAATGTCTGATCGCCTTAACAGTTACCTACAGTTAATGGAGGATTCGATTTCATCATTTTAGACAATAAAAATGTTTTGAACAGTAGCAATTGTGTATGAATAGAACAAAAATTGTGAATTATATTACAGACAGGTTACAAATTTGTTATATCAGAGATGTGTATTTAACAACCAGGACGATGTAATTAGAACTGAACATTTGGTTAATAAGATATGGAATAGTAAACTAACTGTGATAAATAATTAGATAGTCGATTACTACATTGCGGTTGTGTGTAATCAGTAATGATGTTTACATTTTGCGTCTTGGTGGTTAGTGAAACAAGTGTTAACGTTTGTGTTAGACTATAATAGTTGGATTAATGGAAATTAGACTTGTGTGTGTAGTGATCATTAACAAACTGATACGTTAATAATTAACAGTTAAAACGAAGGTAACAAATTAGGAGAATATATTAAATAGAGCGATTGTACAAATCAGTTGCTGATGCTGATATTCTGAAATCTCTTACTATTCTAGAATAGAACTATACGATTATATTAATGCACTGAGAGTTAGCACCTGTCTACCGTGTTACTTTATGAGTTTAGATTATTTTATATGTAAATATGGTACTAGTTAGAGAAGATTATAAGTTAGTGGAATAATGGATTATATTATTAATTAAGGAATTTATAGTATCATTAACATTATTACGTTACGTGGTTAATTAACTAATTTTGCGGAAGTTATAAAATGCACTAACAGTTAATGGTGAATTTAATTAATTTCGCATGATTAAGTTTTGTTTACAGCGGGAGAAATGCATTGCCGGCATATGTTGTGGGTGGGTAATCATTGTGTGGCGACGATAGCGTTTCTCAGAATATGTTTCACATCGTGTAGAGCAGCTTTCCGGCATATGGCCTGGGTAATTGCTATGTGGCGGGGGGCTTGCTATGCAGGGTGTTGAATATATTTGATTATAGGTTCAACAAACTATTGTTGTGTATATGGGTAAATGATACATAGCATGGGGTCGTTGTGGTAAAGTGTGATTTAAAAATAAAAATAGGTTATAATTAATAACAGCATGTGAAGTTATGTTACATCGGCACCTGACCGTTGTCGTGTGTATGGGTAAATGATACACGACATTGGTTTGGCTATGATGAAGCATGATTTCAACGGATTTAGTTCATATTTTCCAGTGAATAAATTTGGTTAAACTTGGTTAAAGCATGCGAGGTTTTGGTTCAGTTGACATCATGATTACTTGTATGTGGTGAAATCAGTTGCTATCATAACATTGCAATTTTTTCTTATCGAATGTAATTGCAGCGAACGAACGAACAAACTTTATTTTAAAAGGGTCACAAATTGGGCACGCAGGCCCGTCTTACATTCGGCCCTTTCGATCACTCATCTTTCATTCATCAAATGTGCATGTTACATTTACATAGGGGGAAAAAACATTGTCAAATGGATTTTGTTAGCATAAACAATGCATATAACGCATGATACATTCGCATGGAAAAAAAAAAACATTGTCAAATGAAAGTTGTAAACATAAACAGTGCATATTGCAATGTTGTGAGACACATCCCCCATCCACCCTCACACCCAGCAGCCACCCACACATCCCTCAGCCACCCACACATCCCCACCCACCACAACCCCTCCCACCCACACATACCTCCATGCACTCACACAGACTCAGGCAAACATCCATGCCGCCACCCATCCACTGATACCCCACCCACACACATTTTCCCACCCACACATACATCTCCCACCCATCCCATAACCGACACGCACACACACACACCCACATGATCTCCACCACCCACCCACATACCCGCAACCACCCAGCAAAACACACATCACAAAACCACACACACATACCATCGTCAACCCACACATCCCGCACCTATCCACACATACATCCAGCACCCTCACAATTTTCCCCACCCACCCACACACACATCAGCCAACCTACACCCACTCACCCACCCAATTTGCGCCACCTCTCAACTATACATCCGCCACCTATACACACATCTCTACCCACAAACACATCTTCCTACCTGCCCACACATATCCCCCACCCATAAACACCCAAAAAACACACACCTACCACCCACACACACCCCACCACCCACATATACCCCACCGACACACATCCGCCGCTCACACACATCTTCCCACAAACACACACATTCCCCAGCCATACACTCATCTCTCAAACACATCCACCCACTTACGTAATCATCCATCAACCACTCACACCCACACATCACCCACCCGCCCATCAACACGTGCATCTCTCATCTACCCTCCCATGCACACACACACCTCTACAACCCAGCCAAACACACATCCCCCATCCTCACATACATCCATCATCCACCTGCACATCCCCCACCTCCCCTACCTCTCACACATCTCCCCTCCCACACAATACTCCACCCATAAACACATATCCTCCCACACACACATCCCCCACATGCATTCCTCATACACATTTCCGCCCACACATCTCTCACCCACTCACACATCTTCTCACCCACCCACACATCCCCTATCTACAAACATCCTCACGACCCACACATACATCCTCCACCCACTCACATTTACCCCATCCACACTCACAAACTCCCACCCACACAGACATATCCCACTCACAGACACCCTCCCCCACTCACCCCCCACACCCATTCCCCAACCCACACAATCCCCTACACACCCATTCACCCACCCAAATACACATCCCCTACCCACACCCCGAACTCACCAACACCCATATACTTCCAATAATCCTCCCAAATATCCCCCACACACACACATACCTCACACACACATACATCCCCCACCGACTACACATCCCTTCACCCATCCACACATTACCTATCAACCCATACACATCACCACCATACAACCCCTCCACACATACATTCCCCACAGCCCCACACACATCCCTCACATACACACCCACACAAACATCTTTACATCTACACACATACATAATCACTGAAACTAATAAGAACAAACTCCCACACTTTACACACAGTTGAGACACTGATGATTGTCGTGAGCATTCTCACAAAAATTGTAAGAAGTGGAGAAAAAATTGTACTTATACATTGTGTAGCGTAAAAATTAGTGATGCGATTCAACTCTCTCTCTCTCTCTCTCTCTCTCTCTCTCTCTCTCTCTCTCTCTCTCTCTCTCTCTCTCTCTCTCTCTCTCTCTCTCTCTCTCTCTCTCTCTCTCATTCACACTCACTAACTCTCCCACTCACTCTACAGTAATTTACATGTGTTAATTTTATGCATGTTAAAATCAAGTGGCATTCAAAGTGATAATATGAAAATGAGAATACGCAAAAAATATAAGTAGCGATAAGTAGCTAGTGTGGGGTTAAGTAGTTCTTGAAAGTATTCTGCCCACCTTGCTAGTCTTTGTTGTGGATTAAATATCGGTATACCTCTTTTGCTGTTTATGATGGTGGTTGTGTTTTAGCATACATCTCTGTTTCTCATTGTGGTGACACGTTTATAAAATTCTCTTGGGCAGTCTTTGCTAAGGGTAGCCATCTGTCCACCGTATATTCTCCAGGATTTATCTTTAGATGCTCTAATTGTTCGTTTGGCATTATGTCGTGCTACTCTGTAAGTAACATAGTCTTGTTCAGATTTAGTAGTCATCCACTTTTTGAATGCTACCTTTCTTTTTGAATATGCTATCTTTAATTTCGTTTTTCCACAAGGCTGTTCTTAATCTTGAAACATGCCCATTCCTTATCTACGCTTGATTAGTCATCAGGGATGTTCTTATGCAGATTTTAGATTTCTTCATTGAATTCGTCTTGAACCGTATTCTCCTGCAGCCTCGTATAATTGATGACATGTGTTGTTACCTTTCTGTTTCTTATTTTACTGTATGTTGAAATCTTTTTTTATTATGACTGGTTTGTGATCAGTATCAACATCTGTATTTGGGAGTGCTCTTGAATCTGATAGTAGTCTTCTGTCTGATTTCCTAATTAGAATAAAGTCAATTTTAGATGCTTTGTCTATGGCATTCCATTTATACCAGGTTTTGGTATGGCTACGACGATGTTGAAAAAGACTATTTGCTATTATTAGTCCGTGTTCGGAGCATATGTTGAGTAGACGTTGACCATTGCTGTTACATTCAGTCTCTGTATCGCTGAATGGCCCCATGCAATCATCCCACGGTGTTCTTCGCGTGCCTATTCACCCGTTAAAATCACCCATCACAATAAGTTCATTTGTCTCCCTGACATTATTTAATGTGTCTGCAAGTTTATAATAATACTCGTCTTTGTCTTCATCGCTGTAAGTGTCATTACATGGGGCGTATGTTTGTATCCACGTTGCTGTTCTGTTTCCTTCTTTGATCTGTACTAGTATTATCCTTTCCGATATAAATTTAGTATTGATAATGGCTTTTGCTTTGTCTAGATGTAACAAAAAACCCACTCCATGTTTAACTGTAACTCGCTGGTCGACGCCACTCCATATAAGAACGTAACCTTCATGTGTTCGTTTCGTGTTCTGCCCCTTTTTTCTAGTATCTGCGAGTCCTAATATATGAATATTTGATTTTTTCATAAACTCTACGAGAGCTGGTTCCTTATATCCTAGACTAGTAACATTCCAAGTCGCGAAAATCTCCTTTCTATTTGAAGTATTTCGAAGTTTAGCAGTTGTTGTTCGCTTGCAGTTGTTCGGCTTAGGTATGTTGTTTCCGGCATGAACGATGATAGAGTTGCGTTTTTCTTTCAATTTCTTCCATAATTCTCGAGCAATAGTACTTGAATAAATAAATTCCCTACTGGTTTGCTGGACCTGTCGTAGGTTCATCCTTATTTTAACAGACTGATGTTAAGAAACACGCGCAGAACACATAATTAATCTCCGAATCGAAGCGACGCCATCTTGAACACGGCGTAGTCCATACACACTATTTATAGTAGTGATGGACTAAATTTTGCGTGTGGGTTAGCTTTCCTTAGTAGCAGTGTCACTCGCCATTAGGCGAACCCACTCCGACTGAAGTCGTACTTGTAATTTACGTCCCCAAGTCAAGGACGACAGGTTAACATTTTTGTCCAGCTGTCCGGTGTAGGAGTTCAACCGCTTACCTCGACATCAGCACAACGAACGTCTAAGAACACGCGCTCTTACCCATTCGGCCATGCGGACCTGCCTTTGACCATTTTACACCTGACAGTGGTTTAGAGGGAACACTAAAACAATAAGAGACTCATACTTCATGAGAGAAGAGGCAGGGGTCAATCAATACGACGGGGGACATGGGACATTGAAGACATCATGAGCATAAACATGTATGAGACAAATGAACTAATAATGGATGGGATGAATCCGATGTTCTGCAAAGGGTGTCCCAAATAATGGTGATGTGAAGAGCTAATCAATTCCTAGAATTTCTATTTTCTTGTGAAGCACGTGATCAGTTCCATGATTTCATGTTGTATGTATGAAGAACTGATCAGTTTCATTGTTTCATGTTGTCAGTTATGGAGAACGTATCGATTCCATGGCTTCGTGTTATCTATTATTTATTTTGTCTGTTTCATGATTTCATGTGTCTGTTCCACGACTGCATGCTGTCTGTGTGGAAAACTGCTCACTTTTACGATTCCATGTTGTCTATGTAAAGAAATAATCAATTTTATGATTCCATGTGTTCAGTATAGGGAAATAATCAATTGTTTGATTAAATGTTGTCTATTTAAGAATTGCTTTTTATGATTCTGTGTGAAGAACATGATCAGTTCTACAGAATGTGTGGTAACCTATTTCAGACCTTGCATCTATTAGAGTGCAACATATTTTGCAGTTGCCTCAGTCAACAACATGTCTGCAATAGTTTATTCAGTCAACAACCTGTCTGTTGTAATTTCCTCTGTTTATTCAGTCCTCATTTTCTGACATTCAGTCAAAATGACTTATTACACAAGATACTTTTCATCTGTTGTGCTTTCAGTGTGCTGTTCTTAAACTTTGGCACGCATGATCCATCTGATATCATTTCCCCCAAATATTCAAATTTTCTGAATCTGATAAGCGTCTCCTTTTGTATTGTATCATCACAGTTTCGTGTTATATTTATCTTTCATATAACCATGACTGTCAAGTCTTAGTCAGGTTTGACTGAGCTACTGCTTGACAGTAGATGGTACTACCTGATTTCTGTTAGCGCCGATTGTTGGGCGGCGCTCACCAAACCCGACACACCACATGGTGCGGACGACTTCAGTAGGGGAAACACAATCAGGAGGGTGACATGTCCTGGTGCTTGGCAATGCAACCTAAAGGCTAAATGTCATGGCTGAGCAGTTGAGACTTAAAGCCTTGGTCTGCAACTAGTCTAAGATAGAAGCTCCGACAAGAGGACAGATAGAGCATTTCTTTGCTGATCTGGTAGCTTCTGCAGCTTGTTCTATTTCAGATGTATTGGTGTTACATTTCCCCTGCAGTAAACTAGGCAGGCAAAGATAGGGACCATGCTGCACTGACAACACGTGGTCTCTACAATCCGGCCCTGGCTTCGCGCTATGGAGAGATAGGTATAATAACTCCATCCCTGATCTTACCGCCATAGGTTGTAGTTATTATGCCTTTCTGTGTAGCACAATGCAACGACTACCGTCTCTCAAATCGACAAGGTGCTAATGAGTGATATAAACATAGTTTCTGTTTTCTTATACTCAAGGAAAGTCTACGTTATGCACTCTCTATTACTACAATGTCCACCAGTTGTTTCAGATCTGCATTTTCAGCTATCAATAATGTATCATCTGCATAGATTGTGTATTTTGTAATCTCCAAGTCCCAATCCTGGTCTACCTTTGATCTCTCACATTTTGATTTCGCTATGGACAGACAAGATGGAAGTCTCTGTGGCGAAGTGGTCAAGCCGTCTGACTCCTGCTCCGAAGGTTGTGGGTTCGATTCCGGGCCGCGTCCTTCGGTTTACGAGTTAAATGTTTCGGAGACTCCTGTGGGTCGTCGCTACAAGCTACGGAGTTCGTGCTTTGTGCGACGCTTTCCGTGCTGCGGAAAGAGACCGGGCCATATGGGATGAAACCCGGTGCAATGAAGTCGACCCTGTCGAATTTTAAGCGACTTTTTACAGACAAGAGTTAAGGCGACAAAATTTATCGTTGCGTCACTGCTTGTTTTCATCTTCTTATAGCAAATGCCATGTGGCGTTAGTGATCAGTTCCTTTCACAGCCTCCTGTCTCGTGTAATGCTAACCATTTATGATACTGAGTCTCGTAAAGGGCTTGCACCTAACGGAGAGAGGTTTATGTGGAGACTAGTCTCCTGACCTGGTGCCAAAGTGATGTCTCCACAGGGGCTGTGTTGGAGAGATCTTTTCCTCTCCAATCTCAGAAACTACAGGACTGTGACGATGGGTACTGTAATTTCCCATCTGTGGAGAGAGATATAATGGTGTAGCCAAGTTCATGCTACAGGACTGTGACGATGGGTACTGTAATTTCCCATCTGTGGAGAGAGATATAATGGTGTAGCCAAGTTCAAGCTACAGGACTGTGACGATGGGTACTGTAATTTCCCATCTGTGGAGAGAGATATAATGGTGTAGCCAGGTTCATGCTACAGGACTGTGACGATGGGTACTGTAATTTCCCATCTGTGGAGAGAGATATAATGGTGTAGCCAAGTTCATGCTACAGGACTGTGACGATGGGTACTGTAATTTCCCATCTGTGGAGAGAGATATAATGGTGTAGCCAAGTTCATGCTACAGGACTGTGACGATGGGTACTGTAATTTCCCATCTGTGGAGAGAGATATAATGGTGTAGCCAAGTTCATGCTACAGGACTGTGACGATGGGTACTGTAATTTCCCATCTGTGGAGAGAGATATAATGGTGTAGCCAAGTTCATGCTACAGGACTGTGACGATGGGTACTGTAATTTCCCATCTGTGGAGAGAGATATAATGGTGTAGCCAAGTTCATGCTACAGGACTGTGCACGGTGGGTACTGTAATTTCCCATCTGTGGAGAGAGATATAATGGTGTAGCCAAGTTCATGCTACAGGACTGTGACGATGGGTACTGTAATTTCCCATCTGTGGAGAGAGATATAATGGTGTAGCCAAGTTCATGCTACAGGACTGTGTCGATGGGTACTGTAATTTCCCATCTGTGGAGAGAGATATAATGGTGTAGCCAAGTTCATGCTACAGGACTGTGCACGGTGGGTACTATAATTTCCCATCTGTGTAGAGACATATAATGGTGTAGCCAAGTTCATGCTACAGGACTGTACACAGACTGGCTGGGATCTGGCCCAGGCTGGTCATGTTTTCTCAGTGTGTTTTAGGTATTTGATTGTAAACAGACTCAGTGTGTTTTAGATGCTTCATTGTCAACAGATTCAATGTGTTTTATGTATTTCATTGTCAACAGACTCTGTGTGTTTTAAGTATTTCTTTGTCAACAGACACAATGTGTTTTATGTGTCTCATTGTCAACATTCTCTGTGTGTTTTAGGTATTTCATTGTCAACAGTTTCAGTGTGTTTTAAGTATTTCATTGTCAGCAGACTCAGTGTGTTTTAGGTATTTCATTGTCAACAGACTCTGTGTGTATTAGGTATTTCATTGTCCACAGACTCTGCGTGTGTTAGGTATTTCATTGTCCACAGGCTCCAACATAATACACAGATGCTAGTTCACAAGAATACATTTTTATGGTTAAGATTAAGAGCTTTCATCTGCAAATTAACAAAGCAAGGATAATGTCAGGGTCTTAAACTTGGCTCGCTTTCCTAACAAGTGTGAGACAATACAAATACAACGTGATTTGACGTAAGACTCAACGACACATCGTTCGATGGATTTATTAACGTATCAAATACAGAACGATGATCACAAATATATATAATGGATACTTTACAACTTACATCCACAATACAGTCACAAGTCTGACTCGCAAGATGTCCAGACACTCGCCTTTCAATACAGAAACCATACAACGCCTTTCTCACACGTCCGTCCTGTACCGTGTCCCCAGAGCTGTCTGGACCTGGTTTGCAACTTGCCTCCTGCCTGACGTGGCGTCACGTGGCAGGCATGCGTCTTGCGTTGGCGGCCTGACCGCTGGTCAGCCAGCGATCTCGCAGGCCGGTAACTCATTCGCCTGGCGGCGCAACGAAGTGGTTGCATCCCTTACTGGGAGCTAAGTCGCCTGGCGGTCGTAACGATGTCCCTGCATCGCTGTCCCCTGTCGGACTCTGACACGCTCCCCCGGTAAACTCTATGAAAGATGTAGTCTTTCATGTATAATGTCTGTACCTGTTGGGTTAATAGTATACCCTTGTCAGAGTCTACCTTTCCATTGTTATACACAACGTTATCAAAATTACACACATGGCATAGAAATATATATAAGACCCGGGAGTTGGGTACAAAGACATGTGGTGCTTAATGTTTAACACATATCAGGCTTCACCCTCTCGATGGCTGGTTACCTCAATCGTAATATCACCCAGTCCGATCAGTAGCACCAGCTTCACGCATCTACGTCACCGCAATTTGAAAAAAAATAATAATATGGTTCTTGAAACAAAAACCATCTCGCGAGACTGAAATACGACTTTATATAAGTCGTATAAAACACTCCAACCGTGTCCTTACATGGCCAGGAGTTATTGTGTTGGTATACAATGTTGGCAACCCTCTGCCATGCCCAGTGGATGCCTGCCTGTGGTGTCAACACTTTAACAACAACATGTTATATTACACACAACACATTAGTATATACATTTCAAATTATGGCCCTTTGTGTGAAAATGTCATAACAATAAATGAAAGGGAAATAATTTTAACATTAGTGAAACACAATAATTTACAATAACTATTTAATTTCTTAGTGTCATTGCTTGACGTTTCTTCATATTAACGAGAAAAAGTCGGTAATATGAATACGTTAATCAAGATATGATTCTAAGATTACATTAGAGAAATAAATAAACACACAATTCGTGTATTCAATTTATAGAATCCTAAACATTTTAGAATCGTCAAAACTATTTAACCTTTTATATGTTGTCTGCTATTTTTGTTCTAAATTTCTAATTAATCCGGAAGTACACACGAGCACTAAAATCAGCTGATGGTAAAGCTTGTAGAACACACCTGTTCCGGTTTGATGTAGTTTAAGGAAGTACACTGTTCTCAAAGTTCGTGTTGGATGTTGTTACACAATCTTCTGGATTACGATCGAATGTTCATGTGTTAGATGTTTCAGTCGAACATTAAAGATTTCGGTTCACTGCAGAGGTGTAGAAAAGTCGTCACTGTTCAGTTTTTACTTTCACACTCGTCATTAAAATGTTCCTGGAAGATTCAACACGAAGTTATCACTGTCACGGTGGATAATTCGCTTCAAGTAAGTGCGAATGTGACACTGTTCTTGTACTTAATGTATACAGTTAATAAAGTTCGCTTTCTACCACATACTGCACATTTATACACGACACTCATTACATGAACTAGTAAAATAAGAACACTATATATAATGGGAGTAATCCCTATCACAATATTGTAGACATTACACAGCTTTTCGTGAATGAAAAAAAAACACATATTCACTGGTAAATGGCTGTGTCGGTCTGAGTGTATTTCTACATACTGCACTCAGACATTGGTGCTCACTGGGTCGGTCGGACAACGTGACAAAAGATCGGCAATTGAATTGGTTCTGCCTGGGATATGTCGAACCTCAAAGCTATAATCTTGAAGTTTCAAGGACCAACGCGTTACCATATGGTTCGATGGCACACCTGAATTCATCCATCGTAAGGGGCTGCTGTCCGATTCTACGATGAAATGGCGTCCGAGAAGAAATCTAGACAATTTGGTGATACCTACTACTAAAGCTAGGGCTTCCAATTGAGGAATGGACCATGCCCGCTCTCGGGCTTTCAGCTTCCGGGATACAAAATAAACTGGGTGGAGGATGTTGTTATACTCCTGCAACAGGACTGCTCTAATCGCTACGGAGCTAGCATCTGTGCGTAATCTGAAAGGTAAACGAATATCGGGCAATTTAAGGATAAGATTATGTTCATTCTTATCAGAAAAACATGATAGCACTTTATGAAATGCGATTTTTAGGCATTGATCGTGTACAATTTTCTCAGGTTTATCCTTTGTTAGTAAATTAGTAAATACCTCGGTTAGTTCCGAAAAATCAGGAATAAATTGCCTATAGTAATTGATTAGGCCCAGCAAACTTCTGACTTCTTTTTTAGTAGTCGGAAGTGAGAGTTTTAGTATCTTGGACACAATTTTATCGTCTGTCGTGACAAAGCCATTGGATATTTTATAGCCCAAGAATGATATTTCCTGGTAGGCAATGTCTACTTTTGCAGGCTTCACTGTCAGTCCGTGCTGTCTGATCCGTTCAAATGTCTGGTCTAATGTCTTAATGTGCTCCGTCATTGTCTCTGTGTGAACACATATGTCGTCAATATAGCAAATTATGTTAGGAATGTCTCTTAGAAATAGTCGTGTCATACGTACGAATGTGGCTGGGGCGTTAACAAGCCCAAATGGAAGTTTGCACCATTCGTAAAGTCCCCAAGGTGTGGCAAAAGCTGTCAGATGTCTGCTCTGTTCGACTACAGCAATCTGCCAGTAACCTTTGACCATGTCTACAGTCGTAAAGAACCTAGCGTCTGTCAGTTCTGTCAGAAGATCGTCAGTGTTTGCCATAGGCTCAAGATCTAAAACAGTTATTTTATTCAGTTTTCGGTAGTCGATGCACAGTCTTATTGTATTGTCCTTTTTCCGTACTATGACCATGGGAGATGAGTAGTCTGATTGGGATCGTCTTATGATGTTATTTTTCTCTAAGTTGATGATTTCTTGATGTAACTGTTCCTTGTAATGTAATGGGATGGTGTATGGTCTGCATCTAATGGGTGTGTTTGATGTGAGTGCGATGTGATGTTGTATTAATTCTGTTTGTCCTGGGTTGTTGGAAAAGATGGTGTTGTACTGTTGTATAAGTTGTTTGCACCTGTCTGTGTCTGCTTGAGTTAAATTTGGGTTGATTTTGATCTCCTTCAAGCAGTCTGTCGTGTCTAATGCAGGTGTTGGAATTTCGTCACTAGCATCGTCGTCTTCGTGATCTATTATCACTGTATAAGCTGTTGTATCGTCTTGTTCGTCGTCTCTGTGGTGGTATGGTCTTAGCATATTTATGTAAAATATTTTGTGTTTGTCTTTTATAAGGATCTCGTAGTCTACAGGTGAAATCTGTCTTGTCACTTTAAAAGGTCCCTGCCAAGAATCAGTCAGAAGGTGTCTGTCACTAGGTAGCAGAAGAAGAATGTCCTGTCCAGGTGTCAATGTTATTGTCCTGTTACCTTTGTCAGCATACTGTCTATAAGTAGCACCAGATAGTTTTAGTGCATTCTTTGCAATAACACAAGATTTGATGATTCTTTCACGCAATGATGTCACATATAAGTATGATGATATGGGTTTAAGTACTGGTGTAGAGTCAGTTAACATTTGGTGGTAAATGGTCAATGGGCCACGTGGTTTGGCACCATAGATAAGTTCAAAAGGAGAGAAACCGGTACTAGCATGTGGTACCTCGCGATAAGCAAAAAGAATAGCTGGTAGATATACATCCCAGTTGTTGGGGTGTTCTTGCGTTACTTTTGCAAGCATGTGCTTAAGATCCCCGTTAAACTTTTCTATTACTCCGCTACTGTGAGGATGGTAGGGGGAATTGAAACACTGCTTCACTCCCAGCATTTTGGTGAAAGCTTGGGTGGATGCGGCAATAAACTGAGTGCCCCTATCAGATTGGATAGTATCTGGAAAGCCTATCCTAGAAAAAATATGGAAGAACACTTCCATTATGTCATTGGCAGTTATGTTCTTTAACGGAATAGCTTCTGGCCAGCGACTACATTGATCAATGATAGTTAGAATAAATTTATTCCCTCTAGTTGTTGTATGACTAAGAGGGCCCACTATATCAACTGATAGCTTTTCAAAAGGTCGACTGGCTAAGTCGGTAACTTGTAACTTTGCCTGTGGGTGTTTATCTTTTTTAACTAATTTCTGGCAGGTGTCACAACTTCTGCAATATTCTTTAATGTCATTGCAAAATTTTGGCCAGTGAAATTGTGTCAATAACCTTGATCTGGTTTTAACGTATGCCATATGTCCTGCAAGAGGTATATCGTGTGCAAGATGTAAGGCTTGCTTGCGATAACTAGTTGGCAAAACAGTTTGCTCTGTGGTATCGTCACCTCTGGTGTAATACCTGGTGAGTATGTCATTTTTCAAAGCAAAATGCCATTTTGCATTCTTGGTTACTTTTGGCTTTCGGCCGATCAGGTCAAAGTATTTTGACAATGAAGGATCAGCTTTTTGGGCTGTTACAAATGCTTCCTTCATGGTGTTAGTAGGTAGTGAAACTGGGCTGAGTAATTGTATAGCCTCAGTTTGATTTACTTCATCTTGCATTCTAGCAGTAGCTCTTGTTACTGCGTTCACACACTCAATGATATCAGATGATGATGATGGAACAATAGTTTCAATGATGTCATGAGAACTTAGTGCTACATTAGCTACTTTACACTCAATAGATGGTGTGACATTTTCAATGATGACATTTGATGGTGATGTTATGGTATCATCATTACAAGAAGATGTTATGTCATGAGGTTTATCATTTACCTCAGGTAAATTACCAATAATTATATCACAAACTGGACTGGTTAGTGCAGCGCACTTTACTTTCCCAGTGAGGAAAGGTGTATCAATATATGCCCATGCTAATGGGTATTTCTCAATATTGCCTGAGAATGTTCTACATGTTACATGCCTGCCTGTATAGTCTGTAGGCATTATGAATGTTTTCTTCAGGCCAATGAGTTTACTTCCTGTGTCACGAAGGACTGTAGCATCTTTGCCATTTACATATCCGTGATGGATGTTTATTCTGCCTTTTGAACCTACTACCAAATTAGCTTCTTCATTGGCAATAGGGATGGCATGACCGCATTTTAAAATACCATCTTCATAGAAGGTGTTACAAACAGAGCATTTGTTTGCGTTGAATATGTCAAAAGCCTGTGCTGAGTTCACAGGATGTTTCTCTGGCTCTTCGTCTTCAGACGCGGAACTATCAAACAAGGCGGCATTTGCTTTCTTGGTCATATGCCTGCCCTCACAATTCTTCCGATGGTGTCCGTACGCCTTACAGAGAAAACATTTTGTCAAACCTTTGAAGGTTTTACGCTCCTGATCTTGTTGATTTACCCTGTGTTGTAAGTAAGTCTGGTAACGAGGGTTTTTATCACACATCTCACTCTGATGATGAGAATATTTACAATACTCGCAATGATATAACTTCTCAGAGGTAGGCTTACGAAATTTCTGCCTACTATAGGGTTGTTTGTCATAATTAGCCGCTGCTACAAAGTTAATGTTAGTATCTTCAGTAGCAAAGCAATGTTTCTGGCTGTGTAGTAAGCCGAACCCCGTCTTTCAATTTCATCCACACTAGAGCATTCATTCTCTAACAAAAATTTAGCAAAGGCTGAAGGAATAGATGACACAATTTTGTCTCTAATGATTAGATCTTCCAATCTCTGATAACTTTTTTCAATTTTGGCTGCTGACGTCCATTTGGTGAAAATATCTCGGACTAAGCAGAGGTAGTCAGAGAACGTTTGAGTTGGTTTTGGGCTCAATTTACTGAACTGTTCTCTGTAACCTGCCTCATCTAACATAAAATGTGCCATAATCTTAGATTTCAGATAATGGTAATCTTTTCTGATGTCTTTGGGGATGGTTTCAATAACTTTAAGAGGTTCCCCTGACAAACTCCTCATGTACACAATATTCCATTCAGACAGTGGAACTTGATAATGTTCCATTAGAGTTTCAAAATTTTGGGTAAAAGCTGCGATGCAGTCACCCGAGGTATAATTACGTACAATACCTTGATATTTCTTATACTGGTTTTCTTTCTCCAGTCTTTCAGATTTCTTAAACTCTTTGTTAATGGCAGTCTCAGTGTCAAGTTGTTTCATCTTCAACTGTAACTCCAGTTCTTCTCTCTTACTCTGAGCTGCTATTTCTGCCTTTTTCAGCTCACTATCTATCTCAGCTTGCTTTGTCTTTGCAGTCAGTTCTAATTCGGCTTGCTTTGTCTTTTCGGACAATTCTGCTTGCTTCAAGGCTGTTTCTGCCTCTACTTGCTTGGCAGCCCTTTCAGCTGCTCTTTCATCGCGTTCATTGGCTTTCTCGCGAAGGTATTCAGAGTATTTATTCTCACTCCACTTTGTTAACTCATCACCTGCTAACTTTAATTTTAACCCCATATCAATGAAATCATTCAATGAAGACATGATGGAAAATGTCAATGAAATACAAGCCACACAAAATATATTATAAGTGGTTAGTAATCAACAAGTTACAATCTGTTTATATGGACGATATGTGCCTAAAAATGCATTTTTAAAGTATACGAAAAGGAAAAGTATACTCAAGTGCCCTGGATGCGGTGAAGAAATCGGGCTAGGAACTGTAGGGTCACTACCTCAGACTACAAATGACCTCTACGGCAAGGTTTCGGATGGTACGGAAAAACCTGCTTTTATTTTGGAAGAAGATAAATTAGCGTCTATTTGTTGGTGTGTGCCTGCTTGTCACTAAGTGTTGATTAGGTTTGTATGGCGTTGAGTGTAATTGTATGTCGTAAGTTTGTCTGTCAACAGTTTTATTACAATACACGTTACTTTCTTTCCAAACACTTTTCGCGTTCCACAAACTCAATTCACAAAGACAATCTACAAGTATCTTAACACTCTACACCATTGATGACACATCACATACATCAAGATGACATTCAGTAAGGACATAGACATCAAGTTTACAAGATGGCGACAAGGTCAAAATGGCGACAAGATCACAATGTCGACAAGGTCAAAACGGTGACAAGTTTCACAAATCACAAATGTTTTACGCTTACAGGATCACACAAATTGTATGCATTGTACGTTTACAAATGATCTTACACATGTTTAAATACTGTAGTAACAATCAAAATGAGCCTTCCATGATCACATTTAAGTTTAAATCTAACTAAATTAAAGTTGGACGAGACCTTCACGTTCAACAAGGACGAGCTATTCACGTTCAAATATAAGTAAATTAAAGCGGGACGAGCCCTCCACGTTCACACATGTCAGGGTCTTAAACTTGGCTCGCTTTCCTAACAAGTGTGAGACAATACAAATACAACGTGATTTGACGTAAGACTCAACGACACATCGTTCGATGGATTTATTAACGTATCAAATACAGAACGATGATCACAAATATATATAATGGATACTTTACAACTTACATCCACAATACAGTCACAAGTCTGACTCGCAAGATGTCCAGACACTCGCCTTTCAATACAGAAACCATACAACGCCTTTCTCACACGTCCGTCCTGTACCGTGTCCCCAGAGCTGTCTGGACCTGGTTTGCAACTTGCCTCCTGCCTGACGTGGCGTCACGTGGCAGGCATGCGTCTTGCGTTGGCGGCCTGACCGCTGGTCAGCCAGCGATCTCGCAGGCCGGTAACTCATTCGCCTCGCGGCGCAACGAAGTGGTTGCATCCCTTACTGGGAGCTAAGTCGCCTGGCGGTCGTAACGATGTCCCTGCATCGCTGTCCCCTGTCGGACTCTGACAGATAACAACATATGTTCAAACAAAGAGAGCTGTATTTTGCATAAATATGTGAAGTGGGTGTTGTTGTTAAACAAACAAAGCCTGCAAGTTGATTGATCCACTTAATGGATTACTGAGCCCGGAATTTGGTAAAATACTGATCAACTACAATGACATTTGCGAGCTACAAAGTTGCATGACGGACATCTAGAGCAATTTTGTATTTTTTTTTTCAGGTTTACGAACTGAAATCGAAACTCAAGGATAAAATCCTAAACTAGTATGATTATATCAGTGTTGCTCAATGCTTAAACAAAATGTGTATGTGAGCTTTAGCAAACCTTTCGATGCTTTAAATCCAAGAACAATGGGCAACAGGAATCGTGGGGTGCAGCAGGACCCGAGTCTCTGAGAAATAAAGGCATGCTTGCAAACTGTAGCCACAGACGTGTATATCAGAAATGGAATTCCCAAACAGGATTTTTAAAATTAAAGTCATTATTTTCTGCACGACTTGTAATTCTGGGAATACCGTTCTGATATAGAGTACGGTAGTTGCAGTAGATCTTGTCAGACTGGTCACCTGTGATTCTTTATGATCTTTAATTTTGGATTTACACCTTGTAAGTTTTGCAGAAGTATGCTTGCACATTGTGTTTAAATATTGACTTAATTAATGTTTATATACACGTTTAGTTCAAACACTGAGTTCAGAATAAAGTAAAAGACCATTTAACACATATTGAGTCATATTTCATAATGATGGCTTAAGGAAAAACAGGAATTAAATGGCTAACTAGACCTGTTAATATAGCCTGGCAGGAAAGAAACGTTCCAGACGACTGGCAATAACTCTATTCTTCTACAAGAGGTAGCTACAGAATTGTTAGAGTCTTGATTATTAATTTAGCTCGTCTTTACAGAACTCTAACAACAGGAACTAGACGACATACAACTATGACATAAGTCGAAGTCTGGTCAAATATATCGACTCCTTACGGATCGCCCTTATGTTTAATACATTAATGGAATTCTATATACAACATTTGTCATACACGGCAATTCAACGGGTTTAGTATGCAATGTACCAGTCAATATATACAACAGTCGTCAATACGACCATCCAACTGTTCATACACAATACCGCTAGGGTCTCGCTCAAACTAGCGCACACAAACTATATCAGTTATTCGCATCTCGGGGTAAACTATCACTCTTTCAGAACAGCTACACAATCGCTCTCCCGTCACAGACACGTCTGTCCACATCCAACGCTCAGTCCAGTCTGTCTTGCCTTTCCACGGCGTGTGGTATCACATGGTCGGTCATTCCGTGTTTCTCCTGTTCCGGGTTACGGGTATTGCGTCTTGCCATCGGCCTGTCCTTAACACGGGGTTAGTCAGTCCGTTGATGATAGCTGTCTTTCAGTTAACGCATGTTAACTGACTGTCCTTCGGCGTACTTGTCCTGTTCTGTACTGTCCCTGTCCTGTCTCAGGATCTGTTCTGTGCGTCAATCCATAGGACTCTGACAATAATGGACTAATCAACACTTCAATCTGCGTCTCTAATCTTCCACAAGAGGTAGCCACAGAATGGACTAATCAACACTTCGAACTGCGTCTCTAATCTTCCATAAGAGGTAGCCACAGAATGGACTAATCAACACTTCAATCTGCGTCTCTAATCTTCCACAAGAGGTATCCACAGAATAAACTAATCAACACTTCGAACTGCGTCTCCAATCGTCCACAAGAGGTATCCACAGAATGGACTAATCAACACTTCAAACTGTGTCTCCAATCTTCCACAAGAGGTATCCACAGAATGGACTAATCAACACTTCAAACTGTGTCTCCAATCTTCCACAAGAGGTAGCCACAGAATGGACTAATCAACACTTCAATCTGCGTCTCTAATCTTCCACAAGAGGTATCCACAGAATGGACTAATCAACACTTCAATCTGCGTCTCTAATCTTCCACAAGAAGTATCCACAGAATGGACTAATCAACACTTCGAACTACGTCTCTAATCTTCCACAAGAAGTATCCACAGGATGGAATAATCATCAATTCAAACTGTGTCTACGGCACAATAAGCGTTTTATCTAACAAGGCAGAACAAAATCTACTTAAGATAAAATCTACACCATTAAAACACGACATAAAAAGGGCAACTTTTGAACACAGCATACAATATAGCCCACAATACATCAATAAAATGCAACATAAAATAGATCATACAATACACCAATGAAATGTAACATTGAATGCAGCATACAAATACAGCATGCAATATAGCATTACATAAAGCATAACAAATACATCATAACATATAGCATAGTGTATAGTTCAACATTCAGAAATAAAGATAAAGTAACATATAGTTTAACATACAGCATAAAATGAAAGCATTATATATAGCAAAACGTATAGCATAACAATGCATCATAACACATAGCATACAATTTAGCATAACACATAACATAACATATAGGATAATAAAACGGCATGACATATAGCATACACCATTATGGAACAGAGAGCAATGTCAAAAATTACAACATATACTTCTGTATATCCACATCTCCAAGGCCTCTCTATTCGACTTTCTAATTGCCTGTTCATTATCCAGGCTTTCACGCCTTATAGTTGTGTTGAATGCACATACCATTTGGCAATATTCTTGATGTTGAAAACATTATTGGCTATTCCTATTCTCTTTGTGATTTCGATTACACTTCTGCCATCATGTGTTATTTCATGTCCAAGTTAGAAAAAACGTGTTATATATTCTAATATCTCCCGCTTACAGTGATGTTCATTGATGACCTTTCCTTTCAACTGATAATTATTATCATCGTATTCGTTTTTTTTTTTTTTTAAATTTTTAATGTTAATATCTAATGCACATTCTGCACTATGCATGTGTACTTGTTCCAATAGATTGTGTAACTCTTGCTTGCTTTCTGCTAGTAATACGGTATAGTCAGCATACCTAAGATTGTTTATGATGTTTCTATGGATGCTAAGTCCAGGCAGTTCGACTTGTTTAAAAATATCTGTCTATAAGCTGAAGAGGCGTGGGGACAACACGCATCCCTGCCGTACCCCTCTTTTCATCTCTCTAAGAGACGAATAATAATTTCCGTTTCTAATTGACGTCACTTTCTCCCAGTTAAAGTTACTAATATTAATAAGTCTGGTGTAGTTTCCATCTCGTCCTATATCTTGAAGGTACGTAATTAATCGTTCATGTTGTACTCTGTCGAAAGCTTTCTCATAGTCTATAAAACATATGTGTATATTTTTCTGAACTTCTATATAATTGTCAAATAACATCCTCAAACAGATTATTGCTTCTCTAGTGCCGTTGTTTTTGTGGACAGCAAATTGTTCTTCGGCTATTTTTATATAATTCTGTGATAGTATCAATGTCCAAGTTCGTTACGTATATTATCATTTCCGTTGCTATTTTGTCAGGACCTGCAGCCTTTCATTGTTTCATCTCTTTAATAGCCTTCTCTACCTCAGCCTTTAATATGTTTGGTCCATCTTAAGTATTATACAGTGTTTGTTGATTTATTCTGTTGTCCCAGAATAAACCGTTTGTGTATAATGTCTATTCTTTCATTATATTGGTATTATCAACTATAATTTCTCTAAATGTTTCCTCCAATACAACAATTTCCTGTTATATTATTTTTCTTCTGTGTAAATATATTTGTGTCTTCGTGAAATCCTTTTGAGTTGTGTTTTATTTTTAGATCATTTATTTTTTTTTTCTTCTGAATCCATTCTTCTATGGTAACCCTGCACATGTAACATATTTCTTTGTCTATTAATGCATTTTCTGAAGTGTTCCTTGCTTTCTTATTTTGTGTCGTTTTGCTCAAGATGTCATCGGTTATCTACAATTTCTTTTTCTCATTTTCCTACACTTGTAAATTGTTTTTTGCGAGGTCTTGAATCCAAAAAAAGGTCATCAAGAATCACGAGCCAGTGGTCAACGGCCTGACTCTCTGGAAGACAATCCCTTACTAGCCCTACTGCAACTACAAAAGTTCACATCATAAAGGGAATACCCAGAGTTTAAATAGAATTATAGGATTTACCTTCAGGAAATCCCTTTCTTATTCTGATACGGACTTATGTGGCTGCAGAATAGTAAGCTAGTCTTATTTCTCAGACCCAGGCCCTGCCGCACTGCCAACCCACGATTCCTGTTGTCCATTGTTCTCGAATTCAAGGTTTGCTAAAGCTTAGTTACATATTGTGTTTAAACATTGAGTAACATTGACATAATTATAATAGTCTCGGATTTGATCGTTATGTTTCGATTTCAGTTTGAAGAACTTGAACTCCACAATTCTGAGGTGTATCAAGATGTCCGTTTTCCATCCCGTTAGCTCGCTGATTGCATCGTAGTTTGTCAGTATTTAACCAAGGCCTGGATACAATGAATCCATCAAGTGAATGATCGAACTAGCACGCGTTATAGGTTGTACAACACCACCCACCCCACATACGTGTGCAACATACAGTCAGCTCTCCTTGTTTGTAGATATGGTGCTACCATTTCTTGGTTTCTTCGCTGATGAAAGCTTTTAATCTGCACGCCAGCATGTTTTCTTGTTAACTATCCTTTGTGCATCGTGTTGGAGTCTATTTACAATGAAATACCTAAAACACACTGTATCTGTTGACAAAGAAATACCTAAAACACACTGTGTCTGTTGACAAAGAAATACCTAAAACAGACTGAGCAAACATGACCAATCTGTCCCAGATCCCAGCCAGTCTGTGTTTACAGTCATGTCGCATGAACTTGGCTACATCATTATTTATTCTTAGTGACAAACATTTGTTGTAGAGTGGGGACATTATCTCCTTCTCAGTGACCCTCATATGTGGTAGATTGAAGATATTACTCTCCAACTGCTATAACTTATGGTAGACTGCCAAGAACTGTCTTACTGCCTTCTACGTTTTACTGCCTTCCTTGTTTTACGCTGCATTAAACCCATTTAAAACGTAACTATGCTTTGTTGCTATAGTAACCTTACCATTAAATTGCTGAGATGTTTATTATCAATTTTCCTAGATCTAGACATATTTATTATCCACTTTCCCAGGACTAGACATGTTTATTATCCACTTTCCTAGGACTAGACATGTTTATTATCCACTTTCCTAATACTAGACATGTTTATTATCTACTTTCCTAGAACTAGAGAGTACCCAAGTATTGCCCAGATGGCGTCTGCGAAACAGAGGAAAGCAACATTCATCTCCAACAAGCTGACATTCTTGAAAGATCAGGGAGACGAATTGATCAGCGCTGTTGGACAATATGTCAACAGGGTATGTGTTATATAGTTATTTAGTGCTATGTTTATTATTTTTTTAAAGCAGCTAAACTTCCCGAAATGTTTTCATCATCATTATCATCATCATCCTCTTCATCGTCATTATCTTCATGATTATTACTATCATTATCATCATTAGCATCCTCATTATCATCATCATTATCAACAATCTTGCAAATGGAAGTAGTCGATCATGCTACTGCCCATCTTGCCATCCCAGCCCTAACCCATCTACCCGTGCGCTATGTTTCTATGCCACGATGGAAACTGGCGGACCCAGTGGTCCTGTGTTCGAATCCCCCTATATGCGTGGATGTCTGTGCCAGGCTACCAGGAAATGATCTGGGAAATAAATGCGGTTATCACATAGCAGTTGTCTTTTGTCTATAAAAATATGGGACTGGGACAATATTCTTGTAGGATAGAACATTCTCGTAGAGCGCAGGTCACAGGAATGTGCTTGTAGACTAGAAGATTTAACATCAATTTTTCGTTTAGACTAGAGCAGTTAACATCAATATATCTTTTAAGATAGAAAATTCCTTTAGAGCACACTTCAGATGGAAGCAGTAAGTAATTTGACAGCCCCACCGTGGTTATGTCAACCGCTGACATCGGTATTTCCCCACGCTACTCACTTCACCATTTGACATTGTTATCCCGTTTCCTAACCAATATATGGGTACGGGTTCAGTCCCCAGCATTGCCCAGGTCCTTCTATTGTTTTCCGGCCAATGCGGCTCTGGGGTCGACCCAGTCTGTTGAAATGAGGACTTGATAATTTTCTGAATGTTCTGGAATTGTCGGAAAAAAGAATCGGCTATAAAGGGAATTGACCACCCAACATCATTGTCACGTGATCTAGAATATGTGAGGTCTTAACACGTCACACCCCAACTTTAATTTCTACAAACAAACTTCTGTACTGCATCCCCTATTGGAGCGTAGTTGCTCAACAAACCCACACTGAGCCGTCACATCTTTTGCTATCTCATGTAGCTGCCCAAAGTATTCATTTGTATGTCTAGTTTCTTCTCCGTGCATATGAGGGTTCCCTCATTGTCTTTTGTTCTGTGGGCTCCCTGTTTGTCTTTTGTTCTGTGGGTTCCCTCTTAGTCATTTATTCTGTGGGTTAACTCTTCGCCTTTTGTTCTTTGGGTTCCCCCTTTGTCTTTTGTTCTATTGGTTCCCTCTTTGTCTTTTGTTTTCCAGAAAAAGTACTTTCTAGTTATGCAGTTATCGGGTTTTCTCGCTGTGTATCCCGCCACTGGCTTATCTTTATCTGTCTGTAACATAAAGCTGACATTCAAGCTGGTAATTAGGCTACCAATCGTCTCTCAAAAACCCATGAACTGAGAGAAACAAGATTTTGGCACTCACATTCTGTCTACACTCTTCTCCTTATAGTACATGCTTTGTGGCTGTGATATATTGTATTTTCACAAACGTAACATCGCGTCAATTATTTCCAGGACGACAAAATCAGAGTCACCACAAACAATACTAGGTTTGCTTCATATTACCACAATCCCATATTTTACAAGGAGACTCATGGTCCACGGGAAAGTAAACACACGAAACGGAGAAAGCTGGGATATAAACAGCTACAATCGATCTCCGGCCTCATTTGTAACAACAAAACAGCGACTGATCACAAACCAAGATGTGCCTGCGGAATGGTAGCTTTTTACCTCGCCACGACTAAGTGAGAAAATTGTCTAAAGAGAAGAAGGACCATACATCCAGCAGCCAGTATTTGGAAACAACCAAATCTATGACCTTACTTCTTGGTGATGTCAAATGTTGACACGTATTGTGAAGCCGTCGTGGTTTGATGAGGTAGTGGTCATTATCCAGACCAGACTTTGTAAATGCAGCACTTTGTGAAAGTAGTTGTAGCATCTTGACTGAATGCAGTAGCCACTTAACTGAGTGAGACAGCTGAGATAGTGAAGGCAAATACTATTCCACGGCAACTTCCTGCCAATTTCCACCACCTTTCCAGGACAGGTATCACAAATCCTTTTTTCCTAGGTATAGGTGGAAGAAACACAGTGAGCCAAAGATTAAATAAGACCAGGGAAAAAAATTAAAAGGATTCTCCAGAATATTCTAAACTCTGAAAGCTACCGAGATCCAATAACGAGATGGTATACCAAACCAGGGTGTACCCAGCTCTTTCCACAGATTAGGCCAGCAGAAGAGACCCAATATGTGTCATTAAGAACGGGGGCAACTCTGAGGACAATGTATGTTACAGTGGCACAGCCAGAAGATAGATACTTAGTTAAGAGACTACTATGCCCATGATCTTGTATTTGAACTGTATTGATTGTTGTATGCTATTATATGTATAAGCTACAAATTCATGTACATGTATATTAAAATATGAAAATTACGGGTTATTTTCTCTTTTGAGAGTTCTCTTGTCATACTAAAATTGTTGTAAGCAATTACCCTAGATTAATTATTAGTTCGTAGAGGAGAGGAAAGGAACCATCCATAAGGACATTTGGGATACTCAGTAAAAATTTCATTTTTTCCTTGAGGTATTCCTTGGTTCTCCAAAACTCTATTTAATGGTCTCAAATCATTGAGCCAGTAACAGCTAAATTAATTTTAACGGGCAGGATCACATTGAGAAAGAGGAACTCTGGATCCTTGATCTCTTTGGGGTTGAGCCATCAACTATTTATCCGACAAGTGGGGGATTTAAGTCCGGGGATTTATTTAATCAGGAAGTAGGATATAGCATGTTGGAATAGTAACATTCACCTAGTCAGAAGTTATCATATCATTAGATATTGATAAAGTTAGGTAGATAACTCTAATCAGACATACGTGCTTTGCTTAAAGTCTATTCTCCAGGTATACAGGCGTATTCACCTTCAGAGAAGACAAGAAAAAGGTAAGAATGGCAGACACCGCCAGACTCAGAAATCTTTTCATGGAGACCGGTTAGCAGTGCGACCTATCAGGTAAGGAGTTAGCTCAATATGTTAGCGAGGAATTCGAGAAACATGAACGTCTACAAGCTGAGAAGGAAAAGGAGGAAAGACATCTTCAAGCGGAGAGTGAAAATAAGGAGAACGATAGACAGGCAAACAGAGAACAAGAAGAAAGAAGGCAAAAACATGAACTGGAAATGAGGAAGTTGGACAATGAAACCGAGTTACGACGACTAGAAATCATGAACCAACATAATCCCTCAACAGATCAAAGTAGATCTTCAGCTGAACCACCAGGGGAAGCAGCTTCAGTTCAAGTGAACGCCGTGTCTTTTCCGTTGGATCCTTTCAACGAACAAACAGACATCATCAAAAATTATTTATCAAGTTTCGAGAGGATGTGTGTGATGTGCGGATTGGAGGAGACCAAATGGGCAGTTAAATTGTCACAAGGACTTCGCGGAATTTCTTACGAAGTATTTTCTAGGATACGACCGGAGGAGTTGGGCAATTATAACATCCTAAAACAAGCCTTATTAGCCAGATTCGAAATAGACGGAGAGAACTACAAGAAACAGTTCAGGACTGCTCGGAAGGAAGCCGGAGAGAATTTTTCTCAATACGTAGAACGACTAAAATCCTACCTAAACAAATGGCGTACCATGTCTAGATTTGAGGAAACCTACCAAGATCTACAAGAAATGTTTCTAATAGATCAACTCAAACAGAAAATGTCTCAGGACATGAGAGCATTTTTAACACAAAATGGAGCTGAGAGATTGGAGTCTATCATTACTTTGGCAGAGAGATATGAAAAGTCGCAGAAAGAGGCGGGAGGTAATCAACGAACTACCAATAATCTTCCTCGCAAATTTCCTCAATAGACCAAAGATAAAGGACAACCGAAATCCGGCAAACCAAATGGATCGAATGGATCAAATAAGACCACTACAAAACAAAATCAGCAGGTCAAGTGGGATAAGATCTACTGCAGCCATTGTAAAACTCATACTCATAACACAAAGGATTGCAGAACGAAGCCTCAACCTCTTACCACAGCCTGTGCAGTAAAACCTAAAGCAGCGAGAAGGAACCGTAATGCTCATTCCAATATGGATACGCAACGGAACACCAACTCCAAACTGCCAGTAATAGAATCTGTCAACCTGAACGGATGGACAGTGGAATGTCTCTATGATACAGGTTTATTTTTCAACGCAATTGTACAAGCATCATTGGTAAACCCAGAGCTAGTTACAGATGAAACCGTCGAAATACAGGGATTTCTGAAAAGTTCCGAACCTATGACACTTCCTCTGGCCAAGATCAGCACAACTTCACGCTATGTTACGGGAGAAATCAGAGTAGCGGTCATGGAAGACCCAGTCCACCCTGTCATGCTCGGATGTCGCTACGTCCTGTTAAGAGAACCAGTATAGTCAATGATAGCATCAGCGGTGACTACGCGCCAAGATGCCAAGGAAACTCCAACGACTACGACACCAGCAAATCTTCAACCCGAAGATTTAAACCAAGCCCAAGCAACAGATAGTTCACTTGGGACGTGCTTTCGTAAGTTGCCAAAATCACATACACCTCCTAGGAAGGGTGATTTCTACATGAAGAATGGAATTCTTTACAGAAAGGCAGGAAATTTAGGACAAGAGCATTCTCAACTGGTTGTTCCAACTACTTACAGAACACAAATACTTGAGATGGGACATAGTATGCCGTTTAGCGGACATATGGGAATCAACGCAACCATGCAACGAATCTCAACTTACTACTACTGACCTGGAATTAACATGGACATCCAACGATATGTCAAATCATTCCCAGAATGTCAGAAAGTAGCCCCAAAGAACTGGACACCACCAGTGACATTAGGGGAAATGCCCATCACGAGAGATTCCAACAAGAAATCAAACAACATACAGTTAGAGGTGGGAGAAAACGTGCAAGTACTTCTTCCCACAAGTCAAAACAAGTTGCAGATCGGTTGGAGAGGACCTTATGTATTGAAGGGGAGAATTTCCAGAACAAATTACAAGATCTCTATAAAGGGGAAAGAGAAAATCTTTCATCTCAACCTGTTACGGAAGTACAACGAGAGACCCGCCACCGAGACAGCACAGTTGATAGCAATGGCGGTACCAACAGAAGTTGAACATGGAAACTTAATGGGAGTTGAGTACCCTCTGCAGTTCAAAAAGACTCATCGAGATGTGACATTAGTTCAACATTAACGACAGATTGGCAGCAGCAGATTCGAGAGTGCTTAGAGAATTATGCAGCGATACTAACAGACAAGCTAGGACTGACAGATCTAGTAGAATTCAACATGAGGTTGAAGGATCCAGCACCTGTGCGTGTCAAAGACTTACCCTGTTCCAAACGCCAAAGCCAAACCTCTAACAGATCAAATCCAACAACTGCTGTGAGGAAGGATGAATGTAGGAGCAGACTTTCTCAGCAGACATCCTATTGAAGATTCTGTACAATAATCAGAGGAGGAAAGACACAATGGGAGAAGAAAGGATTAGAGGAAATATAAGCTTGTTACGCTTGCTCAAAGCTACTGTTCTTCGGGCGAACAACAGTCTGCGAGGGGAGCCATGTGATATATTGTATTTTCACAAACGTAACATCGCGTCAATTATTTCCAGGACGACAAAATCAGAGTCACCACAAACAATACTAGGTTTGTTTCATATTACTACAATCCCATAGTTTACAAGGAGACTCATGGTCCACGGGAAAGTAAAAACACGAAACGGAGAAAGCTGGGATATAAACAGCTACAATCGATTTCCGGCCTCATTTGTAACAACAAAACAGCGACTGGTCACAAACCAAGATGTGCCTGCGGAATGGTAGCTTTTTAACTCGCCAAGACTAAGTGAGAAAATTGTCTAAAGAGAAGAAGGACCATACATCCAGCAGCCAGTATTTGGAAACAACCAAATCTATGACCTTACTTCTTGGTGATGTCAAATGTTGACACGTATTGTGAAGCCGTCGTGTTTTGATGAGGTAGTGGTCATTATCCAGACCTGACTTTGTGAATGCAGCACTTTGTGAAAGTAGTTGTAGCAGCTTGACTGAATTCAGTAGCCACTTATCTGAGTGAGACAGCTGAGATAGTGAAGCCAAATACTATTCCACAGCAACTTCCTGCCAATTTCCACCACCTTTCCAGGACAGGTATCACAAATCCTTTTTTCCTAGGTATAGGTGGAAGAAACACAGTGAGCCAAAAGATTAAATAAAACCGGGGAAAAAAATTAAAAGGACTCTCCAGAATATTCTAAACCCTGAAAGCTACCGAGATCCAATAACGGGATGATATACCAAACCAGGGTGTACCTAGCTCCTTCTACAGATTAGGCCAGCAGAAGAGGCCCAATATGTATTATTAAGAACGGGGGCAACTCTGAGGACAATGTATGTTACAGTGGCACAGCCAGAAGATAGATACTTAGTTAAGAGACTACTATGCCCATGATCTTGTATTTGTACTGTATTGATTGTTGTATGCTATTATATGTATAAGCTACAAATTCATGTATATGTATATTAAAATATGAAAATTACGGGTTATTTTCTCTTTTCAGAGTTCTCTTGTCATACTAAAATTGTTGTAAGCAATTACCCTAGATTAATTATTCAGTTGGTAGAGGAGAGGCAAGGAACCATCCAAAAGACATTTGGGATACTCAGTAAAAATTTCATTTTTCCTTGAGGTATTCCTTGGTTCTCCAAAACTCTTTTTAATGGTCTCAAATCATTGAGCCAGTAACATCTAAATTAATTTTAACGGGCAGGATCACATTGAGAAAGAGGAACACTGGATCCTTTATCTCTTTGCGATTGAGCCATCAACTATTTATCCGACAGTGCCTTTATGGATCATGCTTGTCAGATCTCTCATCATCATTATGTGCCTTGTTGCTAATCGTTGGTGGTCATGTACCGCCATTTCACACGATTATTATCGACATCAGCATCCTCAAGGGCTGGGAGACCGGTCTCCAACATCAAGTACCTCCCAGTCAAGTGGGGGATACCTCAAAAGTTCTTCTGAGCCATAGTCCAGATTGAAGGTCGCTTCGAAGGGAGTCAGAGATGCTGAATCTCAGAAGACATCCTTAACTCTTAGAATCTTCCATCAAATGAAAGTGACCACTCACCGCCACTCAAAATGTGCCAGTGAAGATGCTCAACACTAGTGAGGCACGGGAGGAGTCCTACAAGAACCAGGTGACCTCCTACCTGAGACACAAGAATATCCACATATCCTGACGTTACAGACTTTTTCAACTTCCGTTGGTCGCCAACATGGCGGTTAGGCATTGGACCATTAAGGCCTGTGGCGTGTTTATGCTTGTTGCTACGGTTTGCAATCGCATTTTCCTCATGTTGTACTGGTAGTACATGGTTCCGTCGCCCTGCTACTGAGTGAGTGCGTGGGCGACACTGTGAGCTGTGAAATTCGCGTGCAATGCTTTTACATCTGTCCTGTACAGTGACCTGCATTTTCAGAACAATGGCTACCGACTACCGGCTGTTGCTGAATTGACTGATTTGCCTTTTCGGTTCACGAGTGCATTTTTCAGGAGACTCCCAGGAGTCGGCGCTGAAGCTACGGAGTTCGTGCTTTATGCGACACTTTCGGCGGGTCGCCCTGCGGTAAAAGACCGAGCCATGTGAGAAAACCCGGGTCAATGAGGGCTTTATGGTGACTGCCTAGTTTTCGTGGATGAATTTTGTGTTGGCATTCTGGCGGCGGTATTATGCACAGTGTACCTGTGCGGGCTTGTTGGATTGCCGAGACTCCTGTCTATTCCACTTTTCACATTGGACAGTGGGAGCAATTTGTGTGATATTCACTGGCACAAGAATGTAGCATAATGGGGACGACCCGTTGCCGTGAAGTTGGAACCTCGACTAACTAACTAACTAACTAAACTAACTAACTAACTAACTAACTAACTAACTAACTAACTAACTAACTTCTTCTTCTTCTTCTTCTTTCGTTCGCTTGAAATATGTCTAAATCTGCAATGTTGTCTCTTGAATGAATTGAACTGTCTTTTTCAGTTCACACAGTGGTCCATAGAGTTTATCTTCCACTGTCGTCTCTCTAGGCCAGAAGGTTTGCCTAGTTGTGTTATAATTTGGGCAGTCTTGGAGTATGTGCTCTGCTGTCTGCGAGGCCAATCCACATGTGCACATGGCTGCTTCACCAATCTTGAATTTTGTATACATGTTGTTGCGTAATCTATTGTGTCCTGTTCTGAGGCGCAGAATAATGACTTGTTCTGGTCTGTCCATAACGTGGTAGTCATCTTGAGCAGGTTTTGGTGGCTTTCTGACTGATTTGATCATTCTTTTCTTTTGGTGGTATGTAACGGGCACATCAGGCTGTTCTTCTTTGGCTCCTTCCTTAGCCAATTGATCAGCTCTGTCGTTTCCGGGTACTCCACAGTGGGATGGTATCCACTGTATGGTGACCTTATGCTGACTGCTAAGTTCAGAAAGTAGTGTCCTTAGTACTGGCAATTTCCCAGACAGGAGCGCCTCGAGTACTGATTTTGCATCTGTCAATAGCACCACAGGTTGTGTACCATTGCTGGTATTTAGTAATTTCTCTGTTGCTATCTTGATTGCCTCAATTTCGGCATCATAGTTATGGCAGTACTTTCCTGTCGGTACTCTGGCTGTGTCCCTAGTATTATTTGGGTATTCTATGTACACTCCTGCTCCTCCATTTCGAACAGCATTTTGTGCCGACCCATCTGTGTAGACTCGGATCCAGAGGTCCTGTGGGTATTCTTCATCAAGGAAGCTGAGAGTGGCTGTTCTGCGCTGCACACTGTTCTGTTCTTCCTTGTCAAATATTCCTCTCACTTTTGTCTGGATTTGTAATGATAGTCTATGCTCATCTTTCCATGGAGTTCGCTCTGGAATAGTTGTTAGGGGGATACCAACTGTGGGCAGATCGGTGGTTTCTCTGCAGAGTCGTTTGGCCTGGTGGATAAAACTACTTCTTTTCAACCGCCCCATAGCTAGGTTTTCAAATCTGTTCTTCATAGGGTGGCCTGGCAAGCTGAGGAACTTTTCTGCTTGTATTAGCGTTTTCGTATCTCTGCGCTCACTCAGTGCTTGTGTCCTCCCCATCTTCTTCATTTCCACTATAGGGGTTGATCTCATCCCTCCTGTGGTGACTCTAAGTGCTTGATTTTGCACCTTGTCCAGCTCTTGTAGTGTGGTGTTTGATGCTGGACACCACGCAGTTGACCCATATTCCAGGTGTGGTCGTATGCTCTGTTGGTAAACTTTGCTAAGTATTTTCCCACTGGCTCCCCATGTGGTTCCACTTAGCTTTCTCAGGATGGCTATTTTCCTTCTGGCTTTTGCTACTGCTTTGTTGATGTGCTTTCTCCATGTCAGCCTGCCATCAAATGTTACTCCAAGGTATGTTGGTTCTTTATCTTCTCTTAGGGGTGTTCCATTTATCTGGATGATCCCTGCCTTTTGTTTTGAAGAGAGGGTAAATAGAGTGGTGCTGCACTTGTCAGTGTTTATGCTGACACACCATCTATTTGCCCATGCAGCAAATGTATCTACAGCTCTTTGTAGCAATTTGGTGGCCACTGATGCATGTTCATTTGTGCTCCATAAAACCAGGTCATCGGCGTACATTGCCGCTTTAATTCCATGCGGTAGATTAGCAACAAGATCATTGATGAAGATTAGAAAAAGTGTGGGGGACAAGACTCCGCCCTGGGGAACACCGTGACGCAGTAGTACTTTCTTGCTCTTGAGTCCGTCTATCTGTACTCGGGCTCTTCTGTTGTGCAAGTATGCTTTCACCCATTTGTACATTCTTCCATTGACTTTGCAGTTTCTCAGTTTCTTCATCAGACCTTCTTTCCAGACTTTGTCAAAGGCTTTCTTCAGATCTATCCATGCCGCAAGCACCAGCTTCTTCTCTTGGAATGCATCCTCAATTTCTTGAGAGAGGTAGGTTGTCTGATCTTCCGTAGAGTAGCACTGCCTAAAGCCAGCCTGCTGTGGCACAAGGATGTTTTTACTTTCAATGTACCACTGCAGTCTGTGATTGATGATGCGCTCCAGTGTTTTGCAGAGACAGCTGGTGAGGCTAATTGGTCTGTAGCTAGAGGCAATGGAACCATCTTTCCCTGATTTTAGGAGGGGTATCATGATTGCTTCTCTCCAGGCTTGTGGAACACTGCCTAAGGTCCAGCTGTTATTGAAGATCTGCAACAGCTTTGCTTTGGCCTCTGTTCCTAGGTTCCTGATCATTTCATTGGAGATACCATCAGCTCCTGGTGACTTTCTCATTTTCAGTTTTGATATGGCTAGCTCCAGTTCGCTGATTGTGATGGGTGCCTCCAGAACCTCATGTACTATTTCCTTCTGTCCTGTATGTTGTCGTTTCTCTCGAATCTCTTGTTGTTTCTCTGGACTAATTTTGATATTGTTATCTTGTGCGAATGAGTCCGCAAAATGGTCAGCTGCTTGCTTTCTTGTTAAGATGTTTCCATCTTTATGTAGTGCAATTTTTGAGTTTCTCCCTGTGCCCTCATCAGTTAAGTTGTTTTATTAGCTTCCACAATTTCCTTGTGTCTCTTTCAAAGTTCAGAGACTCCGTTTTCTCCTGCCAGCTTTTCCGTCTAGCCTGCAGCTTGGCCCTTTGAAATTTGGCTTTTGCGTGCTGGAATTTATTGTGGTGCTCTTGGCTGGGTGTGGCCTCTGCTTGCTTTCTACACACTTCCACATCGTTATGCAACTGTTCCAGTTCACTACTCCAGTAGGGTTTATATTGTTTACGGGCTCCTCTTGGTACTGTTTCTCGCGCTGCCTGTAGCATGCATTTCCCAAACTCTTCAACTACTTTATTTATGTCTTTCTCAGTGTTCAGGTTTCTAACCAGTATGCTGGTGCGATGCTTGTACATTGCCCAGTCTGCTTTCTTGTAGTTCCACCTCGAGAGGGTGCTGCTTTCACTTACAAGCTCATTTTCTACGGTTAGAAAGACTGGCCGATGGTCACTGCCACCAAGTTGTTTCCCAACAATTCGTGTAATGTTCCACTCCAGGTCTGGTGAATGAAAAGCCAGGTCAGGTGTAGTTGTAGTGTGCCATGATCTCGAGTAGAAAGTATGTGGGTCGGACGGCTTGTTAATCAAGATGAATCTATTCTCATCCTGCCAGTCTTCCAGTCTCTCTCCTCTCTGGTCCATGTGATCATAGCCCCAGCTCTGCGAGTGGCTGTTAAAATCGCCACACACAATCATTTTTCCTTTTAATGGTAGTGTGTCCAGGGCCTGTGGGCGGTCACTTGGACAGTAGTAATTGATCAGATGTAGTTCAAAACAATGTTTTCCCGTAGTGATTTGGAATAACGAAGACACAAACAATAGATTGCACGATTTATTGCCTGGCATATTTCGCTTGCATCTCGTCAGGTACATACTGTAGAAATCACACAACTTACGTGAATTAACTAGATAAGTCCTTCAAGTTGAAATATACACATATTCGAACAGTAATGTCACTTATCTACCACGGTAATGTTAAGCTGACTAACATAGTCTTTCTGTTTGCACAATTCTGGCTTGCGTTGATAGATCATAATTGCTTCTGCAAATTTTAACAAGCGAGTATTTTGTGTGTTAAACAACACGCGAAAGGCAGTGTCACTGTCCACCACATGGCCACTTTCGGTAATGTGCGTACCAATTGAAGACGCCGGGGGCTTCCGGTGTGTCGGCCCCACGAGGCTAGCATCTCTTGTGTGTTGTATCTTGTTGACCCATTAGGTATGTGTTCTGACACCCGTTTGTTAAGCTGTCTCTCTGTTCTACCAATGTAAACGGCCTGGCATCTACATGTGAATTGGTAAATACAATTGTTTGTGGCGTACAGAGGAACAGGCTCTATGACTGTTGGTGTAGGAATCGGTACGGTTTTATATCTAATGACTGGAGTTGCAGCACCGAATGTTCGGCCTACTGCTGTAGTAAGCCGGTCTTGTAGACGTTGCATTACGTCATCCCCTCGAAAGGTTAGCTGGATGAATACCTTGAGTTTAGGGACTGTAGTTACGTCTGCTTTGGGTTTTTGCTGTTGGCAGTGGCGCTTTATAAATCCTGTGGAGTACCCATTTAGGTATAAGACATTCTTCAGAGTTTCAAATTCCTCTGTCAGTGTGTCCTGGGTGCATATCTTTCTAGCACGGTCAAACAAGGTCCGTACTAAGCCCCGTTTGTACTGGACAAGTGTGAAGCTCTGAAAATTCAGGTATTGGCCAGTCCATGCTCCTTTGCGATACACCGGTCTTTGAATTGTGCCATCTGCTCTACGTCTCATTAGAATATCTAGGAACGGTAACGCTTCGTTGTGTTCGTGTTCCATAGATAGAGAGAAGTTTTTGTGCGTCTTGTTCATTGTGGCCTGAAACGATGTTGCTTGTAGCTCGTCTGTGGTGATAATTAGTATATCGTCCACATAACGACGGTAAAAGGCCAAGTTGTTGATGTCTGAGGATCTGATTGATTGATTGATTGATTTAGGAACCGACATCACAGCATTCGGGACATTCCCATAAGCGCTCCGTCCCCATCCTCAGCAGCCAGCGAAGAGTTCCAACACTAATAGTTCCAGTCTGAGGATCTCTTTTCTTCTAAATGTGCCATGCATTGGGGGATCAGATATAGGTCTGTATTACCTGTCTTAAGTTTAAGTGTCTGATACTCAGCCCCTTCCATGTAGACTTTGATTTGGGAAGCAATGATGTTATTTTTTTACAATGGTAAGTATCCCACCTTTTCGCTTGTCCTTTCGGTCAGAGCGGTAACACTGGTAGCCTCTGATTTTTGAAGGCTATATTTTCGTTGAGGTGAGTTTCTTGCAAGCAACATATGCTTACTTTTTCTTGGTCCAAGTTGTTTTCTAATTCTATTTTTTTTTTTGCTGACTCCCTCCGCATTCCTGTGCATTATTTTAAGTCTTCGTTTAGTATGGCCAGTCGTCCTATTCTATGTCCCCTGGCTCCACTAGGACATCTGAGAAGGACCTCCAGTGGTTGGGGTTGGACCCTTTCGAGACATAGGGACCGGCACTGCACCTGTCTGGGGGTCCAAAGCAGGGCGAGCACCATAACATTTAGCAGTAGTCGACATATTCCATTTTGCGTGATTGCGTGGCATCCAGATTTCTGTGGTGCGCCTCTTGGCTGGTTGCCTCCGTCTTCAGCACCTTTCTTTGCTAGAGCAGACTGTTTTCTCACTCGAGTGTAGATGTGTCCGCGCGCACACACGTGTCTGCGCATGCATGTACGTGCATACACATCTAGGGCATACTGGTTATTTTCCGGCGCCAGAGACTCGCCGTCGCCCCTTCTCCTGTTAGTTTAAACAGTTCCGCCACATGAAGGCCAGGATTTGGACTTTTGCTGCAGAGGTTATGTATTCACGAGCCATTGGGGTATTTAAACAATGTTGATCGCTCACCCCAACACTGCGCCCCGGCTACATACAGCAACATTTGGAACCACTAACTAACTAACTAACTAACTGACTAACTAACCAGCTCCCCGGCAATCTTAGTAATGATACGATCCAATAAGGCTGCTCTAATTTATAATTAGAGAGTCTGTGACATTTCTAACAGTCACACTCAACATATAGCCCTATTGTTTTGAAGGAAAATATTCTACCATTAACATTATGTTTGTTGTTGTTGTTGATGTTGTTGTTCGTTATAGAAGAGTTGGCTAATTTCCTTGGATGTGTCAGAAAAAAAGATTATAAATAGTATCTTACTCATTTGTAGTCTTTTGTCTATTGTCTCGTGTGGGACGACGTTCGACAAAACATGGGACGTAAGTACATTACACTAGAACCAAGTAAAAACGGTAGGTGACGAGTAGCCCATCCCGTCGTGTTACAACCGTGCATATTGTACAATATTGCTATACACAGTGTATATAAGGTATTTAAAACAGTTCTAACACACCAAGGCAGAAGTTCCCAAACCACGACCAGCGGGCCACTTGTGGCCCGCCAGCTATCAGAAAGTGGCACGCGAGGCCTCGAGCAGTCATTTTCAGCAATGACCGTTATAAAAAACAAGCAACGTTCCAGACTCACCGAGAGTAACCTAGCTGCGCTTATGACTTTGGGCACGACAGATTTGTACCCAGACATTGATAAACTGGCATCTGAACATAAGGAACTGGTTATGAAGAACAGTTACAATTGTAAATTAATTACATTAATAGTGATTCTCGAAACTGATTTAAAATTTAAGATAAGGAAGGTACGATTGATGATTGATTGATTGATTGATTTAGAAAGAGACATCACAGCATTCGGGGCATTCCCATTAGCGCTCCATCCCCATCCTCAGCAGCCAGCGAAGAGTTCCAACACCAATATTACCAGTAGCAATCTTATTATATGTCCGTCTCGCCTTTTCTTTGAGCCTAGACCGTCGGCCAGATCCCCTCGTCACTCCTCTCTGTCTCATTCTTGCCAGACCATGGTGATCCATTTGCTCCTCCGAGGTGTACACATGCTCCCACAAGGCCGCAACCACGTCTGCCTTGTTGTGATATACTAAAACGTCTCTACCAACATCCGTCTATTGACGCCCTTAAAAATATTACAATCCCTAATAATTACTGTTTAAATACCTTAATTAGGGGGAATAAAAACAACGATAGACTGACCGTGGCACAGCCAAATTTAATTGGCATTAGTTTAAATTTTGGCCTTAGTTTGGTTCACGTACCTGTCCAAGACCGGCTAGATTTTAAACAAAGGTAAAAGTAAGCCATTTTGGTCAGTTTAGACAAAGGACAGTCACGTCAGCCTTTCCCTTCGGAGATAGGCGATTTTAGCCCTAAAAATATGCCATTCTCTGCAGCAATTGGTATGTTAAAATGTACATTATTAATACGTATTTATGTATTTTGATAATGTACATATACCATTGTGTTTAATTAAGAATTGGTTAAGATGATAAATCAATTATTCTTGTAAACACGGGCCTGATTGAGATGGATTGATTTTTACTACTGAGCGCCATATTTGTGCCACGCTGTCAAAATATTTCCTATGCTTTTGCAATTTCTAATTCCTGTGTTAAAATATCTATTAGGCATTGTGAACCTATATCTCACTAGCAATGCTTATAATCTATAAATATTATGTGTACTGTAGAGTATTCAACTCATTTCAGAAGCACCTTTCAGAAACTCTTCTCAATGTGGGAGCAGACTCCTGATTCATACTTCAGAGTAGAGAAATCGTTTCTGCCTATTCCATATTCCTATGTTTAAATAACTTCTATGCATTGTGAAACTATATCTCACTATCTATGCATAGAAATCTGCAAATAATCTATGTACTTAAGAGTATTCAACTCTAAAGAACATTTTCAAAGAAACTTTTTATCCATGCGTAAACATACTATTGATCACGCATATCATGGACTCAGTTCATTTTGGATAAATTTGTTGCTAATTGCTGATCTGTAACTCGAGCTATCGTGCCAAAGTTTGGTACAATCTTCTTGTAAACATATTATTAACCACACCATGGGTGTCATGGACATGTAACCATTTCATAAAATATTGCTAAGGAAATGCCATGTTTGAGAATATAAATTCAAGAACAAAGAAAGAAAGCGCATGATATAACCAAGCCTTTAGTCACACCACACAAAGGGGGTGGACAACTGGAATAATATCATATGTTCCAAACACTTATCAGGCTGCATAAATCATTTCTAATAAATAAGAAATTTTCTTACAAATAGCAGCACTTGGCAAAATATATCACAGCGTTCACTAACCTCATGCTGCTGTAAGCAGTGGGGAAAAACAATTTATATTTTAGTTATGGATTAACCAATGAGGAAATCCAAAAACATAGGCTCCTTGCATTATCATTATGTAATTATTATGTATGATTATCATGTACTTAATAACAGAGAAATGTACATGTTTGTTTTTCTCTGTTATGAGATTTATATTCTGTCCTGATTGTTACTATTACTGGGGGGGGGGGGGATATACATTTAATGTGACTTCTGTGGAGACATGAGGATGTTGATGTAAGAATCCTTGTGCATATCAGTACACAAGAAGATAATGTGAACCGTTTGGTTATTGGCCTTGGCTAATGCTGATTATTTCGAAGAAATGGGAAGAGACACTGAAACAACATAAGCCAGTACAACCAAGGTACCAACTTAATATCAACTGAATAACCCTGAAATAAGCCAGATCAACTCCAGATCTCAGACCGGAACACCATCAAGAAGATCATATGAAAGAAGCTAGTGGAGTAAATGCCTCTACGCATGCAACCTAAAAGAATTATCTGATTGTTAGCGACTCCCAGTTGTGTGTTGGAGTTAATATTCTTCAGTTCCATGTCTGCAGCAGATCAATCCTGGAAATATTTCCAGATGAAACAAATGAACGACTCGCAGCATTGTATGTCTACACTGAAATGAAAATACTGAATCAGAACTCTTTGCTGGTCCCATGTCAGCCTAAATGACATCAATTGTGGAATAGGTTATAGATTAGTGGCTAGGTGGGTGAAAAATCTTTGTGAACATAATTGAGATTCGGATAATAGAAGCCGAGAAGCTGAAAGGTCGGCATCCTTTTCATCGGATATGGTGATATAGGGAAGACCCTTGGTCCAAGACTCAAGATGCATCTCTTGAAGGTATGACCAACCCAAGCCTCAATTTCACACTGGCACCGAGCCACTGGCAACAGAAGATTCGTGAATTCAGCCCCATGGAGGGAATATGTGCTTGTGTATAATTCTATTCTTGGATTATGGGTTATAAATATTCACCAGCCAACTTCAGTGGACATAATGTAAGTAGAAAATGACTGAGTACATTTATTTCTGCCAGGATAAATATGGACATTATCTGCTTCGCACTGGAGAAGAATAACCGACAGCAACACCTAAGGAAATCGACTGTAATTAAATAATTAGTTTAATTATTAGAACTAGTGGCTTCTGTATGTGCTTTTTCCCATGCCATGGATGTAAAAGGTCAGTAGCTTTTTTTCAATGGAGGTTGTGGTTTTGGTTGAGTACTCTGACACCATCTCATTATTTTTTAAATATGAGAATTGTAACTGGTGTCAGAAACAATTGTTTATATGTTTGGTTTTTATGAACCTAGACCATTGTTTACTTTACTGATATACAGTGAGTCAATAATGTAGAACCAATCAGTAATTGTTGTGTTGTTTGTAATAACATTTTTTTTTCGGACAATGTGGGTAATGTGTTTTTGTCATATTGAAAATCATTCCCATGCCTGTTCTGGAAATTTAGTGCGGTCATTACAAATTATATGTATATTTGTTATTACAGATCTTGATTTAATGCCCGAACTGTTTGTCCAAAAGTGTTGATGTTCACGTCACGTCCAGTGTTGATATTTGTTCAACCGTGGTTGTTGATATGTTGTAAACAATCAATATCCTCTAACACTACATAAACTTTAAAGGGTGATGAAGTGGGAAGGGAAACCTACACACATATACCATTGTTACAAGGATTGGAGTGTTTTCTCCTGGTGTTTGTGGTAAATATCCCTGATCACCGTGCATTCTAACAGTGACCAGAGAATCAACTAAATCCCCTAGACACTTTTAACAAATTATTCTCTTAGATTAAAATCCACATCACACCCTTGTCATGCATCAATACTCCACCAAGTTCTGCAGAGCCAGCCAATCTGTCCGCCTGTTCATTTCCCAGCACACCGGCATGCCCCAGAGAAAAGATCTAGGCGATGCTTGCCACCCGTGACCTCCGAAGCGAAGCAAGCCACTCTGCCCGAAGCTTGCATGTCCTCACCTTCCTCAGCATGCTTTCTGAGTCAGTTAAAGTCACGATGTGTATGTGTATCGTATTCTCCATCCAGCGGAAAGCTGCACTGACCGCCTCCACCTCCATTCTTAAGCTAGATGTTGTGGTTCATATGCCAGGCTGTCCTGCACCAAACGTCGACAATTAGGTTTTCCTAAGAACCCCCAGGCACTTCTCCTACCTCTCAACACCGACCCATCTGTGTAGATAATCACATCACCCATTATCCTGAATTTGTTGCTGGATTTCCACTTCCATGGCCCCTGCTGGCCACTGCCTGCACTCCCGCCTCAATGAGATTATAACTCTGCACAAGTCTGACTGCTCCGCTGGCACTCTGACCCACTCCTCCACTCGCCTAATGTTCTCCAAGATGCACAATCATTTTATAACGTTGTGGCCCGCTTAACTAACGAAAATAGTAAATATGGCCATCTGCTTGAAAAGCTAGGGAACTACTGTACCAAGGTAAATGTTCATTTTGCTAATATTATGAGTAACGTTGTGAATGCATATTTCCTGTTTAAGTATGCTTTGGCTGTAATATATTACCTCATAGCGAGTGTTATATTTTACTGTTGTGGTTAGGTTGGATAGGCAGGGAGAAAAAATCTGCCTTATCTAGTAGTTCCTTAATGTACATAAATCTGGGCATCAAAAATACCCCTTCCAACTCCTTAGGGATACCAAGACCAGCTACATTTACTTTTCTACGAGCCATTTCCAGCCGTGCACTTGTGTATCCAGGGACTGTGTCTTTAATCGGTTTAAAAGAAGCATTTGTTCCTAGTTTGCTGGCTTGTTTTGGAAGTGCCGTGGATTTTAACTCGCGCCCACTACAACATCAGTGTGAGCACCAACTTAACTTATAACAAAGTTGGAATTGTTGGCCTGGTTTAGAACCCAGCCCGGACTCACAAATTGGTGACAAGGCCTCCACATCTTCTAGGTCAGTGGTTCTCAACCGGTGGGGAATTCCCCCCCCCCCCCACCCAGGGGGGAATTTTGGGGTTTCCATGGGAGGAATGAAGATTATTTCAAGATCGCGTTAATACAAGAACCGATTACTTGATCTTGTTTTTCCTTTCATACTTTACGCTTCTGTACGCATCACCCTTCTGAAATTCATTTTATAACGTAAGTAGAACCGCAAATCACATTTTATGTACATGTCTAGACTCCTATTAAATTTAGCTTCAATTATTACGTATACTGTGTAGGGGCAGGGGGAAATTTTTAGGGAGGAAATACAAAAGGGGGGAGGGGAATGACGTTCTAAAAATATGGTAAGGGGGGGGGGGAATGATGTCCTAAAAATATGGTGAGGGGGGTGGGGGAAGACGTCCTAAAAATATGGCGAAGGGGGGAACGGACCAAAAAAGGTTGAGAACCACTGTTCTAGGTGGTAATAACATGAAGTTTTGTGTTGACATCTAAAGTTGAAATACTCAGTTCTGTCCATCCGCACTTCTAGCAGATGCTCCTCGGGTACTGTGGTGGTTTTGTTTTTAATTGTTCGTCTCTCTGTCTGGACATCCCTGTTGAGTAACTTATTTCACATTCACTGTTCAATGACAGACCACTGAGAATGTTTGTGCTCTTGCAGATAACCGCAGTAGGAGATTCATGGACACAAGGGGGAGACAACAAGGTGGAATTCCAGGAGTTATGTCAGATGATAGACACTGCAACCCTGTTCCTATGTGAAAAATGTCAAGAACTAGCAGGTGAGAACTAGCGTATAAGAACTAATAGGTAGAAACAAAATATGGCAAGAAGTAGCAGATATGATCAGCGACAGTCTTGACTTGACAATAGCAGCCATTTTTCTGACAACGGTCAATGTTTTCATCGGGACTAGTCAATAACAAAAACTAAATGACACTGCAGGATGTTTGTTTCAAGGGTACATATGAATACATATTTGTTTCGTCACACACACTGCATGCCAGTTGTGGGCTATTGTTATTATAACAGATATTCTATGTTACCCATGTTTGCACTAAGTGATTCATTTTGTGTGATCTAGAATTTTGCACAAGTTTCGCACTCAGGCATTATTTTGAATCCCTACAGAAGTCCATACATTGGTCACGCAGGCATCGATGGCAATAAAACAACAGATAGGCTGGCTGACACTGCCACTGCAACCAATTAAAGCGGAATTAAGCTGGCCAGCACTTCTTCTATATACTAGGATCAACCAATGAAAGAGCATATATGAGTTGTTTTGCACCGCCACTATATCCTAAGATCAACCATGAAAGAGCATAATAGGCTGGCTGACACCACCACTGAATCTTAGGGTCAACCAATGAAAGCGCAAATAGACTGGCCACCACTGCTACTATATCTTAGGATCAACCAATGAAAGAGCAGATAGGCAGGCAGACACTCCCACTATAGCCTATGGTCAGCAAAGTAAAGAGCAGATAGGCAGGCAGACACTCCCACTATAGCCTATGGTCAGCAAAGTAGAGAGCAGATAGGCTGGCTGGCAATACCACTATTTAAGAGGGTACCACTAATGGACTAAGCCGGCAGCACGAACACCCTTAGAGAATTGGGCATAAATGAGGGTTTTCAACTGAATGAATTAGTTAGCATGGACTTACATCAATACTCAGAAACTAAACTTTCAGATTGAAGATCTGAGTGGCTAGAAAATAGCAACACAAGATGAGGTTGGCCAGGAATTTGAGAATGTAACAGATAGTAGTTGAATCAGAAAGACTACAATAAGCTATTGGTTTCGAAATGGTACAGTTAGTCATTGTATGTGGATGGATTTATTATGGAGGAGATCGAAGGCTGGAATAAGGAACGTTTAGACATACAGGACATGTACACATGGGTACAAGCTTAATCCTCCATCCATATGTACATGCGTGGCGGAGTTGCTTGGAAGAAAAGCTTTAGGCGTGTGCAGACTTATTTGAATTCACTGTGAGGGCTGTACATTATTTGCAAACAATAAGACAATTATGTAAGACCCCTCCCCCCCCCCCCCCCACACACACACACACACACCCCATCCTCTCCCACGCGATACTGTGGTAGTGAATCGGACGTCTAGCATTCTCTGACAAGGGTGAAAAGAGGAGAGCCCGCGTGCACGTTTCTCGTGATAACAATGTTTCACCAATGGCACATCGAGAGGAATGGGACAAATAGGCCGCTGCCCGGACTACATTCTGCAATGAGAAAACCTACCCACAAAGGAATATTTATATGACGTGTGATTCTGGTATACATATGTTTGGATTCTCGCCAACACTGCGTGCGGAGTTGGAGCACTGTGCTGAGAGAGCCCTTGTGTGATGTATTCGGGGAGGGGGGGGAACGGACTGGAGCACTTATGGAGATATCCGTGTGCAATTACATTGACCCTTGAACCAAAACCTAAATATGATTACTGTTTCTGTGATCGTTGACATTAGTGGATTTATTTGTTGTCTCCTCCATTCTTTGCCAGATCTGACATCACAGTCAATAACAGCTGCAGCCTCTACTCCAGCAACATCTGACAGACAGCCAGCAGCACCACTAGCTTCTACATCGACAACATCCTACAGACAGTCGACAGAGTCTGTTCAACCTGCAGGTTGGTCTCGGATGTTGCAATGATTTATATAATGATACAAACTATACGCCTAGTTTATTTGATCTCTGGACACTACATGACCTCCCAGATAATGTACAATATCAAAGTGCTGACCTGTCAATATTATCTTATTCCGTTATTCAAAGTTATAACTGTTCACTTTGTTCACCATTTGGTCAAGTAGACAAAGTCGTAAGGCGTGGATACTTGTCCTATAACTCCATATACGAGGGGGATTCAAGTTAGAAACTTAAAATGTGATAGAAATTACAATAACCATGCCTTGTCTTGTAATATGTCAATAATATTGTTAAGGATGTCAAAAGTGTTATGCACATGATATCACAGTGCAGACGAACACGGTGATGTCATAAGGACTGTTTAAAGATTACCCCCACTTTTGACGTGCACCAAAAAAGCAGCAGCGTTCTGTTTTCCGTTTTTTTTTAAAAATTGTAAATCAGTGAATTGGTGAAACCGATAAACATTCATCGGTGAATGAAGTTCTAGTATGGTGATGAAAGCCTATCAGTCCAGAAAGTGTTTGAGTGGAGTAGGAAGTTTCAAAACGGTGCGACCTCTGTGACAGTCTGTTCACGACCGGGTCAGGCACACCGAATAGTAACCCCAGATTCCATTGCAGCCGTTGAATGCCTCGTACATGAAAACCGCTGATTGACTGTGAGTCACATCTTGAAATCAGTCAAGGTTTAGCACATCACATCATCCATGATGTATCCCAGTAACCGCAAAGTGTCTGCAAGGTGGGTACCACGGCAGCTAACTCCCGAATTACAACAACGACACATTGATGCTTGCCAAGAAGGTTTGCAGCGCTCTGAAGCAGAAGGTGATGGTTTACTTTCAAGAATTGATACTGGAGATAAATCCTGGGTTCACTACCATCAGCCGGAAACAGAAGAGCGAGCAAAGATTGACGGTATCTCTCCTCATTAAAATCAAAGCAGTTTGGCACGCAGCCATCTGCAGGGAAGGTTATGCTGACTCTCTTTTGAGATGAACGAGGCGTTATCTTAAAGCACTACATGCCAGAGGGAAAAGGTTACAAGTGATAGTATACAGAATTTTTCAGAATCATCTTGCCCGCACCAATCTAAAAGACGGGACTTTTGAGTAAAGGGTTTTCCCTTTTGCAACATGGGCAATACTCACCCCCTATGCCCCTGAAACGATTGAAACCCGAAAACCCCCACTTTCAGTGTGAAATCCCCCGTTCTCGCCAGAGGTAACCCTTTTTTTTTTTCCCCAGTTTGGACAACTTTAGAGTCCGTGGAGAAAAAAAGTTTTTTGGGTTCGATGAAGAAGTACAGCAGATAGTGCATGCCTGATTACACATGCCTCCAAGAGGAATTTTGTCTACAGAATCCAAGCACTTTACCCGGCGCCGGATGACTTTTTTTTTAAACCGGTGGTGACTCACGATAAATGATCCATTTTGTTTTTTAAATTTTTTTTTTCCAAATATATTGACCAAACAATAAAGCATTGAAGTTTTTTTTAAACCCCCCCCCTATATTTAGTGTGACTAACAACGAATGCCTTGACCGCTAAGACACTAGAACGTACATACAACTATTAAAAAAAAAGAAAAATTTGGGTTTTTTGGTAATACATGAACAGAGAGGCATTATTGGTGACCCTTTCGACGATATGAAGATTAGTGGTGTAAGAGGCAGAGGCATCAAGACAAATGATGCTGGGTGGACTGAAACTGTGGCATGGGGGGAAAATCATAAATAGATTTGAGTCAGAAAACAGGGGCAGGAGACATGTGGAGATGCATAACTCAAAAAATCAGTTGGGAAGGCACATGATGATGAGACTTCTCAATACAGTTTTTGGGGGATGATGGGAAGATCGGCTGTTTTAGTTGTGTCCCACAATCACCCATTGTAGGGACCATTAAAAGATGGTGAAGCTTTTCCCCCTTTCCCGTCCACTGATGGCTTGCAGTATGGCAGAAAGGTCTGTAGTCACGTGATTAAGTGTTTGGTCAAGTACGTGTTTTTTTCTAGTCCAATTTTATTCTAGTCCTGGTGGTGTAGGATGTTGATACCTCCTGGGGCGGGCTTGAATGTTTGAAAACTGAGCTCTTGAGGGTTTTATACGATGCCCAAGGTCCCGCCATTGCTGTTTGCAGAGTTGATGATGCCATGCCAATAAAACATTTGAGAATAATATATTTTTATTTTAGTTATCATTGATAAGATGTTTGATTTTATGCATAGCTGACACCCAACTGAAGCCGGTGTTAGACAAAATTGCTGTCTAGAAGAGGTCTTATATCCCCGTAGCAGGACAGAAAAAGTTGCTGAAGAACAAATAGCATTGATCAATAACTGAAGGAATTTTTATCCAAACTTTTCAATCAGACAAGAAGCACACCCAAAGGGTTTTTAAACAGTCAAAGAACAATCAGTGACAAAAGATGATGGATAGGGGAAATTCAGAAACAAATTTCAGGAAAATTCTCGCCCGGGTGATGTGTTTATTACACGGATGGGTCAGTTTTAAGGTAGGAGAAGTGCCTGGGGGTTCTTGGCAAAAACAAAGGGTCGGCTTTTGGCAGGAGAGCCTGGCGATGATAACAAACATTACTTAAGAATGGAGGTGGAGGGGGTCATGCAGCTTTCCGCTGGATAGAAAACACGATACATACACAATTTGATTGTAACTGATCAGAAAACATGAGAGAAGGTGAGAACAGGTAGGCTTCGTGCAGAGTGGCTTGCTTCGCTTTGGAGGTCACGGGTAGTAAGCATCAGGGGTCTTTTCTCCCTGGGCATGCCCGGGGTGCTGGGGAAAACAGGCGAAAAGTTGGGTGGCTCGCAAAATATGGTGGATATTGATGCATGACAAGGCAGACGTGGTTGGGCCATGGGGAGCGTGTACACCTCGGAGGAGCGATGGAGCACCTGGTTGGTAAGAATGAGACAACGGGTGTGACGAGGGGATCTGGCCGACGCCGCGCTGGGGGAAAAGGGAGACGGAATATATCAGGATTGCACTGGAACTATTAGTGTTGGAACTCTACGCTGGCTGCTGAGGATGGAGACGGAGCGCTTTGGGAATGTCCCGAATGCTGTGATGTCGGTTTTCCCAAATCAATCAATCAATCAACAATCAATACAGTGATGCACAAAAGCAATAAAAACAAGAGCAAAGAAAGATTGCTAAGTCTGGAAAAAACCCGCAGAAGATATAGGGACAAGACAGACAGAAAGCAGAGATGGAATTCCCGGCGAAATGGTAAGCAACTTGTTCATGTACCCAACCTAATGGGTTTTGTGAAGGAAAACATCGTGCATTTGATCAGGGGGGGGCAAACTTTTCGTGCGGAGGACCGCATTGACAAAGTAAAACTATGGCGGGCCCCAAAAAAAAAAAAATTTTATATTTAATTATATATTAATATATTATATTATATTATATATAATATATATTATATATATAA
>JACEFZ010010972.1:0-29029 GCA_014155875.1 Cepaea nemoralis | reverse complement strand
CCATAGTTTGTTTCCATCCCTGTCAAAATTCAGGTTTTCTGTTTTTTCCCTCCAACAATCTCTTGTGTTTGATTTACTGTTCTTTTATATTTTGCTGAGATGGCTTTGAGAGAGATGTTTGCTTCAATTGTTTGTTCTCTCTCTGCTGTCTTCCTGGCATCTTCAACTTTGTCCTCCAAACTTTGTAGTTCTTCAGTCCAGTATGGTTTGTAGTTTTTCCTCGCTCCTCTTGGAATGGACTCAGTGGCTGCCTGTATTATCGCTCTGTTTAGACTTTCCACCATTTGCTTTATGTTGCCATATCGTGTATTTATGTTTTCACAATATTTGTCTGTTAGTATGGCAAATCTGTCCCAATCTGCTCGTTTGTAATTCCAGCGGGGCATAGGGCTTTTGCTCCTGTGGAACATACTCCATATTCATTTCAAGCTTGATTGGTCTGTGGTCACTACCTGCTAATTGGTCCAGCACATGGCAATCGATTTTGTGGAGGATGTCTCCTGTGCAGAAAGCTAAGTCCTGGAGTAGAAGTGGTAAGCCATCTTCTGGAGTAGAAGCTCGGTGTGTCATCCCGCTTTGTTGAGTAGATGGAGATTTGAGTCTATTTCCCAGTCCTCCAATTCATCTCCTCTTTTGTCAGTATCTGGGTATCCCCATCTTTCTGAACGGCTATTAAAGTCCTCCGACAATAATGCAGTTTGTGTCAGTTATTTTCATGTTTGAGAGTGTAAGGTCCTTATCTGCTGGGCTATACAGATTGTAGATTCTTATTTTCACGTCCTTTATCATTATATCAACACCTATAATTTCTGTTTGGTTGTCAGAGATCACAGATACTTCGCTGCAAGGTATTGTATTTCGTGTAAGTATTAGAACTCCTCCTTTGTGTCCTTCGCGGTCGAAACGTGTGGCCTGATATCCTCTGACTGAGAATTTGTGATTGGCGTTGAGGTGTGTCTCTTGAATGCATGCCACATCTATTCTATCTTTATGAAGACGCTGTGTTAGGGAGTCTTTCTTCTTGTAAACTCCTTCGGCATTCCACTGTAGTATGTTGAGTGTCCGGGGTATTTGGTCAATAGCTCTTAACCTACTCCTCTGTGCCTTGACTCCACAGCACAGGGGAAGGTGACCACCAGTAGTCATGGGTGGACCCCCTCGAGGCAGGGGGCCCGGCACTATCACCGCCTGATGGGACTTCACGGGATTAGCACCATAACGATTAATTTTGATTTGTGACATCATGAATTAAGTTACGTTGCACTGCTTTGTCAAGCCTGTGGCTCAGTACATCCGATTTCGACAAGCATTTATTCGGGATGCTTTCCCTAGCCTTTGACTGTCCCCAGTCTACCTACAAGGCAGCAGGTTTCACGTTGCACTGCTTTGTCAAGCCTGTGGCTCAGTACATCCGATTTCGACAAGCATGTATTTGGGGTGCATTCCCTAGCCTTTGACTGTCCCCAGTCTACCTACAAGGCAGCAGGTTTGTGTGTCTCTTCGTCTGGTCCCTCTCCCTTGACCTGTCCGACATGGGTGGCCCTACCAGTAGCTGTGCTACCGTCGGCATAGCTCTTGGGGTCATTGGGACGCACAAGCCCCTCTACCTCGTCACGGTGGACACACAGCAGAGGGGGTTTGAGCCATCTGTCATCACTCATTCATGTGTTTGAGCTATCTGACATCATTCATCCATGTGTCTGAGCCATCTATCATCACTCATCCATGTGTTTAAGCCATCTGACATCACTCATCCGTGTTTGGTCATCTGTCACCAAAAATAAACAACCCTTAGTTAATATACAAATGCTATAGGAATTAGGCAATTACAGTTTGTGCAAACAAAGGTTTCATTTTAAATTGACAAATAGCCATGGGGATAATGAATGCCGCACATTTGAATAATATCAATGATTAGGTGTTTTAAGTATTTTAGCCACAGATTACTCATTTATTCACTTCATATGATATATAAATCTGCAGTATTCACCTAACGAGATGCAGTAAAATATGCTCGGCAATAAGTTGTACAACCTATTGTTTGTCTTCTGTGTTTAAGCAACACAGTGTTCTGACTTCTCTTGATATTAATATGAATAAAATTGGGTGGATATTACTATTACACCTGAATCAACTGCCATTTTGTATTATCAATGCCAGTGAAATATGCAATAAAGTTTTCAAATTATTTGACAGGCAAGAGCACCAACCAAAATTACATGTTTTGTAATGAAACGACTGATAGATGAATATGATTGGAAGCATGTTTCTGTCTTGTATATTGATGGATCAGTGAGTTAGTCTAGGTTAAAGATTTCCAATTAAGAGTGAGAGGCTGTCACAGCAGAGCATGAAAGATAGATATTTCGAAGTATAAACCTTGAGATATATGTGTGTGTTGTAGGAGGACTTTCCAAAATTAGATTACAAAAGACACTCATTGTATTTGACCCACAATCAAAACCACGGAATTATCAAAATGGTTTGCTTTGGTGGAAACAGTGAATGCAGTTTTCCGTCTTTGATGCATTGAAGTGAGTTTCTGGTCATCCTTGTAACTGTAATGTTGGCATCAAAAGCATCTTTAAAGAGAACACTGAATATGGATTACAGGTTTTAAAAAATCAGGCACCAATAAACTCTCTTCTGACATGCCAGTTTGTTAACAGTTTTCCATTATCCATGCACTTACATTAATTTCTACTCATGGGTAATGAGAGACCTAAAGTGTTGGCATCGATAGCATCTTTAACGGAAACACTGAACATGCAGTAAAGGTGAACAACCTGGCAATAATAAACATACTCTTCAACGACAACATAACCGTGAGACCGAGACTGCTGAAGGCAGGCTTGTTATCTAATGGGTGAACACATGAGGGGATGTTACAGGCATTGAAACAACCAGTTTGTTCATTGGCACAGATAACATGAATATACTTTGATGTCCGATGATTGAGATTAAGCCCCTGTGAGTAACACAAACAGTAGTGTGGCTGGAGACACAGATATTCACCCATGCATATTTTCTCAGCGACACCATGAGCATGCTAATAAATATCGAGATGAACTGGTTTAGAAGACAATGGCTTGAATCTTTGAGGAGGTCAGGATTTAGTAATATCTGTTTCATTTTTATGCCAGGTGTAAGGAAACGAGCAAGCAGATAGGCTTACGGCATGGTTGGTGTGGGAAGTGGATGAGTAATGGACTAGGACTGACAGCCTGAACAGTCACTAGGGAGGCATGATTAGTAACTAACTTAAGGGATGGGTGTGATTGTGCAATTTTTACCAGACTCCAAGAACATCAAGTCAAGCGGCGTCATGCTAGACTAGAGCGTCGTGTGGGAAGCCACAGAAGAATTTTCAAACACAAAACAAGTGTTGTCAGTCGCTACGGGCTGAGGGAGACACAAGGGAGGAGAACTGAGTATTTATGGACTAACAGTTTGATGTGCAATGAGGATGATCTATAACTAACTAACTATTAATTTGCTCCGAGTTCATATTGATTCTATTAACAGCCAACAAATTACTGCCATTTTAAAACTGTTTCCTGTTGATGAACTGTATATATGAAATATATTTTTGTATGTGGATTTTTTTTAATAAGCAAACTCAAATATCACATTTTTTAACACATCATAGGAAGAGGAAAACTGGCAGATAATGTGACAATGGGAGATTTGGAAGGAAACACCTCAGAGGAAGATGCTAAACAACTTGACATCATGGCATAGGGGAAGATCTGAGATGGTGGTTAGTATGTAAGACAGGAGGCTGTGGACATCTCTGATGACCAAGATAAGAAGATGAAAAAATAACTATTTGTGTGTGTGTTATTATCACCCGTGTGTTACCGTGGCCCTAAGGGAAACAAAGAGTTATTACTCTCTAACCTACTTTGCATGTCATCAGAGGTGACTGAGAAGGCTTGGTATGACACTTACTACCTCATCACACAGAAGAATTTGCTGCAAAATCCCATTAATCATCAGGTCTACAGAGCTTGGCGTGGGTTGGTCAAGATCCTATGCTCTGCTGGGAAGTTGAGGGCAGAAGACGAATGTATTATTACAAAGGAGTAGATGGTCAATAGTTAAGATGCCAGATTCTTAAATCTGGCATCTGGGTTTGGACGCAGCCATGACAAAGCTTTTAGCTCTGCAGGATTTTTAAGATCTTAAGATGAAGAAACCTAACCTGTACACTCTGCATTTACTTCAAAGGGGCCTTGATGCTCATGTATACCAGCAGTAGTCAAGCAGAGGAGATTGTCTCAGCAATTGGGTCAGTGGACTGGATAGATGGATTGGATTGATAAACTGAACCGATGGATAACTGTGTGATTGCTGTAAAGCTATGGGGTAGAGTGACTTGGAGATTTTATTTGCCCCGGCTCGTGCAGATCAGGTTCGTTTCAATCTGGAGTGTGGAAGTTTTACAAAATAAGAAAAGGAATACATACCCACCTCTAATCCTTGTGTAGTAGATTAGACACCTAGTCTTTTTTCAGACAAGGGTGAAAAACTCAGAGGACTCATACATGCTAAACAGTCCTCTGCAGTTGGAAATTGAATCAAGCAGATTAAATTTCAAAAATTATAAAATGCACCCCACAAAATTGTATTTATAGCATATGTGATTCTGGTGTACACATGTTTGGATCCTTCCTTGTGCTACAGAATTTGTGCACTGTGCTAAGATTCTCCTGTCCTAAAACTAGAATTGATCATCTCAGATATTGGACCCATAGATTGGAGTCAGTGGTAGAGTATGGACTTGGAATGCTCTCTGTCTCAAAGAGTCAGCTAGCAGTGAAACTAGAGTGCATACAGAATGAAGCCACGAGGGTGATTCTGGGATGTACACGGGCCACCCCTTTAGTGTGTGTATGTGTGAGAGGGAGAGATACATCCTTGTATTGCAGACTCAAGGTAGCTGCAGGACAAGGAACACCACCTGCATGATTTCCTGGATATAATCAGGGGCAATGGGCTGTTAAGAGGAAGATCATGGATGACTCAGGCAGAAGATAGCAACAGAGAGTTGTGCACACTTGAGAAGATTGGCAGAATCAAGGAGTGGGTCAGAGTGCTGAATAGAAATTCAGATTTGTGTGGGGTTATAATCACATTTGGTTGTCAGTGTAGGGAGTGGCCAGCAGGTGCTACGGAAGTAGAAATTCAGCAATTAATTCATGACTACTCTCGTCCTGGTGATGTTGTCTATACCGATGGCTCTGAAGTGGCAAAACAATGCCTGGGGATTCATAGCAACAGCAAATGACCAATGTTTAGTAAAGGAGAGCTTGTCGTATGACACCACAACCTCAAGTCTGAGAATGGAGGTGGAGGTGGTTACTGCAGCTTTCCGCTGGTTTGAGAACAAACTGTATACACATGTGTGGAGTCTTATAGACTGGGGTCTGGTCTCAGATATTGGACCTGTAAATTGGGGTCTCATAGTTTGGAATGATTGCTTTAATTTGGCTAGATATGATTATCTCATTTGTTGGACTGATAGAATTTGAGTGATTGCTTTAGATTTAGACTAAACATGGTTATCTTAATTATTGGACTGATAGATTGGAGTGATTGCTCTAGGGTTAGACTAAATATGATTATGTCGGATATGGACTGATAGATTGGAGTCTCATAGACTGGTGTCTGATATATTGGAGTGATTGCTCTAGAGTTAGACTAAATATTACAATCTCAGATATTGGACTGACAGATTGGAGTCATTATTATAGTTTTAAGACTAAATATCCATCTTAGTTATTGGTTCGTTCGTTCGATTCCACTATTACCCCTACCCCTTTCAACCTCAAGGAGAAGTTATAGTAGAGTCCATCACCAGCACAGAATGATAGTCCTGTGACTAGTCAGCCACCTAAGGCAGCTGCCCACGGTTTTACCCTCACAGTCTTATTATTCCGAAGGTGATTGTTGTCCTATATGGGGTAATGGACTTATATGACTTAAGTTATTGGACCGATAAATTTGAGTCATTGCTGTAGGGTTAAGACTAAATATGGTTGTCTGAGGTATTGGACCGATAGATTGGGTGATTGCTATAGAGTCAAGATCGCAAATAAATTAATGTAAATGACGGCATGTGAACTAAACAGACAACTGAAATACAAAATGAAAAATTTAAACAAGTCTTTTTCAGTTAACAAACAAAAACCAAAAATACTTATTTTATGACCAAAATACTGCATGCATAAGAAATTGAATAGTTCAAAAGTGACGGCGAAGTAAAAGTAGAAAGTGCAGGAAATGAAACAATAGAAAGTAATAGAAAATGGTGGTAGACTGGTATGGGCGAGTCTAGATGTTAAATAACATCTTAATGTTTGTTTTGTTGATGAATCTTTGAATGTTTCATGAAATCTGGTCTTTTGTTCATCATTAAGTGCCTTGCCGACTGGCATTGGTAATCATTCTTCCCCACACATCTCACAGCATACAACAATTCGTATACTGACACCTTTCTATGCCATGACAAAAGGCTTTCACGAATCTTCTCGTTGTCCTCCTGTATCCCTCTTTCCATAAATATTTCCTGTTGTCACATGTTCCAGTTTCTCTCATCTCATGGTGTGGCAATAAAATGAGTTTATTGTTGAAGGTTTTCATATTATTCAGTATATTTTTTGTTAATGTACTGTTGTTAATGTACTGTTGTTAATGTACTGTTGTATGTCTCTCATATACTCTTGTTTGTTGTAGAATTCTTGTTATATATTTTGTTATCCCAACATATAATCACATATTATTGCCATAGATTCATTGTCTATGTGTTACTAGTGGCATTATTTAATTTAAGCATGCATAGTTTTTCTTCTGCCCCGGAGTGTTGACATACCATATGATTTTATTTTGTTTTTTGTCCTCTTTCTTGTGGATCCCAGGCTTACATACCATATGATTTTATTTTATTTTTTTGTTTGGTCCTCTTTCTTGTGGATGCCAGGAAGGTTTGCACACGTGCCAACCAGCCTCAAGATCATCTCTCTGAATCCCCATCAGGCAAAGATTTTGTTTTTAAATTGGTCTGGACTCACAGGCCAAATTAGCCTAATGTGTACCAGGAGATGTTATGGGAAGTAGAGGGTGTATTTTAAAGGACTCTGGATTTTTTGAAAATATTGCCATTCCAAGTTTTGTATTTACCTTTTATGTTGCATGAGTTCACAGAGGGTAAATACAAAACTTGAAACGGCAATATTTTCAAAAAAACCCAACAGTCATTAAAAATACACCCTGTATTATACAGGTTGATTCATCCAACAAGTGGTGACTGGTCTATCAAAATATGAGGCTAGCACCATATCCCTGGGAACTGTTTTAGCGCCATGATTGCCCGACAGTCACATCAATATTTTTACAATTGATGTGGGCTCTCAAGGTGACCCAGTGTAAAACAGGTGCGAGGAAATGTCGCGGGAAGTAAAGGCGTGTTCATTGCATCACCCTTTAAGCGCCGATTGGTCTGTAAAAATATGGGACTAGGACCTTATGCTGTTTGTGTCTTTTTTTGTAAAATAAATAACAGGGTACTCTTGTATATACCCAATAGTAGGTTAGCATGGCCGAGTGGATAAGAGCGCGTGTTCTTAAACATACGGTGTGCTGATGTCGAGGTAAGGGGTTCAACCCCTACAACAGACAGCTGGACTAAAATGTTGACTTGTCGTCCTTGACTTGGGGGCGTAAATTACAAGTACCTCTGAAGTCAGAGTGAGTTCGCCTGATGGCGAGGGACACTGTTAATATGAAAAGCTAATCCACGCGCTAAATTCAGTCCAGCACTACTAGAAGTAGAGGGTATGGACTACGCTTCAGTTCAAAGCGAGTGAAGGCAAAAAAAAATATATATATATACCCAGTATACTTCAAGGTGTGGAAAACTGTTTTCCATTCTACCGGGTTTTTGTAAAGTCTCACTACAATTTGTATGTACAACAAATGTGAAACAATTATAATAATAAAAATCCACCAGCAATTGGATATCGAACAGAGCTGGCTGAGTAGGCGAAATTTCAAAAGTAGAAACTCAACCTACAAAAGAATGTAGTTCTGGTATATGCACACATTTGGATTCTCACCAGTGATACAGTGTTAGTGCACGGTGCTGAAATTCCCCTTGTGTGATTTATGGGAGGAAACTGGAGCACTAATGGGGATATCCATGGGCAGTGAAAGTGACCCTGTATAGACTAAGTCAGATAAAGCTAGTTTATACTGACCTCACAGTCATAGTGGTTATATCTTCTTCTTCTGAGTTCATCCGGCATGTTTTTCAGACATAATTGTGTTGTGCCTGTTTACAGCAGAGCTGCTTTACTTGTGCCTTTAGGCCGACACATCCGACTTCTGCGGGCATTTCTTGACTGGGTAACCTTCCCTCGTATTCAACTATATTACTACTGGAGATCAAATGCAGGATCACTGTGAAGGAAGGCCACCTGTGCTAGCCATTGAACCAAAAAAATCTCCTAGAACAGTGGTCCTCAACCGGTGGGGAATTTAGGGTTTCTGGGGGGGGGGGGGGGGTCATGTTAATACAAGAACCGATTACTTAATATTGTTTTTCCCTCCATACTTTACGGTTCTGTACTTCTCGCCCTTCTGAAATTCATTTTATAACGTAAGTAGACCCGCAAATCACGTTTTATGTAGGCATCTAGACTTGTTTTAGTATGCGTTATTAAATTTAGCTTCCATTTTTACGTATACTGTGTAGGGGCGGGGGTTTATATGGAGGAAATACGAAAGGGGGGTAATGACGTTCTGAAAATATGGTGAAGGGGTGCATGGGCCAAAAAAGGTTGAGAACCACTGTCCTAGAAGAACCCTGTGGTTTTTTATTTTGGCATAATTACACACACCTTGATTTGCTAACCAAAACCAATGGGGAGTCTCAAACCCCAACATTCCTGGCAGTTAGTTGCCACTCTACCCTGTTGATGCCTGTCATAAATTTATTTGGTTTGTAAATATGTCATCTTATTTTGGATTAATTTGCCTACTAATGTTGCATTATTAATTTGTTTGTGATCATATCTGTGAATGTTTGACATCAGCATTTCGTATTATAAGACGATGTTGGCTCATTCAGTCACAGTGCAAACTGTGTGGATGTATATGACTGGCTGTATAGGCCTGTGTCATCTTTACATTTGTTAAGGAATTTTTATGGATATGGAATTTTAATTAACAATCATAATTTCTTGTTTATGTTGTTTTGAATAAATTATTTATTCAAAGCAATGTTTTCCAATCCTAAATTTGAATAATGAAGACACAAACAATAATTTATACAGCCTGGTATATTTTTCAGTATCTCGTCAGGTGCATTTTATGGAAATAAATCAGTGTAGAATTGAAAAAATATATGATGTTGAAATTTTCAGAGGCCGCTACAATACACAAGTGTAACCCTAAGCTATATAAACAATAGACATGATAGTAACTTTAAATCTACCTTTGTGAAACTTAATATTGAAACATTGGACTGTGTTGTGTATTTCACCTATAAGGATTAATTGAGTTGCTTTCTTCTGTTTATTTATTTCTGTAGTATTCACCTGATGGGGTATAGTGAAATATGCCAGGCAGTAAGTTGTGCGGCTTATTGTTTTGTTTGTTTGTTCATTATTCAAATATTCTGCAATTTTTGACAGACATATGGATACTCAGTCAATCAAGATTGATATTGTAAGGGTTACAACTCTAGAGATACATTAGTCTTGAATTGTTTCAGATCTTGATACTTTCACGAGGTCTGTTCAAAAAGTATCCAACTTGTTGCCTGGAAAAGCAGAATTACTGGAGGTCTGAAACTCTAATCCCCTCCAAAGTACTTTCCTTAGAACTGTATACACTTCTCCCAGCTGCCCTGCGATTGTGTTAAACATTTTTTAAATGGAGTACAGCTTGGCCATTCCACATAATGTCTTCTTATGACTCGAATTGGGTGCCTTTCAGCAGTACTTTCATCTTGGGGACCAGTGAGAAACTTCAAGGAGCCATGTCAGAAGAGTAGAGCTTTCATTATTCTTCTTCTTTTTTCATTCGCTTGAAATGTGTCTATATCTGCAATGTTGTCTCTTGTATAAACTGCACTGTCTTTTTTTTTTAGTTCACGCCGTAAGGAGCACCAGGAGAAGTATTGTGTTTAGCCAAGAAAGACTCAAACAAATGCAAAGAAAGCAAGCCCACACGCAAAACTCAGTCCTTTACTACTTTAAACAGTGTGTAAAGAATACGCTCGAGTTTAAGCGAGCGAAGAAAAAGAAGAACAAAGAATGCAAACAAGCAGATCTGTGGGCAACTGGAACTTGGCAGCTCCATTATGACAAAGCACCTGCCCATTCTTCCCATGTAATTCAGATCTTCTTGGCCACTTAAAATATTCCTCTGGTACATTGGACTCCAGACAGAACTCTGGCAATATGATGCTAAAAGGGATCAAGGTTGAGTCACCACAAGATATTATGTGGAACATTAGGGCCATGCTGTAGTCCATTTCCAAACAGTGATGTGACCACTAGGAAACGTGTGTACAATACCTAGGAGAGTATTTTGAAAGGGATTAGGGTTTCAGACTTTTAGGTGAAAAATTATATTTGTTTCCCAGCCAAAGATCAGGTACTTTTTTTAACAGACCTTGTATATATTTTTTGACATTATTTTTGGCCAATCAAAACACATAAAATATAGTGTTTGTGCCGTACTTGTTTTTTTTTTAAAATTTCTGAATTGTTTTACTTTAGTTTTGAAATGTTAGATAATTTAAGTTGTTCAAAAGAATATATTCCCTTAGTGAAATTAAACAAAGAAGCAATAAATGATAGATTGGACAATTTATTGCCTAGCATATTTTGCTGCATCTGGCCAGGTGCATACTGCAGAGTTATATATCATATGAAATTAATAGATGAATTCGATTTTGCTGAAATATTTAACACACATAGTCACTGAGACTGTTTGAATGTGGAGCATTTGTTATCCCCATGTAATCACAGATTCACAATAGCTAAAATCTAATTCAACTGTTCACTTTATATGATATACAAGATTTAACTGATTCAGTGCCAAACAAATTGTACGTTTGGACATAACATGGTACACTCAATCAAATGAACAAGTTATAATGTAAATGTCCGTTCACTGAGCATTGAAATTGCGGAATATACTACAAAACAAAACAAACAATGATGCAGTGAAGTATGCCAGGCAACAAATTGTGCAAGCTACTTTGTTTAAACTACATTGTTCTTGGAAAGCAGCACTGGTGTGAAAGCTTAGAGCAGCTAACAAAAATACAAGCTTTGTTTAGGATGCACTTCTGTTTAAAATATGGCTTCTTTTGTTTTTTGCTGCGATTGAAAACATGGTTCTTTTCTAATAAAAGGATAAAAGGCCTCATTGTTTAATCTTTGTGAATGTGAGTGAGTGATATGACTGAGAAACTGACTGGACATGTTTGAAGTGTGGAAGCAGCCATTGCATCCCACAAGATTTAAGGGATGCTTTCATTATTATTTTTCGGTCGTCCAAAATGTTTGTTTTGGACGTAATTGCATTGTGCCTGTTTACAGCAGAGCTGCGATATTATTTGCGACTTTTAGCTGAGACATCAGACTTCTTCAGGCATTGACCGGATTAACCTTTCCGGGTGTTTTGGAGAACGTTTGATTCGCAATGCTGTGGTGTTATTTTCATCCCTTTGTCAAAGCTGGCTCATTTAGAACAGCTGAACACATCCCTGGCTGGCTCTCAAGGGAAGGCAGCGGCAGACCATGGGCATTCCCCGCCATCAAAGGAGGCTCCCATAATTGTAGAGCAGGCACATAGCGCTCTTATACTGGGCTCACGCAAGGAATCGTCACGTCCTGCACACGGCTGCTTAGCCTCACTTCCGTATATTGGGCCTTCCGTTCAAAACATGCTGCTACTCTGGAAACTAGAAGAATGCAGTCTGCAGGTGACATCCACACAATGAGCTTTCGATTCGGACTTTCCACGTAATGGGTTTTCTAGCCAAGCCAAGTCATTATTCTGATACATGTATAAGAGAAAGTGAAACTGTAAAGTCTGTGCATAACCATAGTAGTATCTGCCTTCTGTGTGCCACGGGCAAGATGGTTGCAAGAATCCTCGCCGAACTCACCTAGAACAGTTGAGATGTTGGTCTTGTGTGAAATGAGCAGCTACCAAAGCCAAAGAAAACCTCATGGATGTTGAGTTTGTAGCTTATCTCATGGTGATTAACTAAATGCTTTAATTGGCTGAATTTAAATCAGTTTAGCTAAATGCTTTACTCTGCTGAATTTAAAGCAGTTTAACTGAACTTTACTTGGCTGAACTGAAAGCGCAAGAACACAAACAAGGAAAATTAATATTTAATGGTACTTTGTTTATACATAGTGCCCTATGAATAGACACTTCCATATTTAATATCATCGAAGTTGCTATAGACCAGCTGGTAGTCATTTTTTTTTTTTTTTGGCGCTAGCTCGCTTTGAACTAAAGCGTAGTTCATACACACTACTTCTTGTACCGCTGGACTGGATTTTGCGTGTGGATTAGATTTCCCTATTAACAGTGTTCCTCGCCATCAGGCGACCCACTCTGACTTCAGAGGTACTTGTAATTAACGTCCCCAAGTCAACTACGATATGTCAAAATTGTGTCCAACTGCCCGGTGTAGGGGGTTGAACCCCTTATTTCGGCATCAGCACACCGGATGTTTAAGAATACGCGTTCTTATCCATTCGGCCATGCTGACCTTGGTAGTCTATGTAAACATGAATAGACTAATGAGATGGTCCCGTGGTCTTGTGGTCCAGTCTTTCAAACGACCAAATTTGTTCAGTGACCTGGGCTGTTAGGTCAACCCAGCCTAACATTGTCCGGGGAATTTCCTGGCAAGTAAAGGTGGCAGACGTGACACTGGCCCCAACACTCATCCGGTGCCGATCGCTCTAAAAAATATGGCGCTAGAATCATATATCCAATATTTCTTGTGATGTGAAGTGAGATCCTTGATTTTTATGTTTTGCAAACTGGCTGCAAGTGCTTACAAAACAGTAGGTCAAACAAACAGTAGATTTGGATCAAATAAAAATTACTGACGAAAATTGGGAGTAGGGGTGTGTCACAGTTAATACTTAAAAATTATAGTAGCAGACGTGTATCAAACTAAAAGAGGTTGCTTAAGGAAAACTGCTGTATTGTACTTGCACCTTGCCATCTCCATCTTGACAGACGATAGTTTATTACATTGTGCTTCAAAATATGGCATAATAACTACAACCCATGGCAGGGACCAAGGATTGAGTTATACCGATCCATAACATAAAGCCTGAGCTGAACTGCAGAGACCCTGTGTTGTCCCTGCAGCATGATCCCTCTCTCAGTCTGCCTAGTTTACTCCAGAGGAAAAGTAACACCAATACATCTGGAACAAGACAAGCTGCTGGATCAGCTAAGCAATTATCTGACTGTCCGCCTGTCGGAGCTTTGATCCTAGACCAGATGCCACCCAAGGCTTAGGGCTTAGTCTACCCTGCCATGAAATTTAGTCTTTAGGTTGCATTTCCTTGTCCTATCGTAATGGCTTTTACCCTCCAAATCCTGCCCCCCCCCCCCCCCCCCGTCCGTCCGAAGGCGTTGGCACAATGTGGGGTGTCGGGTTTGGTGAGCTCATCTCGACATTCAGCGCTAACAGAAAGCAGGTAGTACCGTCTACTGTCATATAGTAGCTCAGTCGTATCTAACTAATACCTAACACTTATTAGGAAAACTATTGTGTTGATATTTAAGCTATAGTTTCATTTATAAGCCCATGACAGTTGCGGGAAGTTTGAATAAAACAATTTGTCATCCCATGGTACTTAATAAAATAAATAACTAAAGAATAAATTACATGTGAAAACAGTAGCTGAATTATAGACTAGGGATGCTCACTGTCTCAAAGAGTCAGCTAGTGAAACTAGAGCGCATACAGAATGAAGACATGGGGTGATTCTGAGATTTACAAGGACACCCCAATAGTGTGTATGCAATGCATCCTGGCGGTGCCGACCATTGCTGATAGACGCAAGGGTTGCAGGCAAGGTCATACCTCAAGGTAGTTACGGACAAGGCACACCTCCAGCAGGATTCTCTGGATGCATTCAAGGATCACGGGCTGTTAAGTAAAAGATCATGGATAACTCATAAAATGGAGCGTCCTTGGAGACCATGGAAGTGACCATCTCCCCTGTTCTGTGCTGATACCTAAGTCCAGCACAGTTATTGCTATAATAGCCCGCGGGGCTTTCAATTACGATTTCCCCCACTCCTCGCTCTTGGGGCGCCTTAGATCACAGGGAAGATCTTCTTCTGCGTTCATCCGGAGTTTTTTTTTTCGGATGTGACTGCGTTGTGCCTGTTTACAGCAGAGCTGCGTTCTTGCGCCGTTAGGCCGACACATCTGACTTCTGCGGGCATTTGTTGACCGGGTTAGCCTTCCCGGGGGTTTCTTAGGACGTTTGACTCTCACTGTTGTGGTGTTATCTCCCATCCTAGCTGGCCCATATAGAACAGCCAAAGACATCTTGGTCAGCCCTCAGGGGAAGGCAGGGGCAGACCATGGGCATTCCCCGCCATCCATGGAGGCTTCCATAATTGCAGAGCCAACACACAGCGCTCTGGTACTGGGCTCACCCATGGAATCGTCACATCCTGCACATGGCTGCTTAGTCTCACTTCCGTATATTGGGCCTTCCGCTCACCATAGGCTGTTCTTCCGGAAACCAGAAGAATGCAGTGTGCAGACGACATCCACACAGTGAGCTTTCAATTCGGACTTTCCGCGTGATGGATTTGCTATCCGAGCAATATTCCATTTCGTGCCACTAGGACACTTTTTCCACCTTTTATGAAGCCAAAACAGTGAGCTTTTGATTCGGACTTTCCACGTAATGGATTTGCTATCCAAGCAATATTCCATGTCATGCCTCTGGGAGGCTTTTGTAACCGACATACCTGTGGTATGAAGTGTGGCAGTCTGAATACTTCTTCATACACCTTTAAATGTCAACCTGTATGTAGTTAAAATAAGCTGCGGTCAACTTGAGCTTGTTGATATCTCCATAGAGCTTATCCTCAAATGAAGCAGGTGTGGGCCAAAATATCTTTCTCTGTTCTGCATATATTGGGCAATCCTGCAACAAATGTTTTGCTGTCACTTTTCCAGTTCGACAATTACATTCATCGGTATCTCCTATCTTTAGTTTATTGAACAAGTGGTATTTCAGCCTGTTATGTCCTGTGCGGAGTCTGAAGATTGATACTTGTTCTCTTCGGTCGAGTTTGTAATATGCATCATCCTTCTGGTGACCTGGATGCTCTGATTCCCATTTGGTTCTATAAGTGCTTTTTATCAACCTCTTTGCCTCATTATAGGTTATGTCTATGTCAGGCTGTGGTAGTCGTCCGCCCTCTTTTGCCAGTCTGTCAGCCTCTTCATTTCCAGGTATACTGCAATGTGATGGGATCTACTGTATTACAACTTTTTTGGATTTCTGGCATAGACCATGGAGTGCTGCTCTTAGGTCAGCTAGTTCTGTGCTGTTTTTGCTCTTCAGTATTGAGACAGCTGACTTTGCATCTGTGAAGATAGATATTTGCGTCTCTTTATTTTCCTCCATCAAGAGCATTTCTGCTGCAGTTTTCAAAGCCTCTACCTCCGCTTTGAAGTTACTTCAAAACTTTCCAGTTGCCACTGAATTTGTTTTTTTCACTCCATTTTTTAAATTTAGGAGAATTCCTCCTCCATTCTCTACTGAATTTTTGGCTGACCCATCTGTATATGCATGGGTCCAATTGCCGCTTGGGTAATTCTCTTTTATTTAGTTTAGGGTTATTTCTTTTCTTTCGGTTTCATGCTGAGTGTTCTTTTTCTCAATACCAGGAATGTTTTCTATCATCTCAGGAAGTTGCTGCTGTCTCCAAGCTGGGAACTTGTCTGCATTGTAAATGGGTTTCTTCTTCTTCTTCTTCGTTCATCCGGAGTTTTTTTTCGGATGTGATTGCGTTGTGCCTGTTTACAGCAGAGCTGCGTTCTTGCGCCGTTAGGCCGACACATCCGACTTCTGCGGGCATTTGTTGACCGGGTTAACCTTCCCGGGGTAAATGGGTTTGACTATTGATATGTTAAGTATGGGATCTACCCTAATCTTTCGTTTTGCAGTTTCTACAAAGTTGCTACGCTTCAGTCTTCCCTTTCCAAAACCACTAACCCTTTTATACATAGGGTGGTCTGTCAATCTTCTAAATTTTTCTGCTTGTTGCTGGGTTCTGCTATCTCTTCTATCCTGCATTGGTTGTAAACAAGTGATCTTTTCTAGTTCATTAATAGGCGTTGTCTTCAGGCTTCCAGTTATGATTCGCATTCCTTGATTTTGGACTCTACTTATTTTGTTAAAGTTTGACTTAGCTGCTGTTGCCCAAGCTGCAATGCCATATTCCAGTACTGGCCTCACCCGTCCAGTATATAACTTCTTGAGAACTTTCTCATCTGCTCCCCATGTTGTACCAGCAAGCTTTTTCATGATTGCCATTCTTTGCCTTGCTCTTGTTCGATTTTTCTCGACCTTGTCTTCCACATCAGGCGACGATCAAAGGTGACTCCTATATAGTTTGGATTTTCTTCATGGTGCAATATTTTTCCATGTGTGTTGTTTGTAATAGCAATGTGGTTTGCACTGGCATAGTGTTCCATTAGTGCATTTGCAGCCTTTTTTCCTGTAAGCAAGGCATTTCCTTGTTTAATTGTTATTTGTTTGTTTCTAGGTCCTTCATTGTTCATGGCTTTCACTAGTTTCCATAGTTTGTTTCCATCCCTGTCAAAATTCAGGTTTTCTGTTTTTTCCCTCCAACAATCTCTTGTTGTTTGATTTACTGGTCTTTTATATTTTGCTGAGATGGCTTTGAGAGAGATGTTCGCTTCAGTTGTTTGTTCTCTCTCTCTCTCTCTCTCTCTCTCTCTCTCTCTCTCTCTCTCTCTCTCTCTCTCTCTCTCTCTCTCTCTCTCTCTCTCTCTCTCTCTCTCTCTCTCTCTCTCCCCCCCCTCTCTCTGCTGTCTTCCTGGCATCTTCAACTTTGTCCTCCAAAATTTGTAGTTCTTCAGTCCAGTATGGTTTGTAATTTTTCCTCGCTCCTCTTGGAATAGACAGTGGCCCCTGTATTATTGCTCTGTTCAGACATTCCACCATTTTCTTCATGTTGCCATATCGTGTATTTATGTTTTCACAATATTTATCTGTTAGTAAGGCAAATCTGTCCCAATCTGCTCGTTTGTAATTCCAGCGGGGCAAAGGCTTTTGCTCCTGTGGAACATTATCCATATTCATTACAAGCTTGATTGGTCTGTGGTCACTACCTGCTAATTGGTCAAGCACATGGTGATCGATTTTGTGGAGGATGTCTCCTGTGCAGAAAGCTAAGTCTAGAGTAGAAGTGGTAAACCATCTTCTGGAGTAGTAGCTCGGTGTGTCATCCGCTTTGTTGAGTAGATGGAGATTTGAGTCTATTTCCCAGTCCTCCACTTCATCTCCTCTTTTGTCAGTATCTGGATATCCCCATCTTTCTGAACGGCTATTAAAGTCTCCGACAATAATACAGTTTGTGTCAGTTATTCTCATATTTGAGAGTGTAAGGTCCTTATCTGCTGGGCTGTACAGATTGGAAATTCTTATTTTCACGTCCTTTATCATTATATCAACACCTATAATTTCCGTTTGGTTGTCAGAGATCACAGATACTTCGCTGCAAGGTATTGTATTTCGTGTAAGTATTAGAACTCCTGGGTTACACCACTTTCTCCGTAATCCCGTTTATCACGCAGAGTCTCGTAGTGGAAGCGGTGCGGGATAACTGAGCCGACCGCTCAGAAAGCAATGACAAACTACTGAGCATAATCTTGCTAAGAAATCAACAGACACCTGAAAGATGCTGTCACGGGATACTGTGAGTTAATGATTCCCTGATAAACGAGTAAGATTAATTACAAGGTCTGAGGAGGGTTAACAATCGAATTTTCTGTCGTGAACGAGGACAAAGGGCTGGTCGTTGACCGAAAGGTAGCGAAGTCAGGGACAGGTGTTCGCAGAGGTCAGTGACTGCCGATCTTATCGGCCGACAAGACGGAGACATGAATACATCGGAACGGGGAAAACACACGAAGACGGTGTAATCTCTTTGAAGTGCGACGAGCGATGACCGACGGAAACAGCGGAGGAACAGAGTAGCGCGAGCAATTGACGTATACGTGACTTCACAGACGTTTGATGTGGGGAGGGACGGCTAAAATTGAGTGTGGATCAAAAACAGCGGAGGATTTGACACTGAGTATAAATGAGTGGAAAACTTGTTTTGGAGCAGAGTGTGCTACCAAACTGGACGGAAAGCTGGATTTATGTGTCCTGTAATAGAAAAGAAATATCATCCCTTGCAATGGGATAGAGTGCTTATGTGCTGATAGATTTCAATTCTGGGATTTACATAAATTCTATATATAAGGTAACCTAACCTTAGGGTAATAGTAGAGCATAGGGAAATAGGCGGTTGTTCTTGACTTGTAGCAGTTCTTTCGTTTATCTACTTGATTAAACTTTAGTGCACTCATCAATCTTATGTAAGAGTGTCTTTCGGTGGCTTCTCAATATGGCTAGAGAAGGACACTCACATGAGAAGAACGTTGAAGCAGATTCATCTCACCTGTTTGTATATATGTCCCCAGGTTTCATATATACTTCTGACCTGTTCAGAAAAGAGTAAAGGCCATAAAGTCACAGGTGCAGTGAAAGTATATCACTAGAGAAAATTCAACCAGTGAAAGTATGTCAATTGAGAAAAGTCAACCTAGCCATTCATTAATCGTGGGCTGACATAACGAATGGCAAGTAACGGGTTTTTGTGAACCCCAGTGAAAGAACTTTAAGTTATACAAGCAGAGCCAAATAGGCTAACATATTCTAATTGGATACTCACCTAAAAGAAACATTGAAGAACTCCAGAACGGTTGTAAATGTATTCAAAAAAACAAACGGATAGACAGTGCTAGACAGTGATGATGTGTTGTTCACGATGGATTTATTAAGTAAATAAGAAACCTAAGAACACTCGGTCTAGGCATAAGACTTACCGTGATCACATTAATTTACGGTGATCCAGTGGTGAACAGTGTTTTTCAAATAACGGATTTACCTCCAGACTCAAGCAGAAACGGAGCATCCAGGGTGAGATCTGTCCATTTCTATGTTTGCTGTCCTGTGTTTTGGCCGTATTGATGAGGAGAGAAAGTACACGACGCATACGAATTCCTGAGGCATATCTTGCATTCACATTAGCAGACACTACCAACTACATATACACATTCAATACATACAACTGACATAGTTTTCAACAATAAACATATTATTAATTGTTGGAGGAAACTGTTGTCAGGGTATGTTATGAAGGATAGCGAGAGAGAGAGAGAGAGAGAGAGAGAGAGAGAGAGAGAGAGAGAGAGAGAGAGAGAGAGAGAGAGAGGATCGTGTATGGAAGACAGAAGGGAGGAGTGTAGACAAAAGTCATTCAATAGTTCCAATAGTAGAAGGATATTAAAGGTGTGCTTGTCGATTCCACGTTCCTCATGGGACGACAAGTGACATTAAATGGTGGAGCAGCGGAGTACTACATAATACCCACATTAACTGGAGTGCAAGCGGGGTACATACTAGCGGGTACTTCAACGGCATAAGGATACCTGCCTAGCAGGGTAGCTGAAGCAGTGTACGGGCATATTGGTACATACATATTGGGATCTAACATATGAGTATGCATATTGATGACTTTTAATGGAAGGATGTCCATGGGATATATGGTGCCATTTCATTTATGTTAGAGACATTGACATTAATGCTGGTGACTTTACAGTGAGAAAGAGCCAGACAGGACGAAAGTGAATAGGTGTTAAGACATATTACCTAGTTGTGCACACTTTCACACGTCTACATAGGTCTTTATCCTAATCTCATCTTGTGGTTGAGAGAGTGGTTGTGATGTAATGTGTAGTGTCGTAGATAAATAATAATTAGATATACATAGGAGAAATTGATATAGGTTATAATAGATTATCTGGTTATAGTGAGTACTTCTTTACTGCCTTGAGGTGTCTTTACTCAACTTGCTGACTTACCTGCTTTAACTATGGCCACTCCCAAAATAACTACCGCCGAACTGAGGGCAAACGGAGAGGAAATTGGGTTATCTGGTTCGGACTTAACTGATTACATACAGGAAAGGGAGCGAGAATTTCGTCAATCAGAAAGGGAAGATCGAAAGGCCCAGTTGGAAGCAGAAAGGGAAGATCGAAAGGCCCAGTTGGATGCAGAAGAAGCCACAAAGATCAGAGAACATGAATACCGCATGAAAGAGCTAGAACTCAAGACACAAACTAAGGGAGAAATAGATGGAACGGAAGGAAGTTCTTCTTCACCTGGTGCAACCCACATGATTGGACATGGGTACCATGCCATGAAGTTTCCCTTAGCTGTTTATGAAGAGTCGTAAGAGCGCTTTAACCAGTACGCTAATCGCTTTCGAGGCAATTGCCGTTGCTATGGGACTGGATAGAAGCAAATGGGCTCTTAAATTATCCCAGGGGTTAAGGAGTTCGGGTTACGAGGTTACACACGCCTACCTCCAGGACATGAAAATAATTACGAAGAATTAAAAGCCGCTTTGATGAAGCATTATGAAATCACAGCACAAACGTATCGGAAGAAGTTTCGATCGTCCAGAAGAGAGCCGGGAGAGCTATTCGCCGCCTACAGTCTGCGCCTAAAATCATATCTCCAGAGATGGATGGACTTGGCAGAGTTCAAGCGGGACTATGAGAGTCTGGAAGAGATGATGGTGGTCGACCAGATGCGACAGCAAATGTCAGAACCACTGAAGACATTCTTAGGAGAACAAGGGGCGGAACGGCTGGATGTTGTGAATAAGCTGGCGGAAAGATTCGTAGAAGTCCATGGGGAAGCTAAAGAAACCAATATACAACCCACAAAAGGTCAGGAGAAACAAGACCGAATGAAACCTAAGAACTCGGAAGGAGGAAAAAGTGGAACCTTATATAAAGACGTCAATGGAGAGTTCAGAGAAGGTGAAGGAAGGAAACCAGAACACCTCGAATTCTCCAGCGAAACGACCGTGGTACGAGAAGTGGTGTTCAATCTGCAAGGCGCCCTCTCATAACACAAAGGACTGCAGATCGAAACCGAAAAGTCATCACTTCGCGGCATGCCAAGTGATTCATAAGAAGGTGATCACAGACAAGGCTGAGGTCGGCGAAGAAACTCTGACCAAAGAGAGCCCACGGAAAGTTTGGAAGGGAAAATGGTGCACCCACTGCAGGTCGAAAACACATAATACTGTGGACTGCAAATGCAAGGAAAAGGTCGGGGAGGGGGAAGACACTCCGGACCAAGAGAGACCACATGTGGTTGAACTGATTGAAGTCAATGGCCAGCAGGTTGCTTGTCTCTACGATTACAGGTTTGGATGGGGAAGCTGTGGTTGACACCAGCCTGGTACGCCCAGACCAACTTACAGGGGAGACCATAGAGATACAGCCGGCAATGAGGAGTGCTGTTACCATGACGCTGCCAATCGCCAAGGTGGAGATTAAATCCAGGTACGTCACGGGCATTATTCCAGCTGCTGTATTATCTGACTCCTTATTTCCCATGATCATTGGCACGAAATACTGTCTTTTTGGGGATTCCCAAACAGCCAGCCCACAGGGGAGCAGTAGCCAGTGGATCTCAAGGGAAGGAAAAAGAGGCAGAGACACTATGCGACCACTCAGTAGATAGGAGAATTGCATACTGCCCAGAGGAAGGACACTACGTTGCGTCCTTGCTACAGGAAGCTGCAAAGAAGTGCTGAGCCACCAGAACGGGGACAGTACTTTCTGAAGAATCGACTACTCTATCAGAGAGCTGGGAGGGGAGACAACCTGCACGAGCAGTGGGTGGTTCCAGAGACCCACCGTCCTCACATTCTTCAGAATGGACACATCATAGCCGAGAATCGACATATGGGTGTCAGAGAGACATTGCAGCAGATTTCAGGCCATTATTGCTGGCCAGGAATGACCGGTGATGTACGCCGGTGGGTGAAATCTTGTCCAGAGTGCCAAAAAGCACCACCCAACAAGTGGACTAAGAGTAAAATAGCTCTTAAAGTGGAAGACCAAGTGGAAGTATGGGGTCCAGCAGAGACCAATATACTCCAAGTAGGATGGAAAGGACCTTATCCTGTGGAAAAGGTGGTGTCCAAATACATCTACAAAATCCGGATCGAGGAAGAACTGAAAAATCTCCCTAGGCATCTCATTAAGAAATATGAGGAGAGATCCGAGAGTAAAGCTTCGCACTTTATGGTGATGGCAGCCATTAAGACAAAAGTTACAAGTCCAGACGAAGACCAGAGATCACTAGTACTACATAGGAGGGCATATGGGAAAGTACGTGATAGGTCAGATTTACCCAACGAAGGGAGGAGGGAAATCACACGTCAGGGAAAGGACCAGAGTGAAACCTTCACTAGTAACCAAGTTCAGAAGGGGTGGGTAACGTCGGGAAAGGCGAGAAATACCCAGGACTTCCAACCGAAGATTGGCTGACCATATTCAATATCGTCCAAGATGGTCCTGGAAGCAAAAGTCCAGGAGGTTTGGGAACGATGACTCGGTCCAACGCGGACGAGGTGGAACATCCCCAGAGGCAAGGCCGGGGAAAACCCAGAGAATATGGAAACAGTGTTACAGTCAGGATGGGACAATCCGTCTGTATTGTGAGCCGTCGCTTACGCAAGTCGAAAGTAGGTCGACAGGACGTACAGGGGCGATGTGCCAACACTAGTTTCGATCATGAGTAGTATAGTAGGGTGTCTATGAGGTCGCCTACTGGATGAGGAGGTGAGCCATGTGAGGATCCAGTCATATCATCAACACGTGATGTTCATAGCTACTTCGCAGAAGCTCAACGCACGGTGGATGTGATGGTCGGTGTTGCGGCAGCAGTACAACTTCACAGTGGAATACATCCCTGGTAAGGAGAATGTAGGAGCGGATTTCTTATCTAGACATCCAACTCCAGAGGAAGAGGAATAGGTTGGTGAATCATAGGAATCAAACCTACAGTGAGGAAGAGTCGACGCGGTCAACTCTCTTAAGAGAGGGCCTATGTCACGGGATACTGTGAGTTAATGATTCCCTGATAAACGAGTAAGATTAATTACAAGGTATGAGGAGGGTTAACAATCGAGTTTTCTGTCTTGAACGAGGACAAAGGGCTGGTCATTGACCGAAAGGTAGAGAATTCAGGGACAGGTGTTCGCAGAGGTCAGTGACTGCCGATCTTATCGGCCGACAAGATGGAGACACGAATACATCGGAACGGGGAAAACACACGAAGACGGTGTAATCTCTTTGAAGTGCGACGAGTGATGAACGAAGGAAACAGCAGAGGAACAGAATAGCGCAGGCAATTTACGAATACGTGACTTCACAGACATTTGATGTGGGGAGGGACGGCTAAAATTGATTGTGGATCAAAAACAGCGGAGGATTTGACACTGAGTATAAATGAGTGGAAAACTTGTTTTGGAGCAGAGTGTGCTACCAAACTGGACGGAAAGCTGGATTTATGTGTCCTGTAATAGAAAAGAAATATCATCCCTTGCAATGGGATAGAGTGCTTATGTGCTGATAGATTTCAATTCTGGGATTTACATAAATTCTATATATAAGGTAACCTAACCTTAGGGTAATAGTATAGCATAGGGAAATAGGCGGTTGTTCTTGACTTGCAGCATTTCTTTCGTTTATCTACTTGATTAAACTTTAGGGCACTCATTCAATCTTATGTCAGAGTGTCTTTCGGAGGCTTCTCAATATGGCTAGAGAAGGACACTCACATGAGAAGAAGGTTGAAGCAGATTCATCTCACCTGTTTGTATATATGTCCCCAGGTTTCATATATACTTCTGACCTGTTCAGAAGAGAGTAAAGACCATAAAGTCACAGGTGCAGTGAAAGTATATCACTAGAGAAAATTCAACCAGTGAAAGTATATCACTAGAGAAAATTCAACCAGTGAAAGTATGTCAATAGAGAAAAGTCAACATAGCCATTCACTAATCTTGAGCTGACATAACGAATGGCAAGTAACAGGTTTTTGTGAACCCCAGTGAAAGAACTTTAAGTTATACAAGCAGAGCAAAATAGGCTAAAATATTCTAATTGGATACTCACCTAAAAGAAACATTGAAGAACTCCAGAACGTTTGTAAATGTATTCAAAACACGGATAGACAGTGCTAGACAGTGATGATGTGTTGTTCACGATGCATTTATTAACTAAATAAGAAACCTAAGAACACTCGGTCTAGGCATAAGACTTACCGTGATCACATTAATTTATGGTGATCCAGTGGTGAACAGTTTTTTTTTCAAATAACGGATTTACCTCCAGACTCAAGCAGAAACGGAGCATCCAGGGTGAGATCTGTCCATTTCTATGTTTGCTGTCCTGTGTTTTGGCCGTATTGATGAGGAGAGAAAGTACACGGCGCATACGAATTCCTGAGGCATATCTTGCATTCACATTAGCAGACACTACCAACTACATATACACATTCAATACATACAACTGACATAGTTTTCAACAATAAACATATTATTAATTGTTGGAGGAAACTGTTGTCAGGGTATGTTATGAAGGATAGCGAGAGAGAGAGAGAGAGAGAGAGAGAGAGAGAGAGAGAGAGAGAGAGAGAGAGAGAGAGAGAGAGAGAGAGATCGTGTATGGAAGACAGAAGGGAGGAGTGTAGACAAAAGTCATTCAATAGTTCCAATAGTAGAAGGATATTCAAGGTGTGCTTGTCGAGTCCACTTTCCTCCAGGGACGACTAGTGACAGATGCTGCTGTTGACAGCGATGTCCTGTAAAGGATATTCGAATTTTAAAAAAATAAATTAGAACTCCTCCTTTGTGTCCTTCGCGGTCAAAACGTGTGGCCTGATATCCTCTGACTGAGAATTTGCGATTGGCGTTGAGGTGTGTCTCTTGAATGCATACCACATCTATTATATCTTTATGAAGACGCTGTGTTAGGGAGGCTTTCTTGTTATAAACTCCTTCGGCATTCCACTGTAGTATGTTGAGTGTCCGGGGTGTTTGGTCAATAGCTCTTAACCTACTCCTCTGTGCCTTGACTCCACAGCACAGGGGAAGGTGACCACCAGTAGTCATGGGTGGACCCCCTCGAGGCAGGGGGCCCGGCACTATCACCGCCTGATGGGACTTCGCGGGATTAGCACCATAACGATTAATTTTAATTTACGATTAATTTTAATTTGTGACATCACGAATTAAGTTACGTTGCACTGCTTTGTCAAGCCTGTGGCTCAATACATCCGATTTCGACAAGCATTTTTTCGGGGTGCTTTCCCTAGCCTTTGACTGTCCCCAGTCTACCTACAAGGCAGCAGGTTTGTGTGTCTCTTAGTCTGGTCCCTCTTCCTTGAACTGTCCGACATGGGTGACCCTACCAGTAGCTGTGCTACCGTCGGCATAACTCTTGGGGTCACTGGAAAGCTCATGCCCCTCTACCTCGTCACAGTGGACACACTGCAGAGGGGTAGGGTGGGTACGATTAGTAGTATGACTCTTCGCTGGCTGTTGAACGAGCGGACGGAGCAATATGGGAATGTCCTGAGTGCAGTGATGTCGGTTCTTGACTCAATTCAACCTTGAAGATCTACAAATTAATGGAAAAGGCCTTAGACTTGTAAAAAACAATTATTGGAAACAACAAGCTGCCATCAGAATTGTTAACGATGTAGGTCAATATCAGCCTATTCAGGGATGTGTAATGTCTCCAGATCTTTTTTCCCAGTACAGTGAAAATATTTTCAGAAATATAGAAGATATGGAAGGAATCAACATTGGGGGACGATACATCAATAACATTAGATATGCAGATGATACAGTCTTGATTGCAGACAATGAACAGGACCTGCAAAATTTAGTAGATGCGGTTGTTGCACACAGTGAACAACTAGGGTTAGAACTGAATATTAAGAAGACACAGATTATGGTCGTCACTGGGAAGAAGGAAATACCACAATGTGATATACGAGTAAATGGGCATATTCTTAAGCAAGTAAATCGATACAGTTATCTCGGCACAGTCATAACATTAGATAGATGCCTTGAAGAGATTATAACAAGAATTGCCATTGCGAAGGTAGGCCTTTTGCAAGATGAAAACATACTGACCAATAAAAAGATATCAATTGAAACGAGAAAAAAAGTGTTGAAGTGCTACATAGAACCTATACTTCTGTATGGATGTGAAGCGTGGACAATAAGCAGTCAAGCTGAAAAACAGCTGATGGCTGTGGAAATGTAGTTTCTGAGGAAAATACAAAGAATACCATGGACAGACAGAAAAACCAATGAACAAGTTCTTCAAGAAACAAATGAAGATCGTAAACTGATTAGAGACATTAGACGTGGACAGTGTCACACAATAGACCAACGTGATTTAACCAGTGATGAGAATAAAAGGTGTTCTGAATTAGCGGCATGTTCGAGGCCAAAGGTTGTTTCAACAAATCCAGAAAATGTAACTGCACGTATTTACATCTGGTCGACGGATTGGGACCACTCGGTGGTGAGTGAGACGGGTCCCTGCATCGCTTTGACAGTTTGTCAACATTCGAATACAGATGGAACCCGTCGGATCCTGGTTGCAATCGGATGTCAGCCATCACAGGTCGGGCAGAGTTAACAGCTGCAGATGTGGAGGGGAAGTGAGTGAGCTGAATCATACATCGCTTTGACAGTTCATAAACAGGTTGGATTGAGAGCGGAAGTACTCAGCTCGGAAGAAAACAGTCCGTCTGTCATGTAAGAGTTTCCGGACATCACGCAGATTGGCAGCTTGTTGGGGAAACCCGTTGTTGTATCCATACGGTAACTCGCTAGTTTGTTGTGGGAGTCAAAACAAGTGATGACAACTCTGACAGTGACTAAGCCAGGGAGGATAGATTCTTGACAATGGATGATATGTCCAAATAACATCTGTGTGGACATAATGAATACAGTCACGTGACCAATTTTAGGTTTTGCCATAAACCATGATTGGGAGAAACAGTGTTGACCAAAACCGTGGATTATGATGGAGTGTGTTGGACGGAAGCTGGTGGATTCTCCAGGATATTGATAAGGGAAAAAATATTATAATGTGGGTGTTGACTCTCCTCACTCCAGGGACGACACTTTAAAGGAGGACACGACAGACAGTCAAAATTTGTTGGGCATGTTATGAGAAGAAATGACGGAGAACTTGGTGACGACTGGCAAGACCGAAGGGAAGACCGAGAAGTAAATACCTGGATGGCTTGGCCACTTGGCATGGTCGAGAGTGGAACACGGAGCTGATCTACGACTCTGGTGATCAAGTGAGATGGCAGAACATGACCACCTACGCTTATCGGCATGGCACATGATAGATGGATGGATGTCATTACAATCTGCAGAATAGTGTCTCGATCTCTAGCCAGTTCTTCATCCTCATCATCCCTATGCTCAAAAGTGTCTGCAGTGTCCTGTGTCCATCTTACTCCCGAGTCTCTCATTCTGGACAGCTATGTGGATTCACTAATCGTCACAGTCCTCCGCTCAAGCCTCAAAACATCTTTCTTCCTAAGGATTAGCAGGGGAGGCTGCGCCAGCAAGTTTATCAGCTCGTTCATTTTCATAAACTCCCGCATCGAAGATAGAGATGATACTTCACGTATTCTGACCAAGCACCTATATTATATGTTTCTTCGTTCCCCGCATATATTATATGATTTTTGACCGATGTAATGTTCACTTTAGTTTTCACGCAATCCTTTGATATATGCGTTTAGTTTGTGAATTTTGTACATTAATTTAATATTTTTGGTATAGTGTTGTTTATCAATTTTCCTTAAACCGGGATTCTTTTGCGTCTTTACAAAATGTTAAAAAAAAAAAAAAAAACTTTACTCAGACCCACATATTTAACACAACAAAATAATTATTTCTGTGTCTGCATTCGCATCATCATCGTCATCAAGTGCACTGCCAGCTAGCGTAGTGTGGTCTTGTCTCTCCACAGATCTCGGTCTATAGTGTCCTGGATGAACTCTGCTGATGATACTCCTCCATGCCATCGTCTCAATCCATCCAGCATCATTACTCTGGGTCTGCTTTGAGCCTGCATTCTTCTTCTTCTTCTTCGTTCACCCGGAGTTTTTTTTTCGGATGTGATTGCGTTGTGCCTGTTTACAGCAGAGCTGCGTTCTTGCGCCGTTAGGCTGACACATCCGACCTTCTGCGGGCATTTGTTGACCGGGTTAACCTTCCCGGGGGTTTCTTAGGACGTTTGACTCTCACTGTTGTGGTGTTATCCCCCATCCCAGCTGGTCCATATAGAACAGCCAAAGATCCTGGTCAGCCCTCAAGGGAAGGCAGGGGCAGACCATGGCATTCCCCGCCATCCAAGGAGGCTTCCATACTTGCAGAGCCGATACATAGCGCTCTGGTACTGGGCTCACCAAGGAATCGTCACGTCCTGCACATGGCTGCTTAGCCTCACTTCCGTATATTGGGCCTTCCGTTCACCATAGGCTGTTCTTCCGGAAACCAGAAGTATGCAGTCTGCAGATGACATCCACACAGTGAGCTTTCGATTCGGACTTTCCATGTAATGGAATTGCTATCCAAGCAATATTCCATTTCGTGCCACTAGGACACTTTTCCACCTTTTATGAAGCCCACACAGTGGGCTTTTGATTCGGACTTTCCACGTAATGGATTTGCTATCCAAGCCCCCCCAATAAATTTTTCCCCCTTTTTCCCCAAATTTTTTTTTTCCCCC
>JACEFZ010010971.1:0-29205 GCA_014155875.1 Cepaea nemoralis | reverse complement strand
CCCCCATACTGTGTCACATAGTTACAGATGTGAAAGATCAAATATTTGTTGTTGTTTATTTCCCTGTCTATCAGATAAAACAAAAAGGTTGTGGTATATTTTTCGGCATTGAAACCAAATGGGAGGCTCCGTGGCGAAGTGGTCAAGCTGTATGTATCGAGCTCCGAAGGTTGTAGGTTCGATTCCGGGCTGCGTCCTTCGGTTCACGAGTGCATTTTTTCGGAGACTCCTGAAGGTCGTCGCTTGAGTTACGGAGTTCGTGCTTTGTGCGACGCTTTTCGCGCTGCGGAAAGAGACTGAGCAATATGGGATAAAACCCGGTGCAATGAAGTCGACCCTGTCGACTTTTAATTGACTTTTTTTATTTGGTTCAAGAGAAATGTCTTCTGGACCCAGCGAGTCGGTGATCTGATTGCAAAATACAGTTAGTCGCTCTAGTGCCGTGTAAATGTCCAGGAATCTTTTAGTTTGGGTGACAGGAAGCAGAGATTTATAACTAGCAATTACAGCCTCTGACCTGTCTCCCGGAAGATAATAGGTCCACAATATCAAGATTTTTCCTTGTGATATTGTCGGATATCAAATACAATGGGAAAGACTGAATCCACGCCAACGACATTCCTCTTATTTTACTAGGTACCTAAAGGGTTCATTTAATTTATTTATACACGGTGGTTCATGCTTTCTCCTTTCAAACGTATCATTAACATATAACATCATTTTAATAGTTGAGATATCGCCGTGGTGTATAGGCTGCCACACACACACACCCATCCACTTATACACATACGCGCGCACATGCCTACACACACACACACACACACACACACACACACACACACACACACACACACAAGCGCGCTCGCATATGTAACTGCAAAACAAGACAGACACATCACCGCTATATTTGATTTTACAATTATAATAACTATAATAATAAAAAAATGATAACGGTAATAATAATGATATTACTAATAAAATAGTAATAAAAATGATAGTAATAATAATAATAATAGTGATGATGATAATAATAATAATAATAATAATAATAATAATAATAATAATAATAATAATAATAATAATAATAATAATAATAATTCCGTCAATAAACACATTTACAGTTGTGATATCTGTGATGTTTCAATCCAGTTATGTGCTTCTCCTGTATTGTGTACTGTCTTCAGGAAAATCTCTCATGGGATTTTCGCTTGTAGTTTTAAGATTAGAATGTTTGAGACTTTTTGTTGATAAAGTTGTGTGAACATTTCTTTGTTGAAAGTTCTGTAATTGTATAAGACTTTAATGTCCATGAGAGATTTCTGTACTTTGCCAACAGAATACGTAACTTTGTGTGGGTGTCTTGTGTGAAGTAATGGGTGGAATTTATCATGATTGCTTTGTAAATATCTGCTGTTTGTTTTGCATGAGTTTTAATTGTATTGGTTTAGGGGATTCCATGTTGGCTTGATTGTGTTGCATTCGCAGTAGATGTGTTCTTCTGTTTATTGGGCATTCCGTCTACACAGCTGACACTGTAGTATTTGTTTTGTTATGTTTGCTGTTCTCTCTGTTGTTGGGGTCATGTTGTAAATAAACCTATATGTAACTTTCCTTGCATTTGAAGTAATCTGCGTGTTGTGAAGATTAGAGAAAGCTTCGGTATAGAAGGCTCACATCTTCAAACCTGGATGAAATCCATTGATCATTGTAACTCCCGTGCTAGATTATATGTGATTATACCATTTCCCCTACATCGATCAACTTCAAAGAGAAGTTATATTAGGGTCCATCCCTGGCTCAGATTAATAATCCTGCGACTGAATCCGCCACAAAAAAGAGGCTGCCTACGGTTTCACCCACACAAGATGAAGATGATTATTGTCCAAAGAAGGTCGCACACTGCATTTTGTGTGGTCCTGTAGCCAGTTTGAGTCTGCCAATCTATGGTCTTAATCCCCCCCCCCCCCCCCCGACAACCCTAAAATGTCCCCCTGGGGTGAATTCTCCCTGGTTGAGAACCACTGGGCTAAACGCTAGCGAATCATGGATGGGTCGGAGAGAAGATGTTGTCAGGCAGATTTGCAGTTTTACCAATATCAACCCCGTTAGGGAATGGGTGCCAGTTGTGTGGGTGCGCGAGTTTCTAGGAGTGTGCGCGCTCGAAGATGTGTGTGTGTGTGTGTGTGTGTGTGTGGGGCTCGTGAATGTGCGTGTGTGTCCATGAATGCGCGAATAAGAAAAACAAACCCACTGCGACCACGTTTCACTTTTAACTGATTTGTTTCTTCTTTGCTTTCGCAGACACTCGCCCATGATCGCTATAATTTTCTCTCTCTCCCTCTCTGTTCTCTGTCTGTCTGTCTGTCTGTCTGTCTGTCTGTCTGCTGTCTGCTGTCTGCTGTCTGTCTGTCTGTCTGCTGTCTGTCTTTGTCTTCGTCTTCTTCTTTTTTCCTATTTTCTTTTTCCTCGTCTATCTCTATAATTCGCCTTTCCCTTTCCCCTCCCCCGCTCTCTTTGAAAAGTTCCCCCCCCCCCCCCCCCCATTTTGAATGTACCTACAACACTATTGGTGAATGAACGATGAGTGATTGGAAGAGCCGAATGTAAGACTGGCCTGCGTGCCCAATTTGTTACCGTTTGAAAATAAAGTTCGTTCATTCGTTCGTTCGTTCGTTCTCTCGCTCTCTCCCCCCCTCTCTCTCTCTCTCTCTCTCTCTCTCTCTCTCTCTCTCTCTCTCTCTCTCTCTCTCTCTCTGGCTTTCTGTTTCTGTTTCTCTGTCTTCCTTCGTCATGTCTCTATATCTCTCTCGTCCGCTCTTTGTCTTTTTAAGTCTGCGCTTTGTCTCTGTCTGTCTGTCTGTCTGTCTTCCTATTTCATTCACCTTTTCCGAACGTGCTTCACTCTCTGTATCTTGCCTCATAAAACAACAATAATACCTCCACTAATTTTCACTCGATTGATTTTCTTTTGAGCAGACATCCGGTCACAGACTTTCCCGCCGACCCCCACCGCCAGGAAGCGGCAACTTGACAGCCAGGCTTTTAGACTCCTTCTTTTGTCTGGATGAGTCACTGGACATAAGGCTGTAAACTTGACATGTAATTTCCTTGCTTGCCGCTGCTGGTAAACGTGGGTGTGTTGAGTTGTCCTCGCTCGGCGTGATTTATGAACATTAACTGATTCAGTGCCACACAAAAAGTAGATTTGGACCACTCATGTACACAATTAAATGAACAAGTATTACGAGGGGGCTTCAAATCAAAACCTTAATTGTGTGTTAGAAATTACAATGACCATGACATTGTCTTGTAAACTGTCAATATTTGTGTTAAGGATGTCGAGAGTGTTAAGCTTGTGACAACACGGTGTAGACGAACACGTTTACGCCATAAGGACAGTTTAAAGATGACCTCCCCCACTTTTGACATGCACTCAATTTCAAATGAAAACCGTAAATGTTTGTTGTTGAACTTGTTGTTGTTGTTGTTGTTGTTATTGTTATTGTTATTGTTGTTAGGGTGAATATATTCTGGGAAAAAATAAAGAACAAATTTATCAGTTTTCGGTGAAGTCATCATTGCGTTCAATGCTATAGTATGTCCAGAAATGAATGCCGTCATTCACGATCAATTATTTTGAAAACTGTCTGTTGCATCGTTATACAATTTTTCCTGCCGTCTTATATTTACCACCACCCAAGGAATATGTCTTTGATAGGTCCAAAAGCAACTTACATCATCGAAAGCGGCGACATTTCTTTGATGTTTTGGGGAAAATGTAGTGAATTCACGCTAACAAACTAGTCTTACAGTAAACCACGTTATTTCTGGTAAGGACACAAGTACAAGGTGTAGCCAGATTCGTATGGGAGTGGGTGCAATACAAAAAAGTAGCTTAAAAGTCGACAGGGTCGACTGCATTGCACCGGGTTTTTATCCCATATAGATCAGTCTCTTTCCGCAGGGCGGAAAGCGTCGCACAAAGCACGAACTCCGTAGCTCCAGCGACGACCCTCGGAAGTCTCCGAAAAAATGCACTCGTGAAATGAAGGAATCCCGAGTCAGACGGCTTGACCACTTCACCACGGAGACTCCCGAGAGGGGTGCAATGTGTAATATTAGTAAAGACAGAGAATTTACAGAGGCATGGGGTAAATAATGTGTAAATTGACAGGAAAGTAGAAGGAATATATTTCTTACCTTATTTTTAATTTCCTTCTTGTTTCTTCAGCTGCTGGTTAATAATTGTACGTAAGTATTCATGTTACTACAATGCAGTTAGTTTTTTATATTGCGCTCGTGAAAGCTTCCAAATAGCTGTGCGTTAATGTGCGTATGGAGTGACCAGAAATGATACCGCAATTTAGTCATCATATGTCCATTTTTAAGGATCTGTTCAGCTGTCTGTGTAGTTTGTTCACAAGTACACATAGGTGACAGACCCGCTTTGAGCCTTCGTGAAAGATTGTCTACTCTGCTGTTTGCTGTTCAGAGATGGAACACGATTACCTGTTTTACACTATGAAAATAGTTGTCAGTGTCTCTGTAGTGGGCTTTCTTCTTAACGACTAAGATGTTGGTCCTCTTTTCATTGTAGTTTATAGATTTATTCGTATGCACGTGTGTTGTCCTCTAATTTGACAACGTGTTTGCTCTCACGTTTCTTCTTATGCCACAATATGTCAGTTTCCACCGCAATATTACTCTTCTGTTGTTATTCAATGCACTTAGTGTGTGCCTATTAACACACATCCCCTCACACACACACATCCCCACGCAAAACACCCATCCCACAGTCCACACCCACCCACCCGCCCATATCCACACACCTCCAACCACCCAGCCAAACACTCATCCCTCAACCGCTCACACCCCGCACCCATCTATCCACACACACATTCCCCATCCACCAACCCACACAACCCCCACCCACCAACATCCACACACTTCCTACCATCCACCCAACACCCCCCTTACACACATCCCTCACCCACACACATCTCCCACCCACCACACATCACCCACCCACACATCCCCCACTTATCTCCCCACCAACCCATACTTCCCCACCTACCGGCACATCCCTCACTCACTCCCGCACCACCCCCACACCCACACACATTCCCCACCGACCCACCCACCCCATCCCTTCACACATCCCCCTACGCACATTCCTCCACACATACATCCATTATACACGCATTCCCCGCACACATACGTCCCCTACACACACTTTCTCACATCTAGACATGATGCCTTACATAATCACTTAAACTAGTATGGACTGGACAATCTCCCACACTTTACGCACACACATACACTGTGTCGTAATGACTCTTTGAGTTGTCAAAACAGGTGGAAATCACTTGAGGCTAATTCTTGTCAAGCATGTATGTGTCGTTGTTTCAGTTCTGAAATAAGCTGCCGACGTACCCACCTTGCAGACGCTTTGCTGTACTGTAGAACATCATGGATGATGTGGTGTGCTGAACAGTGAACCGTCTGTCACAGAAGTCGCGTCGTTTTGAAACTTCCTACTCTACTCATACACATGCTGGACGGACAGGCATGCATCACCAAGTATGACCTTCACTCGCTGATAAATTTCTGTAGGTTTCATAACTTCACTGATAAAAAAACAAAAGCGGATAACTCAACGCTGCTACTCTTTCGTACATGTCAAAAGTGGGGCGGCCATCTTTAAACTGTCCCTATAACGTCACCGTGTTCATCTGCACCGTGATGCCACACGTTTAACACTTTTGATTTCCTTAACACCAATATTGACAAGTTACAAGACAATGGCATGGTTACTGTAATTTCTATCACGCTTTTAAGATTTTCACTGGAAGCCCCTCGTATAATATACATTCCCATTCGCTGAGTCTTGAAATTGCGGAAGATACCACCAAACAAAACAAATAACACAATGACCCTACAATGGGGATTATCATTCTTCTGCACAAATAGAGGTTACATTTGACGCTAAATTATCCTTCGGCGCTGACTCAGTTAAACAAAGTCTATCGATGTTCTATTTGTAGGAGCCGATGGTCGAATACTTACACTATCTATCTATCTATCTATCTATCTATCTATCTATCTATCTATCTATCTATCTATCTATCTATCTATCTATCTATCTATCTATCTATCTATCTATCTATCTATCTATCTATCTATCTATCTATCTATCTATCTATCTATCTATCTATCTATCTATCTATCTATCTATCTATCTATCTATCTATCTATCTATCTATCTATCTATCTATCTATCTATCTATCTATCTATCTATCTATCTATCTATCTATCTATCTATCTATCTATCTATCTATCTATCTATCTATCTATCTATCTATCTATCTATCTATCTATCTATCTATCTATCTATCTATCTATCTATCTGTCGATCTGTCTGTCTGTCGATCTGTCTGTCTGTCTGTCTGTCTATCTATCTATCTATCTATCTATCTATCTATCTATCTATCTATCTATCTATCTATCTATCTATCTATCTATCTATCTATCTATCTATCTATCTATCTATCTATCTAATCTATCTAATCTATCTGTAAATAAGAAGACACGTTGAGCAGTCGGGTTCAATGGCTAGTACGATGGCCTGCAGACTTGGTGGTCGTGTCTTCAAATCCCATTATAGGCGCAGATTTGTTTCATTGACTTGGGCTTCCATCTTGATTCAGTGACTCAGGCTACAATGAGACCAGACAATTTATCGGGAAGTAAAGATGGCCAGCGTGGCACTGATCACATCAAACTGTGACGAGATGACCCCTAAATCATTGTGTGACCATCACCAATGCTGCGTTAGCTGATTTACTATTTTCACTCTAAATTTATTATAACGACAATATGGCAAATAATGACGTAATACTACATTTTCTGCGCTAAAACTATACCCAGCGATATTAGGTACGGCATTTAATTCCTCGTCATCAATGTAAATGACATCGTATTTTTTTTCCTTGTCGTAACCGATTCCTTATTCTCACAACCACGTCCATCTGACTTGGGATGTTATTTTAACATTCACTCCCGAGCGCAGGGAAAACTGCGATAGACCCACACTACGATAGTACGGGAAATTGAAAACCAGGAACTTCCTACCACAGACACGGCGGAGAGGAACAAAGACGGGGTCCGATAATCACATCTCATCCTTGATAGATGAAAATAAAATAAGCCTAAATTTCTGCATAAGACTGAGGCTGAGAGGAATAAAACGGTAGTTAAGCGATAGATATAAAGAGGAGGACGGAAAAATATTCAGATTTCGTGAAATTCATAATCTCCGAATCACGTATATTTATAACATGTGAGATATAAAAATAGGAGAAATTGAGTGTAAACATATTTGATACCCACAGATTATGTATAAACCACGATGATTATTTTCATATGAATTTTGTCTCATTTCATCACATCTCATCATGTTCCTCTTGTACCTTGCGGTGTCGAGGTGAAGTATAAACAGCGGGAGAGTACCCGCTTATCGGCTTCATGGACTCTGTTATTCCCTGCGTCCATCGTTAACGTGGTCGGCCTCTCCCTCTGCTTCCCTCTTGTCTGTACATCATTGCTTGTTGTGGTATACTGTTAGTTTGTAACCTACTTGCATGGCCAAACCATTTGACTTGCTGCCTTCTAATAAAATCTAGTGCAGCTATAACCCCCACTTTTGTGAATGTATTTATTTATATATTTTGAAAGTGTTAAAAAAATATGTATTAATTTTGCCCGTGTGGGAAGTCAGAAATTTCAAACATGGCGATGGCTTGACTAGAGGGATAGAAGAGATACTGTTGAACACGATTCTCATATGCCGGCAATATTACCAGGCGATTTATATTCAAACATAAATTTACTTAACCCTCATCCAATGCCATGCCAAAAAGTGTGACATTGAAGGTCAGAACAACTCTTAAACCATGGATGGGAAATCGGAAATTGGGGAGTAAAGAAGTCAAAGATGATAACTGAGACATCCTAAAGCAAGACTTCTTGAATGCTCAGTCACGTTGCTTGATTGCCTTAATCTTACGTACTACCTCCTTTATGCTCTGGGGTACGCTGCACGACTCCTTGGCGACAACTGATTGTTATATGTTCACTGCTTGATGTGTGAGTAGGCTATATTATTGTTTGCTGTTTCTTGGCTATCTAGGGAACCATCCTGGCTATCCTAGGACTGCACATAATGTATTAATAAAATTAGGCAGAGGTACTTAACATACCCAAGTCACACCAAGCTTATAACCATGTAATAACTTTTTAACACAAAGATTTATATACTTGTTTTAAACCAATGGACAAACGGTCTTGGGATGTATCCACTTCTGGAATGTTTTTCACCTTGTATCACCATGTCATACAATGTATAACCATGCTATAGAGATCTATTGACCATTTGTTTTTGCTGCAAAATATCAGATAGGAACTATGTCTTGTCCCTATTCTGGCACTCTGTCACACAACAGACATACACAACACCAGCTCTCAGACAATTGACAATGACCAAGATATTAAGGAACATGCGACTGTTTGTTTTAATTTAAGGAGCCTGGCTGCTGCTACTGCTTAAGCCATAACCGGGAAGCCGGTTACATAAAAGCTGATTCACCTTGAGTGGAAACGAAGCATAGAATCCGGAGGAGCATCAAGTACCTGGGTGGACCTTGACTACCGCACAACAGTAGAATCGAGTCCTTCTCTAGCACGAGACATTATAAAGACGTATCAAGTTATTCCATGTTGTCCTATTGTCTGAACGTGTTTGTGTCTGTAATGGAGTGGATGATGTGACTGCTTAAACCCAGTTTTGACCGGCTGTTCTTTTATTTTTGTAACACGACAATGTTTTAATCATTTATAAAGCCCATTATTAATTTATTCTATTTCACTTTTTGAACTCAGAACATTTGTGTTTATTCTTTTTTTATTATTAAAAGAATATATAATTGTTTTATACTTGCACCAGCGTACTGTACTCTTGATCGTAACTGTGTAGTATTTAACTGGAGAGGGGGGCATTGAATGACAAAGGCCACCGCCCAGATAAACGCACAAGCGTTCTTCACTTTCTGCCTTTTGTCTACCAAGTTGACACAAGCTCTTTTGCACCAGAATGAGATTGGTCGTTGTCTAGATTCTAATGCTCCTTCTATATCATTGCAGAGTGGAAGCTGAGCTAGCCATCTGTCTCACACCACAAGTCACCACTGCAGTACACATCCACCATTTAGTGAACAAGAATGAATTTGCTCACATAATTTCCTTTTAATGATGAATTGTTGGATGTGGATTTTAATTTATGAAAATATTATGTTAATTTGTCTAGGGGATTTAATTTGATTCTATATTATTTAGCCACTTGAGGTGATCATGGAATTCTACCATAAACACAAGAATGAAAATCTTCACTCATGTTCATAGCTGTATTTATGAGTAATTCTCCATTCCCACTTATCACCCTCTAAAGTTTATCTAGTGCTAGAAGACATTGATTGTTCACAACATTTAAACAACCACTGGTGAACACCACATTTACTGGATGTACACATCAACAAATTTTGGACAAACAGTTCAAGTATTACATCAAGATCTGGAGTTACATACATGAAAGTGTAATCGTCTTCTTGAATTTCATGACAGGCATGGGACTAATTCGCATTATCAAAACACCTTTACACCCTTTGTGCCCCATGAAAACAACAATGTTATTACAAACAGCACAACAACCACAAATTGGGTCTACTTTCAATGACCCACCTTACATAATTAAGGCAAATAATGATCTAAGTACATAGAACCCAGCATATAAAACAGTTGTTTCTGACACCCTTTACAAGCCTCATGTTTAAAAATAATGAGTTGGTGTCAAAATACTCTATTTACCATAACAACCCTTTGATTATACTTCATTACCAAATATAACACTATTTACCTTATACCTGTCATAGAAAAAAAAACACATATAAAAAGCATTTTGTACTAATAATTAAACTAATGATTTAATTAGTCTTTTCCCTTAGGTGTTGCTGTCGGTTATTCTTCTCCAGTGCGAAGCAGATAATGTCCATATTTATCCGGGCAGAAATAAGTGCACTCACAGTCATTTTCTTCTTACAGTATGTCCACTGAAGTTGGCTGGTGAATATTTATACTCCATAATCCAAGAATAGAATTATACACAAGCATATATTCCCTCCATGGGACTGAATTCAAGAATACTCTGTTGCCATTGGGCTCTGTGTTCCAATTGAAATTGATGCCTAGGTCTGTCATACTTTCAGGAGATGCAACTTAAGCTCGTGCAGAAGGTTCTTCCCTATATCATCTTATCGATGAAAAGATGACGACTGTCCAATAGCTCGGTTTATGTTAACCGTTTCCCAATTTAGTTCAAAAGGCTTTGTCACACACCCGGTTCATGTTGATAGGCCATCCCACACTTGGTGGTGGGGCAGTTAGGCCGACATGGAACCAGCATAGAGTTCTGATTCATTCCATTTCAGTGTAGAACATACAATGGTGAGTCATTCATTTGGTTTCATCTGGAGATATTTCCAGGATTCTGCTGCAGGCATGGGACTGAAGAATATTACTTTCAACATATATACCCAGGGTTGCAAGCAATCAGATGCTTTCTTTGGTTGCAGGCGTAAAGGCATTTACTCCGCTAGCTGCTTTCATATGGTCTTTTTGATGGTGTTTAGGTTTTGGATCCTTGAGGTAATCTGGTGTAGTTATGGTTCAGAGGATCTAGTTGGTACCTTGGTTTGTACTGGCTTCTGTGGTTTCAGTGTCTTCTCCACATTTGTTTGAGTTGGTGTCTTGAACCTTATGTTGACTTTTGCGGCTGTGTGACTTTTCTTTCGAAGGAGGATACTTGGGTGTATCCTTTGAACGTGGGAGTCCAACAGACAGATGGAGGGTTCTTACTGCTGTTAGTTTTATTACACGTAGTATAACTCCCATAGTTTAGTTGACCTCGACGATTGATGGTTCATCAGGCGGTACCTCCCAGAAGTAAAACAGGTTATCCTTTTTGTATCTGTGTACTAGGTATATCATGTCGACATTCTGATAATGAAGTCCATCCTGGGTATTCTGACTGAGTCAGAATATCAAACGCTAGTCATCTTCGATTCGAATGTGTCTTTTGCTGGCTATGCAGCTAATGATTGTAGCAGTCAACATTGATGTATTGGTCCAGGTTAGGTTTAGGACAGGTTGTCATTTATCCTTTACTGGCTGTTGACCCAGTTTCCAGTGGATATGGGAGGCAACGCAGTCCCACCAAATTCAACCACAACTTGCTTCTCTTCTATAGAAAAGGGATGACAAAGAATACAACACGAGCATTAACCTACTGTGATGTGTTAACTTTCACAACACAATTACAAACAAAAAGGGGAAAGAGATAGGAGTGGGTTTCCCAAGTTCCCTGTCCCTCGTTGCTTGTTGTAGAGCTTTTCTAGCTCTGATAGTGAGTGAGATATCTTTTCACTCTATGTTTCTTCTGTTGTTACTGGGACTATTAGATGAGTGAAGCCATCCTTTTTATCCAACACTTTGCTAGTGCATTTGTCATACCTTGAAGAGAATAGTCCAGAAATAGGCTCTTTTGTTTCCGATTCCTCGTCTCCATTCCTTCGCTATAATCAGCATTAGGCCAAGGCTAATGACCATACGGTTCACCTTTTCTTGTGTACTGACATGCACAAGGATTCTTACATCAACATCCTCTAATCCCCAGGGGCAACATTAAAATGTATATTCCCCACAGTAAAGAGTAACAATCAGGGCAGAGAAAAATTCTCATAACAGAGAAAACATACATGTACATTTCTCTGATATCAAGTACATGATAATCATACATAATAATTAATCATAATGATGATGCAAGGAGCCTAGGTTTTTGGATTTCCTCTGGGGTTAATCCATAAACTAAAACATACATTGTTTTCCCCCACTGCTTACAGCAGTATAAGGATAGTGACCGCTGTGATATATTTTGCCAATTACTGCTATTATTCGGAGTGTATTTATTAGAATAACTTATGCCGCATGGTCCAGTCTTCTGAATATTGCAAGCAATTTATTCACATCAATCTTCGCTTCTGTTCCTACTACAGTGAGGTGATGCGGATTGAAGGCACATCCTATCCGAACATTCAGTTATATCAAGCGTTTACTGTCTTTGTTCTTGAATTTATATTCTCAAACATGGCAATTCCCTAGCACTATTTTATGAAATGATTATATGTTCATCACTCATGTTGAGTGGTTACTAATCTGTTAACAAAAGGATTGTACTAAAATTTAGCACTATAGTTCCAAGTTACAGATTAGAATGTGGCAAAGCATTTTATCCCCTGACTAAGAGTCAGGATTATGCGTAATCATTTGTATGTCCCCGCATGGATAACAATTCGTTTGAAAATGTTCTTTAGAGTTCAATCTCTATAGTACATAAATTATTTGCAGATTTCTAAGCATAGATATTGAGATATAGTTCACCATGCATAGAAGTTATTTTTCATAGGACTATGAAATTGGCAGAAACGAGTTCTCTACTATGAAGTATGAATCAGGAGTCTGCTCCCAAATTGAGAAGAGTTTCTGAATGTGTTTCTGACATGAAGTTGATACTCTACAGTACACATAATATTTATAGGTTATAAGCACTATTAGTTAGATATAAGTTCATAATGCCTATAAAAGGTTTTAACATAGGGATTTTAAATTGTAAAGCATAGGAAAAATTACAGCGTGTAATCAAAGGCATGGCACTTAGTGGTAAAAATCATTTAAGACTCTGGTTGACAAGAATTGTTGATTTATCATTCTAACTAATTCTTAATTAAACACAATGGTATATGTAATACATAAATACGTATTAATAATGTAGATTTAACGTACCATGGTTGCAGAGAATGATATATTTTTAGGGCAAAATTGCCCTATCCCCGAAGGGAAAGGCCGACTTTCTTTTGTGCTCTCTTGAATAGAAATGGCCGCTTTAGTGCTTTGTTTTAAAACTAGCTGGTCTTGGCCAGGTGCCATAACCAAAATAAGGCCAAAATTTAATTAATGTCAATTAAATTTGGCTGTGCTACTTTTCCTTTCTCCTACATTAAGTAAGATACTTAAACAGTAATTATTAGGGATTGCTATTTTTAAGGGCGTCCATAGACGGATGTTAGTAGAGACGTTTCTGTATACCACATGAATGAACACGGAAAACACACAACATATAAATCCAGGAACAATAATTCTCTCAGAATACATCGTCATCACAACCGAACACTTCGAATAACACTGCCTTCTCAAGGCCTACTTCATCTCATCCCACACGACAGTTAACCAGCCTCTCTCCCGGCCCGAACTCCCTCGATCCACCCCACTCTGGGTCTAAACTTCAACTAATCATCCCTGAAGAAAAACACCGCTCTGAGCTCTCTCCCCAACTCCGCTGCCATTCAATTCCCCGGACAGCCGACCTCACTGTCGGGTCCCAAAAACTCAACTGTCCTCTCCAGTCTCCTGACTCCACACACACTCCCCCACAGCTCAGACTGTCTGCCCCACAATTACACTAGCTAGCTGACTTCTCCTCAACTCCCCTTTATATCACTGTCTCCAACCTTCCTCGTCTGTCCTCTCATTTGCCCCCTCCGGGGACTTACTACCCCGCCTCATTTTACCTCCGTCTATTATTTCTTAGGGCCGGTAATGTTAATAACCCCAGGCATGTTACACAAGTGAATCCGAGTCTCTTTTACCTGGACCATACCTTTAGATATTTCTATAAAGAGCCACTTATAACATCAGATGGAAGATGTACAACAGAGATTAAGAGCAGAATAGGGCAGGCAAAAGCCACATTTCAGAAAATGAAGAGTACCTTATGCTATAAGTCGCTATCAATGAATGTAAGAAAGAGAGTGCTAAAATGCTATATAGAACCAGTTTTGCTGTATGGCAGCAAATCTTGGAATGTAAATGAACAAATTAGGAAGAATTTAGAAGCAACAGAGATGTGAAGACGAACGTTGCGAATTACTTGGACTGCCAGAGTAACTAACAACGATTGCCGGAAAGAGGCTAATGAAACTAGAACACTATATACAACAATAAGAAAGAGACAATCAGCTTTCTTTGGTCATGTGCTGAGGAGAGAGGCATTGGAGAACATCATGACAACTGGAAAGATCGAGGGGAGGAGAGGCAGAGGCCGACCAAGAGAAATGATCTTGGACGGATTGAGACGGTGGCATGGTGGAATATCATCAGCACAGTTGATCCAGAACATCAAAGACCGAGATCTGTGGAGAGCCATGAACGCCTACGCCAGCCGACACGGCACTTGATGATGGTGATGATGATCAAGGGCCATAAATTCAAGAGACTGTCGGCTAACTCTTGGGTAGGGATTTATGCCTATTAATAGAATTACCCAAACGGGCGGCGACACACACCTCGAGTGCCGATTTGTCTGGCATTCTGGGGCTAGCACCGTATACCAATTTAAGTCTCATGGCGTGAAGAGGTGTCCTTTACTTTACTTACAGAAGAACTAGGATCAAATCCTGCGTAAGACATTCGATTCCGTCGGTAGTGGGGTGAAGATTTTACTTTATACAATGTCTCGTGGAGATCAGCATGACCGAATGGATACAAATACTCCCTCTTAAACTACCGATGTGCTTCTTCTTCTTCTTCTTCTTCTTCTTCTTCTTCTTCTTCTTCTTCTTCTTCTTCTTCTTCTTCTTCTTCTTCTTCTTCTTCTTCTTCTTCTTCTTCTTCTTCTTCTTCTTCTTCTTCTTCTTCTTCTTCTTCTTCTTCTTTCATTTACCTCAGTGAAGTGTTGTGGAGGGATGTAAAGATCTTTCCTGCGTTCTTTCAAATGCTCTTTGTAACTTTGCATTTATTTCTCATCTTTTACCTGGTCTACCCTTGCTCTGTATCTATTATATTTCTTCATGTTGCTCTTTGTGGCAGATGGTACCAATGCATTCGTGTGAAGTGACCAAACCATTTAATCTGTTGTTCTCTACTGAACTGGTTTCAGGACTAGTCGTCTTCTAACTTCCTCATTCCTAATTCTTACTCTCACGATAACTCCCGCAGCCCTTCTGTAGCATCTCATCTCTGTTGTTATGATCTGGCGGTTATTAGTTGCAGTAAACATCCATGTTTGACACTGATAGCATAACGTCGGCCAAAATATAGTTCTTATGAACTTTGCTTAGGTACTTATAAGCATCTTTTCATATATAACATGAAGTGAATAAATGAATATTACTTGAGCTGAAACAATTAACACACACAGTCATAGGTATTGTTTGAATGTGAAACATCTGCTATCCAAAAATTATTTTCAAATTCAAATTTCAAATTAATTTAAATAGATGTCCCGCACTCGAACAATATACGTGATTATGTGTTTAAAGTATTTTATATTATATAACTCTGCAGTATACACCTGACGAGATACAGCGAAATATGACAGGCAATAAATCATGCAACATATTGTTTGTGACTTTTATGTTTACATTCACTAAGAGAACACATTGTTTTGAATTTCTGTAATTTATCATTCTGTCGGGAAGTTTATTTCATGTCCGACCCACATCCAGATTATCAGTAATCTTTTAATAGCGATTCGAAGAAACCCTATCCGTAGTTGTGGGTTCAGGTGGAAGATTGTCTTGGTTAACGACGACATAGCTTTTAGAGGTGTCGAGATGGCCAACCTGGGAGTACACTTGCTCCTCTCAGAGAGGTGCTGTCGTTATTTCCAGGCCACAATCCGAGGCGAAAGATTCTAATCGCGATATGGCTTTCAGTTTTTATGTATCTAGTTTGTGATCTAATCTCTACCTCATTCTTCTACATTACAAGCATTATTGTCCGATATATTTGTGTGTTTGTTATTTGACCTATGTTTGGTTAATATACAATGATAAAATGATGAGGCCTGTAATGCTATTTAAATGATTAGATCCGAACACAGTCCATATTATTACACAATTGTGGGTTCAGGCGGATGGAAAACCTGGTTTATGATGGCGTTGTTTGAATGGTGCTGAGTTGGCCTTGCGACGAAGTACATACATTCTTGTAGCTGGGTGCTGTCGTCATTTGAAGGCCACAGGTTCGAATAGTGGTATAGTTAATTACAGTTTTCAATGTTTATGTTTCCTACCATTTCCTTTCTATTTCTATGAGTGTTAATCAATACTTGTTAAATTGCTGAACGGATCCCTAAACTGTGTGTATGTGTGTGCGCGCGCGTGTGCGTGCGTGTGTTTGCGCATGTAAATGCATGTTTGTGTACACATGCAGATGTACGTCGGTGTCAAGCACTCTCACTATCCCTCAGACGTAATTTCATTCACTCATGTGGTATATTCTAGCTCTACATTCCACACAGAACAACGACATCACTCTTTCTCTCCTACAGGAGTAATTAATTACAACAGTTGAGGTCTGTCAACTGTAGCAGACTCAGCAACAGTTGGCGGCTGTACTCACGGGACGCACTGGCGAATGAGTCATGCATTCCGAAAGGTTTTCACTCGGCTCAATGACGAACTTTAGATTCTGAGGTTGTAAACGACCACAGACTGCAACATGTTAAAAATCGTGATTGTTTTGTAATCAAACCTTGGTATCTGATCCTACATTTGTTTGTTTAGAACGTCATGGAAGCTTGAGCACGAAAGCTCAATGTCTGAATCATTATGTGTATTTTTCAGAAAACAATGACAAACTACTGAACGTAAACTTTAGCAAAGAAATGCAGGGGTTAATTGATACATCCTGTAAAGGAATGCAACTAACGTAAAACACAGACCTATCGGTTGTTAACGAATTAATGCCACATAATTGTGATGAGAAATAATCTCACGGATATTCAATGGCACTTATAGAAGTACAGCTGACACGGCCCGGCTTCGCCCAGTCCCTGGTGGGGAGCATCTCATTTAATTCATATAAGTAGTCATATAAGTTCTCGTTCCCGTTACCGTCTGTCTGTCTGTCTGTCTGTCTGTCTGTCTGTCTGACCCGGCCCGGCATCGCCCAGCTCCTGGTGTGGAGCATCTCATTTAATTCATATAAGTAGTCATATAAGCTCCCGTTCCCGACTGTCTGTCTGTCTGTCTGTCTGTCTGTCTGTCTGTCTGTCTGTCTGTATGTCTGTCTGTCTGTCTGTCTGTCTGTCTGTCTGACCCGGCCCGGCATCGCCCAGCTCCTGGTGTGGAGCATCTCATTTAATTCATATAAGTAGTCATATAAGCTCCCGTTCCCGACTGTCTGTCTGTCTGTCTGTCTGTCTGTCTGTCTGTCTGTCTGTCTGTCTGTCTGTCTGTCCCTCTCTGTCTGTCTGTCTGTCTGTCTGCCTGCCTGCCTGTCTGTCTAATCATTTATTGGTTGCAGTTAGAACAACCTTAGATAAACGAAGACCAACTTACAAAAAGCATTAGAAAGAGCACTTGAAAGATCTTTACATCTTCCCCAACAATTAACTTGGGTAAATGGAGCGGCGGCAGCAGCAGCAGCAGAAGAAGAAAAAGGAGGAGTAGGAGCTGGGAGGAGGAAGAGGGAGGTGGAGGAGGGAGGAGGAGGAGGAGGGAGGAAGAGATAGGCGGAGAGAGGAGGAGGAGGGAAGAGGAGGGAGGAGGAAGGAGGAGGAGGAGTAGGAAGGAATAGGAGGGAGGAGGATGGATTAGGAGGAGGAGAGAGGAGGAGGAGGTAGGAGAAGGAGGAGGAGGAGGAGGAGGAGGGGAGGAGGAGGGAGGAGGAGGAGGAGGAGGTAGGAGGAGGAGGGAGGAGAAGAACGCAGGAGGAGGAGGGGGAGGAGGAGGAGGGAGGAGGAGAGGGAGTTGGAGGAGGAGGAGGGAGAAGGAGGAGAGAGGAGGAGGAGGGAGGAGGCGGAGGGAGAAGGAGGAGGAGGAGGAAGAGGGAGGAGGAGGAAGAGGGAGGAGGAGGAGGGATGTGGAGGGAGGAGGAGGGAGGAGGTAGAGGGAGGAGGAGAGAGGATGAGGAGGGAGGAGGAGGGATGAGGAGGAGGAGGAGGGAGGAAGAAGGAGGAGGAGGGATGAGGGGGAGGACGTAGGAGGAGGGAGTAGGAGGAGAAGGGAGGAGGAAGGAAGAGGAGTGATTAGGAGGAGGGAGGAGGGCGAGGAGGTAGGAGGAGGAAGAGGGAGGAGGAAGGAGGAGGAAGAGGGAGGAGGAGGATGGAGGAGGGAGAGGGAGGAGGGGAAGAGGAAGAGGGTAGGAGGAGGAAGAGAGGAGGAGGAGGATTATAACGCATATGCCTGTAGATAACTGCACTGAAAAGGTGGGTCTGTCTATCTATCTGACCCGGCGTGGCTTCGCCCAGCTCCTGGCGGGTAGCGTCTCATTAAATTCATACAACAAAAAAAAGTAACTTAAAAGAATGTCCTTCCACACACCATCCATTATTAGTAATAAAAACTGTTTCTAATCACCTACATGACTGTAGATAACTTCTTAAGCATAAAAAGATGAGTTACAATGTTATGCATTATGCATTATTTTTATGAAAACTTTGAAAATGCCTTAAAGATTACATCATTATTTATTATAACTCATATGCCTGTATATAACTATAGACAAAGAGTTTATAAATCTTTGAAAACGATGCAACAATATGACTATAAGATATACAGAAAAGTTATTAAAAGTTATGCCCCTTGAAATAACTTTTCTAGAGTTAAGTCCCCTTGCTATTTAGAAATTATAATGAAAAATGAAAAATTAAATAATATTAAGTAAGCAGCCGATTTTACACTAAAAAATATCACAGTTGGCAGCGCGTGAATGAGAGGAAGACGTGTAGAAAATTTCATCTCAATCGGATGGACCGTTCGCGAACGCATAAAGGACATACAGACGGAGATTGCCTTTTATATATAAGAAGATAGGAAGTCGGTAGATCGATCCGAGCTGTTCCTATGACTTTTAAATGTCGTGCCGTTTAGTGTGCCCTGCTGTTGGCGCGTTGATGTAACCTTAGGAGGTTGCGCAGACAAAGATTTTAGTCGTCATTAGGAAGAAAAAAATAAAACAACGTGATGTACAGATAAATGGGAATATTCTGAAACAATTGAATCGGCACAACTATTACGAAACAGGCATAACATTTGATGGGAGGTGCCTTAAAGAGATTAGAACAAGAATCGCCATAGCACAGGTAACCTTTTGCAAGGTGGAAAACATATAATATAATACTAGCCAATAAAAAGATGCCAATTGCAACGAGAAAAAGAGTGTTGAGGGGCTAAATAAAACCTCTACTTTTGTATAGATGTGAAGCGTGGACCATGAGCAGATAAGCTAGTAGTCCTTGCTAGTATTATACCCCCCGGTACTCTATGCGGTATTTGTCTTCCCCTCCTACCCATAGCATTGGGGTCTCAGCCAAATCAATTCAAGCTTCACTATCTTTAGCTCTCGCAAGCAACCCTGTCTATGTCCTTCCCATATTGTTAATGTAGGTTTCTAGTTTGAAGGCCCCATATGCGGCATTAGTCTCTCTCTCTCTCTCTCTCTCCCCCCCCCCACCCCCACCAATAGCATTGGGGTCTCAGCCAAATCAATTCGATCTTCACTATCTTCAGCTCTCCCATACACCTTTGTCTATGTCCTTCTCATATTGTTAATGTAGGTTTCTAGTTTGAAGGTTACGTATGCGGCATTTGTCTTCCTCCCCCCCCCCCCCCCCCCCCCCCAATAGCATTGGGGTCTCAGCGAAAATCAATTGAAGCTTCACTATCTTTAGCTCTCGCATTGCACCTCTGTCTCAGCAAGATAGGGCTATTAGAGATAACGTCAGAGAAGCCTTGTCACGGGTCACTAGGAAGGAGGACTGTGAGAATAAAGTGGAGGACATTTATACGGGTACTGAAGCGGGCTAAAGACACAGCGCCGGGTCCGGATGGAGTGAGGTACTCCCATACGAGGAACATAAATGATGGGGACTTGGAGGCGATGGCTCTTTGTTTCAACCTAAGCATCAATACGGCGGAAATACCCCATGATTGGCTGCATAGCTACCTGGTCCCACTCCCAAAGCCAGGTAAGGATCACCCCAGACTTAATGGATACCGAATCATAACCCTGCAAAACACGTATGGCAAAGTCCTCGAAAAGATAGTAGCGCGCAGGCTTCAGCAACATTTGGAAAGTTGGAATCTGGAGCTCAAGGACTCGGGAGCTACCGGCCTGGAAAGGACACCTGGGCCAATGCTGCAACTTTTGCATTTGATGTCTACGAGGGCTTCCAGGATAAACAGGAGACAGTGGCGGTAGCTCTTGACCTGGAGGATGCGTATAACAGGGTCAGGTATGATCGGTTGATATACACACTGTTGGATATGGAGGTCTGCCCTTGCCTTGTTAGATGGGTTGCGGCGGTCCTTTATGGCGTAAGGTTGCACTGCGCATGGGTTCCTGGACTTCTGACCCCTGTACTATTACACCTTGGTTGCCGCAGTGTCCCCAGTGCTCTTTAATGTCTACACCAGCAAAATCGCAGCTATTGAGACACCAGATGTGGGTAGAATCTTGACATTTGCAGATGATGTGCTGGTGTACAGACAGGGCAGAGACAGGGCCAGTTTGGCTAAAGACTTACAGGTGGCGGTGAACAGGGTGGCGTAGTGGTGCAGGGACGCAGGGGCCATTATACACCCTGACAAGGCATCGGTTGTGTGGTACTCCCTGGATAACCGGATCCTCAAGGCAGACGTCTCAGGTAATATGTTGAATGGATGTCCTCTTAGTCGAGAGAGTAAATTGAAGTACTTGGGTATCACCTTTGATAGGTGTTTGTCTTTTAAAGATCATGTGGAGGCTTTGTTAGTGAAGGCTGGTAGAGGACTTAATGCATTGAGGGCGATGTCAGCAACCCGGGTAGATCAGAGGATGCTGTACAGGCTCTTTCAGCAGTTAATAATTTCTGTCATTGAGTATGGTTTGGGGCTGCTAACAGTATCAAAGAGCCAGCTTGAAAGGTTGGAGCGCATACAGAAAGCTGCCATGAGGTTAATCCTGGGGTGCACAAAGGACACACCAATTATATGCATGAGGCACATCCTGGCGCTACCCCAACAATGACTGATAGGCATAGGGTCGTTCAGGCCAAATGGTACCTGAGAGTTGCCGCAGACAGGGATCACCCGCTGCATGCAGCAATGGATATGGTCAAGACTAAGGCGAGGCAGGTCCTGGATGACACAGGCAGAACTTTCTATAAGTCAGGTGTGTAATCTAGAGACCATCAATCGTGAAAGAGAGTGGGTGGAAGTTCCGGAAGATATGACGGACTGGCACAATGTAATAATAACACTGGGTCGTGAGTGCAGAGAATGGGCAGCGGGCCGCACAGAGTTTGAAGTGCAACAACAGATCCAGAGCAACACACAACAAGGTGACATAGTCATCTACACCGATGGGTCAGTGGTGAGAAACAGACGTAGTACGTAGTGGCTGGGGCTTTATTGCAAAGGCTAATGGGCGAGTCTTGAAAAAGGAGAGTCTGGCATATGAGACTACGACCTCCAGCATGAGAATGGAGGTGGAGGCAGTAACAGCGGCATTCCGGTTGCTAGAGGAGACTACTGCAACACACGTTGTATTCATTACGGATTCAAAGAGTATGCTTAGTAAGGTGGAGAAAGGAATGTTTCGTGTGGAATGGCTCTCGTCGCTTCAGAGGTCACAGATTGTGAGAATTGATTGGATATTTTGCCCTGGCCATGCGGGTGTACGGGGGAATGAACAGGCTGATAGGCTAGCAGGGAAGGCACCTCTTGGTGGAATTTTGCCTATGGACAAGGGGGAGGTGGTCGTTCGCTTGTGGGACCAGGTGGAGAAGGCGGAGGAACAGATTGAGAACCCATATGTGGAAAGAATGAGATTGCGGGGGATCGGCAGGGGTTCTGGAAGAATCTCAAAACTGAGAGGGAAGACCAGGAGAACTTTTAATTAGATAGCGGTGGGAACGATTAGTAGTATGACTCTTAGCTGGCTGTTGAATGAGGAGACAGAGCACGTTTGGGAATGTCTTGAGTGCAGTGATGTCGGTTCTTAACTCAACTCAACTCAACCTCTATCTATGTCCTTCGCATATTGTTAATGTAGGTTTCTAGTTCTCTTGTATTATACCCCCCGGTACTCTATGCGGCATTTGTCTCCCCCCTCCCACCCATAACATTGGGGTTTCAGTCAAATCAATTCAAGCTTCACTATCTTTAGCTCTCGTATTGCACCTCTGTCTATGTCCTTCTCATATTGTTAATGTAGGTTTCTAGTTTACGGTCTTCCTCTATTTCTTTTGCCTCCTCTGTGGCGAAGGTTGTACGGGCGCAATTCGTAATCCCGCATATACACAGCTGCGAGTGATTTTAGAAGCAGACTGCCTTGCGTTGATTTTCACACAATAGTAATTGTGCCAGTCGTTCAGAAAGCAATGGCAAACTTCTGAACATAAGCTTGCCAAGAAATCATAAACAGCCAACAAATGCAGGGGTTGACTGCGACGCCCTGTGAAGGATATGCAACAAACTATTTCTTTCATCCTGGAGTTTCCTGACCAAGGTCTGTCTAGTTATACTGTTCTCGGGTTTTCTCTGTGTATGGTCTATTCAACCCCGGCGATTTTTCGTCACCTCTTGATTCACAAGTACGAGGGGACTTCAAGTGACAACCTTAAAGGTTGGTGAATATGTTCTGAAAAAGTAAAGAATAAATCTATCATTTTTCGATGTAGTCACCATTGAGTTCAATGCAAGTCCTTCAGCACCGATAAAGTGCTTGGATTCCTGGAGAAATAAATTCTCTTGGTCGTGTATGTAACCAAACACTCATGCACAGGTTGAAAAGTCTGTCACTGAAATTCTGCTGTTGTAAAACTTCCTACTCCACCACACTGGACCTTCATTCGCCGATGAATGTCGATAGACTTTCACTGAACAACCAGGGTAACAGAACGCTGCTCCTCTTTTGTGCAATTATTTAAACTGCCCCGATGACGTCACCGTGTTCGTCTGCAACGTGATGCCACGTGCTTAACCCTCTTGACAATCTTTAACACCAATGTTAACAGTTTACAAGACAATGACATAGTTATTGTAATTTTATTTGTAATTTCTATCACACTTTTAAGGTTTTCTTTTTAAGCCCATTCGTATTTGTGAAGTTGTATTAAGTATATGTATTAACCTTTAAAAGTGGTTTCTGTAGATGAATGGGGCATATATCGACGCTGGAATCAATTAGATATGAATCTCAGCCGACTTGAAATGTCTCGGCTCTTGACAGCTGTCGGTCTGGATGAAAAGACAACATTGCCGTGCTTTCACTGTCTGTTTTGGATCCAGACAAGGGCTTTCTTAATAACTCGGAAGGTAGCTAATTAAAAGCGCAATCGAATATGACAGACAGGTCTTTGACAAAATAGACATGAACGAACTCGAATCTAAATTTACATCTCTATTAATTTTCTCTTAAACTTGCAAAATATAAATTGAATACGGACAAAAGATGACGTGATTACGGAACAAAGATAAAATGCATACAACAAGCAATGGTGTACAGACCAAATGGAAGCCGAAGAAGAGGGCAGCCAAGTAAACGATGGACAGAGGGAATAGCAGAGTCCATGGGAATCTTGATACATGAAGCCCATAAGCGGGCAATCTCCGATTGTTTATACTTCACCTCGAAACCGCAAGTCACAAGAAGAACAAGATGAGATGAGATAAACTGCATTCGGATAACATGAACTGAATGCAGACAAGATATAAATTGCACAGTGACAAAAGATATACTGAATACGGACAAAAGATAAACTGAATAACTCAACGAATAATACTCTATGTGTTAGCGACGTTATTGAGCTATCCAGTTTAGTACAAAGTCAATACAGCAGAGGCGACACGTTTAACAACGAGCATAAGCGGAACATACAGCCTGTGCCATGAAACGAACTGCGGTGGCACCCTTGTTAGTGCCTTAGCCTATACCGACGGGTATGCGTCCGGTTTCCATTCCCAGAGGAAGGATTATTTTAAGTGGGGGATTGAAAAGAAAACCTTAAATGTTTTGTGTAGGGGTGTGTGAATATATTCTGAAAAAGTAAAAAGCAAATGTATCATTTTTCGATGTATTCACCACTGCGTTCAATGCAAGTCCTGCAGCGCCGATAAAGTGCATGAAGTCGTGTAGATAAAAATCTCTTGGTCGCGTGTGCAACCACACGTGCACCACCTGCTGTACCTCTTCATCAGACCAAACAGTTTTGAAACTTCCTACTCCACTCATACACTTGCTGAATAGACAGACATGCATCGCCATACTGGACCTTCATTTTTATATGTTTCACACCCTCATTGATCAACAAATGAATAACAGAACGCTGCTCCTCTTTCGGGCATTTCAAAAGTGAGGAGGCCATCTTTAAACTCTCCTTATGGCGTCACCGTGATCGTCTGCACCGTGATGTCACGTGCTCAATAATCTTGGTATCCTTAACATCAACACTGACAGGTTACAAGACAATGGCTCAATTACTGTAATTTATATTACACTTTTAAGGTTCTGATGTGAATCCCCCTCGTATTTAGGAACCGCACTTCTGTGGGGTCAATTCATTCTAATAAACACGGGTGCCAACCAATGTTTCATATATTGTCTGGGAAGAAAGACAAAGTAGAATTGAACTGCATACCTCACCTCATGTGTTGCGACCTAGAATAGGTGGAGGCCCAGTACTTCACATCCCTGCGGCAGTATCTGGTATAGGAAATACTTTTACATATCTTTGCAATGAAAACTGGGCGGAGGGATATAGAAGCGTGTCGTCCACCTCTAAGTTGAACAAAGTGGCACGATTTACAATGTGGACGTTTTGGATTTTTACAAAACAACAAAAGAATATTAGAAATCGCATGTGTTATTGTATTATGTCCAGGACATATGTTGTTTTATTGTGTCTATGATATGTGTGTTTTACTGTGTCTAGGACATGTGTTTTATTGTGTCTAGTTCATGTGCTGGGGAGTCTTCGTGGTGAAGTGAGCAAGCCGTCTGACTCGGACTCCGACGGTTGTGGGTTCGATTCCGGGCCGCATCTTTCGGTTCACGAGAGCATTCTTTTGGGAGACTCCTGTGGGTCGTCGCTGGAGCTACGGAGTTCGTGCTTTGTGCGACGCTTTCTGCGCTGCGGGAAGAGACAGACCCATATGGGATAAAATCCCGGTGCAATGAAGTCGACCCTGTCGACTTCTAAGCTACTTTTTTTTTCATGTGCTGTTTTGTTGCGTCTAGGGTGTTTTTTTCTTTATTGTGTCTAGGTCATGTGTTATTTTATTGTGTCTAGCTCATGTGTTTTATTGTGTCTAGGTCATGTCTTATTTTATTGTGTCGAGGTCATGTGTTTTATTGTGTCTAGGACATGTATTGTTTATAGACACCCCTTTTGAACATGTCTTGTCTGTTTGTTTTAATTCTGTGGGTAGCATCAAAGCTACATTTATCGAGGCCGAGTGATAAGACTGCCCACCTTATACATTTTTAAACTTGTGTTCGACCCTCCGTAAGGCAAATAGTTTCTGCTTTTCAATAAATAATTAACTATACGTTACATTTTTAACTAAATGTTAATTTCATAAATTGCAAATATTAGAAGAGAATATATTATATCAGCCCCTGAGACATACCGTGTCACATTCCGTATACAGGATACAATTTATCCGGTGTTATCTTTGTAAAAAAAAAGCGAAGCTATTGACAGAAATTTCATTTACTTTGTGGAGAATTTTCCAATCTGACAGAATAAATTAATGTAAGAGTTTTTGGGGAGTGAGTGTCAACTTTTGTAGTTCTTCTTCTTCTTCTTCTTCTTTCTGAAATATGCCTATAACTGCAATGTTGTCTCTTGTATGAATCCAACAGTCTTTTTTAGTTCATTCAGCGGTCCATAGAGTTTATCTTCCACTGTTGTCTCTCTAGGCCAGAAAGTTCGCCTGAATATGTTGTAGTTTGGGCAATCCTGGAGTATGTGCTCTGCTGTCTGCAACGCCAAACCACATGTGCACATGGCTGAGTCACCAATCTTGAATTTTGTATACATGTAGGTTGCGTAATCTATTGTGTCCTGTTCTGAGGCGCAGAAGAATGACCTGTTCTGGTCTGTTGTAGTGATCTCAGCATAGAGGAAATGACTGGTTTTCCCATGCAAATCCTTTAACAAGGAAATGTGTTACTTTATATATCTTGTTTTCACCCTTTGGAAATTGGTTGAGTCTGTCGGCAAGTTAGCTAGTTAGTTGGTTGGTTGGTTAGTTAGTTAGTTAGTTAATTAGCTAGCTAGCTAGTTAGTAGTTAGTTAGATAGTTAGTTAGTTAGTTAGTTAGTTAGTTAGTTAGTTAGTTAGTTAGTCGACAGATCATCCTCATTGTACATCGAACCATTCAGTCTATAATTGCTCAGATCCGCTCCTCAGTAAATCCCGCAGCGTGTAGCGACTAAAGACACCAGTTCTGCGTTGGCTGATTAATCTTCTGTGGCCTCCTGCATAGTGTTTGGCAACACCTCTTTTAACTTGCTGTTCTCGCAGTCTGATCATGGTTGTAGATTCACAGTCATCACTTGGTTCTCGCAAACGACTTACTTATCGTAGATCATTCAGAATATAAGCTTGGTCCATGGCTCGCCCGCTCTCCATAGTAGCCATACCTGCAAGTCTGTCAGTTTGCTCATTTCCATGTACACCCGCATGCCTTGGCACGAAAATGAAACTAATCGTAGCCAGCTATGATCGATCCAGAGACAACAATCACTGTCTTCGAAACCACACCACCTCTATATTCCTGAGCATACTAATTGAGTACTAATGAAACATGCCAGAGTGAAGGACTGTGTCTCGAGCGTTGTAATTGCTTTACTTACTGCCATGACTTCCATAGTCAGACTACTTGCAGGCAAAAGCACCAGAATCTTCCCTGACAATTCTCCCTCCAGCCTGAGCCGTAACGGCCCATGAACTTCTCACACAAACATGTGGAGGAAATATTGCTAGCTGATCTCTCAGCCAATCTGTTATGTGCTCTGAAAAATTCCCAAAACCCTCTCGCTGACGTAAAGCCTCAATACCGCTCTTGCCAGCTCCGTAGCGAAGGCGTAACGGACGCAATTCGTAATCCCGCATACCGCTTTCGAAACACAGCTGCGGGCGATTTGGCAGCATAGCTCTCACATTAAATTTTATAATATGGTACGAGTGCCGTTAGTTTATAAAGCAATGGAAAACCACTGAGCATAAACTTGCCTAGACATCAGAAACAGCCAACAAATGTTGGGGTTGACTGCGACGTCCCGTAAAGGATATGCAACTAACTTGCACACCTCGCTGATTTCTCTATCAGTAAAGTACCGCAGCACAATCCCCGCGGAGATGATACTTTAGAACCTGGTCGGGTGGTCAGTCTCTACACGAACCTGATTCCGACAAACCTTGTTCTGGACTGTGACCGTCCTGATGATTAATACATGAGACTTCCGAGTTAAAACTCTGCCTTCCAGAGAACTCTCAAACGACGACAACGACGACGACAACAACAACAACAACAACAACAACAACAACAACAACAACAACAACAACAACAACAACAACAACAACAACAACAACAACAACAACAACAACAACAACAACAACAACAACAACAACGACGACAACAACAACAACAACAACAACAACAGACAATGTATCAATATTGTGTCTGAAATACATAAACACAATACATACACGATCAAAACACATATAACCAGAAAAAACTACACACGAGATGTTGGGGAAATCTGGCAATGAAAACAAACATCAAATTTTATTGAAGGTCTTCACAAAAAATAAAAATGTTCGGTTATTTTTGTTTTAGGCATGTCCAAAAAAAAATCTTCACTGAAATATGTAGGCAAATATACACAATAAACACATAGTCTTACATTCCAATTAACAGTGCCTGAATAAGTCTGACATTCTAAATCACAATCACTGAATAAAGTGTTAAATTCCACTTGACAATTATTAGATTACGTTTTAAACGGCAACTCAACAATGACTGAATAACATGTTACATTCTACTTAACAATTATTGAATCGTGTTTTAAACGCCAGCTCACAAAGACTGAATAAAATGTTACATTCCACTTAACAATGATAGAATCACGTTGTAAACTCCAACTCACAATAATAATAGTATATGTTGCATGTGCTTTGAATGACGTTGGACTCAACACCAACCCTAGAAAATTTTACGTTTATTAATTTGCCATTGGTTTCTGAACGAATAGTTAATGTTGAAGTCCAGCTGGACAGGTGTAGAGAACGAATTTAGCGCACCGGAAGTTTAAGAACAAGAGCATTAATCCTCACAGCCACACAGACCTCTAACTCATAATAACTGAATCAAATGTTACATTACATATCCCGTTTACTGAATCAAACTGTCACAGGATAAATAAACTTGTTAGTTGCGACCGATGATAACCAAACCCGACATTATTTTGCTAACACAATTGACTCTTTGATGGTGAACAAACTGAGGGAAATACATCGGTACAGATTCTCTGCACCTGGTCGACATTTGTGTATGAGATCAAAGTGAGTCACGTCAAGTTGTCTACACACAGTCGACAGTTTGATGACAGGATGTTGTTCGAGAGGTGTGTACTGGCGACATTTGTCTACAAAACGGAAGTTGGCCGTTGCAAGTAATGGACAGATGTCTGCTAGAGGTCAGAAGGATTCTGTAATGGGAGAAAGGTCTCTGGCTCACAGACAACCCGGATATTTGTTGGATGAGACAAAGAACTCCCCAGATGAAAAGGAAAATTGACAGCTAATTGACTCTGGTTAGTGGGGAAACAGGAGGACAAAGCCAAATTCTGGACTGATTGGCGTCTGGACTTTCTGGTGACTCACTCAAGCACGCATATAAAACCCAGTGCAGTAAACAGGTGGATGGAGTCGAGGAAAACATTCTGAAGTGTTAGGATTGGGGATTATTCCGAGTTGTGTTATATTAGAGGGACTAGCCTATCTTAGTAATGATAGTTATCCGCGGACATAGATCCAATCGGAT
>JACEFZ010010969.1:0-36235 GCA_014155875.1 Cepaea nemoralis | reverse complement strand
AAAATAAAACCACCAAAAAAGGGCGTGAAAAACAACATTGACACAGGGAGAGATAATAGCCCCAGGGCGGTAAACAAGCCCCGTCCACTCGGACTGGCAGACTCAGGAAGGTGTGAAATCACTTATAAGACTCAGGTGGCTAATAATGGTCAGACCCACAGGTGTGAAGGCTAGTGTGCATGCAGAAAGAATTTTTATGACTGGACAGACTTGGAGTTAATTTCAATTAACGTCAGGAGGAGATAAGAAGAATTTAAGAATGGAATTCCTGGGAGATAAGTGTCTACTGCTAGGCTAGGTATAAAAACCCCACTAGACCTGTTCCCTTTAGATTAAATCTGACTTCAGAACAGGTAGGAACTATCTCAATGTTTGTAGTCATATGCATGATTTTTATGTTGGCTTCTATGAAGGATTTCTTAGTAACTATGCAACAGTCTTTTAGACATATGAACTTTCAGTCTATATCTGATCTAGGTTATTCCAAGAACTATCTTTGGCATAGGTACTTGAGTGTTCTTTCTAAGTTCTGTGTTCAATATCATTGTGCTTTAAGTGTTACTCTTCTGAGAAGTAGAAACTTATGGAAGGCAGGTCTTGTCTAGATATACTTGAGGTGTCGTAGCAGATGCTTGTCATTTCTTTCTAAACTAGACTAGTCTCTTTTTGGTGTGTGCATTTGTTGTACAGATTATAGTCAACTGACTATTTATTTAATTCTTACAACAGCAGTAACTAACTAGTGCATTATGCTATGATGTTAAAGTATCATAATATGTCTAGTTTAATCAATATGTTTATGTGTATTGGATGTTTGATATATTGATTTGTCATATGCAAACTTACCAATATGAAGTGTTATGCTATTGTCTGCGCATTGGCACATTGGCCAATGATTGTGTTGGAAGCAGAGGTGTAATGGTACAGACATTACCCACAATTGGTAGTATGGGGTATATGGTGCTAAACTTTCTCAGTGTATTGTGGGCGTGGGTCCACGGTAATGCATGGAAACCTGGCACAGCTACTGGTCACGGCTTGCAAGCCCGGATGATCAGGCATTGTTATAATACCCATACTGACCCTGTGAGCTCCTAACCTAACATTGGACGGAATTTCTGTATTAGCGACATGGACATGGGGCGGCAGAAATGTAATCATTACAGGCGTGTGAGACAATTGAAAAGCCCGTCCCAGACTAAAGACAGTAGGGAGAAGGAGGATGGTGAACGCAGTCGAGCTGAAAGATAAACTTGGCCAGACTGGTCATTGTATATGTGTGTGTTATATGTTTTAATTAGGATTGCGCTGATGTAGAACTGATATAACACATTCTTGACTTTCTTTCAAGCTCTCACAAGGAGCCCTATGTTATAGATCTCAAGACTAGAGACTACTGACTAGGAGTGTCAGGACTGACAGGATCTCAGAATACCGGCAAGCTGTTTTTCTTTTGTGTGTGTCTACTGGAGAGTGGGGATCTGGACCACAGATCCAGATAGATCGAGTAACAAGTAAAGTTACGTAATGTTTCTCATCACAATATGTTATATGATTTTATCATTCTCATATTGACAATCATCCTATGTCTATGATTATGAGTAGTAAATAAATGTTGTAGTATTGTAACTCATAGTTCTCTCGTTATATTTTAATTCCAATTGTGCATACGTATTGTTGTGTACATTGGTGGGCGTTCACTTACACACCAAGGAAAGGAGCAGTCAGGGAGAAAACCTGTACTGAGATAGTCGTCTATACTAATATATTTAGACTTAAAACATCTATCTTAAGCTAACCTTCTCTTTCCTATACCTTGGCGAATATTCAGCACAGTTCATTTCAATTTTGTAACGAGCCACTTAGAGCTGTACGTTGGATATTCAGGGCTTAATCTGTAGTTCAGCCATATAGATTTTGTCCCTAGTCAGTTTCTGACTATTTGGGGTTGCTCGCTAGTGAGTAATACTTTAATCTAGCAGGTGGGGCACCCCGACTTCTGACAGATTGGGCTTCTCGTACGGTATTTGAATTCGGACTTCTCGCTTTCAATAGACTCCGGTACTAGACCCTAGACATACGATTTTAAGAGTTAACTCTTGTAATCTTCAATCATCAAAATAGACTATCATCAAATGTAGCCACTTTTAGTTGAGGAAGTTACAGAGTACATATATAACTTTTCAAAAGTATAACAGATAAGAACTTATGAGAAAACTACCTCATCTATCATTTATTGATAATTATTTTAATTATTATCATTTAGTGTATCATTCATCATTTAATGATAACTGATCACTTTAATCATATTTACATTGATGTGTTTGATGATTTAACTGCTTGACTGATTTGCATTTTATGATAATATATGCCATGTTCATTTTGACATGTATGCAGTGCATTTTAATGTTTATTTAGGTAAATATTACTGTTGATTACTGTGTAGTATATCTCTCACACTTACTTCACTGCTGTCGCCAGGTACTACTTGAATATTATTTTCAGTTGTCTTTCACTGCTGAGGCTAAACTATACACATTGGATAGCGTAGACTGTCAGTAGTTAACTCTTGTCTTTCTAGTAGATCTGATTTTTGATATATACATAGGAGCTAACCTGAATATAGTCATTAGCAATTATGTTCTTGCTTTACCGGAATCTTGAAGAGGATCTGAAGGCGCGCGCAGATTTCTCAGAGACCGCGAGAGGGTGGGGCATAAGAGAAGGCTTACAGGGAGAGCAACTAGAAACATATATCATAGCTGAGTTAGAATGGTGGGACCAAGAAGAAGATATTATGTTTAAAGAAAATGATGAGTTCCTTGAAGCACAAGAGCGTAGCAAAACTGAAGGAGTAAAGATGGAGAAAACGCATATGAAAACAGTCAATGTGGAGAAGCTAACCTTTCTAGCGGAACATAAGGTAGGAGATACGGATGCTCACCCAACCAGGAAGGAAGGGACATCTTTGCCACCCACCGCAGAATCAGAGTTAGTGGACCGGGAACTACAGGTTCTCATTCGACCCAGTCCTAAACGGAAAAGAGGGAAGAAAAAACGTGCCAAGGGCACTTCAAACAGTCACAAACGTGATAACTGTTTGCACCACGGCAATAGTCGTTTGACAGTACAGGACCTTCAGGAAAACCACTTGACTTCTACGAGAAATGAATCTCGAGAGAAAGAGGAACTGAAGACAACCTTTAATGAGGTCGCAGGCGGAGACCTAGCCGATTCTCACATTCCCTTCTGTTCACAGAATCACGAAGTGGAATTACATCTGACTGAAATAGGGAGGATGGAAGTAACTGAATCCCAGGTGAATTTCATTACTGCCACGCGGGAAGAATCACTAATTATCAGTTCAGATAATTTGCCTACTAACAGTTACCCAGAGGACAACTGTTCGTACCACAAGATATGTGGTTTAACTGGTCCGCCAGTACAAGACTCCCAGGAATCTCATTTTACTTCAACGAGAGGTGAAACTCAAGAGGAAGATGACCTGAGGACATCTTTTAAGGAGGTCGGAGATCGAAAGGTAACCGACTTTATTATTCCCTTCAGCCCAGACGAGGAAGAAGTGGGATTAAATTTGACTGACGGTGGAATGAAGGATGATCCGGAACCCCTTGTGATCTTTGAGGCTGCAGCTCAGGACAAGACACTAGATCTCAGTTCAAATCATTTACCTAATGTGATGGATTGCTTAGACAGCCCACCACAGGATTTACCTCAACTGGACTTAGCCCATGAAAGCACGACCAGAGAGGAACATCCAGACCAGGAAACACAGGGAATTGTCATGAACCAGAATATGGACTCTGATATTGTGCAGACAACATTGTCTGTAGTTGCTAAAGAAGAAAATTCTTTGCACAAGATGGAGGAAGAAACGCCTATCATCTCATTAGCTGAAGTTATCAGGGAATTCCAGCAACAGGGACCTGAAGTAACAGAAGTCAAGAGTGGTTTGGAATCAACACTCTTAGGACTCAATCTACCCTTCAGTCAGGTCGATTTGATAGGAGTAGATCAGCTATTTGTGGATACTTTATTCAAAAGTAACTCCACTTTATCGCCTGTGAATAACTATGTTATTTCTCAAGGCTGGACAACTTGGCTCACTAAATTTCCAATTTCTAGCACGGTTTTCACACGAAACTCTAATGCAGAGAAACTCAGCCCATTAACTGAATATCAGGGGAAGAAACCGCGACACCGAGGAGGGACGATTGTTACGCCCGACTTTGAAGGAGGAAAGCGCCAGTTGAATTTATATCATGGGACCATGATGTGTTACATTATTCCTTTCAAAAGGAAGATATTGATGGATCAGTTAAGAATCTTTAAAGGATGGAGGAATATCACGGAGACAAGCTTTGCTGTGGCCAGCTTATGCAAGACCTCACTACGGGTACATCCTCGGCTGAAAGGAGTAAATCACGTGAGTGAATGGTGTAAAACAATTGCTGTCCAGAGGCGTAGAAGAATCCCGTTGATTGTGATCTTTCCCGGAGGGGTAAAATTACAACCTCCTGACAATTACCGGATTTTACCAAGCTATGGCATGGAATCCCGGCCGAAAACCAGGTACAAGGATCTATCCAGAGTATCTTTTGGCTATGGAAATGGGACGTCTTTCTGCAGATGCAGGACAACCCACTGCCACAAGGAATATTGGAAACCTTTAGGCAGATACAGAACGGAGAGTGCTTAGGCATTATTCTGGGATGTACGGCGTGCGTTGAAAAAAGATTTCTGGCAGAAACTTTTTTTTTAGGGGGAAAGCTCTGTCGCGAAATGCCGCCTTAACATCCCAGAATATTTTTCTCAGTCTCCAAATTTGAGAGGCCAAATTGAGAAAGAATGAATTAATCACGCTACTTCAAGGCTATCTAGTCGTGAGGTAAGATTATTCACAAAAAGCCTCTAGCCATGACGTAAGCTTGCAGATGGCAAGTAAAATGGGCTACTTGAGACGGACACAACTAGATAATTTAAATTAGTCTACACCTTAGAAAACTGCTGACCCAGACGGGCTATGACACCACACAGACGCATTGGCACCTTCTTGCCCAGGTAGACCCAGACTGAATCAACAATGAACTGGGCCAGTGAGTGAAATAAAACCACCCAGGCGTGAACAACATTGACACAGGGAGAGATAATAGCCCCAGGGCGGTAAACAAGCCCCGTCCACTCGGACTGGCAGACTCAGGAAGGTGTGAAATCACTTATAAGACTCAGGTGGCTAATAATGGTCAGACCCACAGGTGTGAAGGCTAGTGTGCATGCAGAAAGAATTTTTATGACTGGACAGACTTGGAGTTAATTGCAATTAACGTCAGGAGGAGATAAGAAGAATTTAAGAATGGAATTCCTGGGAGATAAGTGTCTACTGCTAGGCTAGGTATAAAAACCCCACTAGACCTGTTCCCTTTAGATTAAATCTGACTTCAGAACAGGTAGGAACTATCTCAATGTTTGTAGTCATATGCATGATTTTTATGTTGGCTTCTATGAAGGATTTCTTAGTAACTATGCAACAGTCTTTTAGACATATGAACTTTCAGTCTATATCTGATCTAGGTTATTCCAAGAACTATCTTTGGCAGTAGGTACTTGAGTGTTCTTTCTAAGTTCTGTGTTCAATATCATTGTGCTTTAAGTGTTACTCTTCTGAGAAGTAGAAACTTATGGAAGGCAGGTCTTGTCTAGATATACTTGAGGTGTCGTAGCAGATGCTTGCCATTTCTTTCTAAACTAGACTAGTCTCTTTTTGGTGTGTGCATTTGTTGTACAGATTATAGTCAACTGACTATTTATTTAATTCTTACAACAGCAGTAACTAACTAGTGCATTATGCTATGATGTTAAAGTATCATAATATGTCTAGTTTAATCAATATGTTTATGTGTATTGGATGTTTGATATATTGATTTGTCATATGCAAACTTACCAATATGAAGTGTTATGCTATTGTCTGCGCATTGGCACATTGGCCAATGATTGTGTTGGAAGCAGAGGTGTAATGGTACAGACATTACCCACAATTGGTAGTATAGGGGTATATGGTGCTAAACTTTCTCAGTGTATTGTGGGCGTGCGGTCCACGGTAATGCATGGAAACCTGGCACAGCTACTGGTCACGGCTTGCAAGCCCGGATGATCAGGCATTGTTATAATACCCATTACCGACCCTGTGAGCTGCTAAACTAACATTGGACGGAGCGGCTGTACGACACAGAATTTCTGTATTAGCGACATGGACATGGGGCGGCAGAAATGTAATCATTACAGGCGTGTGAGACAATTGAAAAGCCCGTCCCAGACTAAAGACAGTAGGGAGAAGGAGGATGGTGAACGCAGTAGAGCTGGAAAGATAAACTTGGCCAGACTGGTCATTGTATATGTTTGTGTTATATGTTTTAATTAGGATTGCGCTGATGTAGAACTGATATAACACATTCTTGACTTTCTTTCAAGCTCTCACAAGGAGCACCTATGTTATAGATCTCAAGACTAGAGACTACTGACTAGGAGTGTCAGGACTGACAGGATCGTCAGAATACCGGCAAGCTGTTTTTCTTTTGTGTGTGTCTACTGGAGAGTGGGGATCTGGACCACAGATCCAGATAGATCGAGTAACAAGTAAAGTTACGTAATGTTTCTCATCACAATATGTGATATGATTTCATCATCCTCATATTGACAATCATCCTATGTCTATTGTTATGATTAGTAAATAAATGTTGTAGTATTGTAACTCATAGTTCTGTCGTTATATTTTAATTCCAATTGTGCATACGTATTGTGTGTGTACATTGGTGGGGGTTCACTTACACACCAAGGAAAGGGAGCAGTCAGGGAGAAAACCTGTACTGAGATAGTCGTCTATACTAATATATTTAGACTTAAAACATCTATCTTAAGCTAACCTTCTCTTTCCTATACCTTGGCGAATATTCAGCACAGTTCATTTCAATTTTGTAACGAGCCACTTAGAGCTGTACGTTGGATATTCAGGGCTTAATCTGTAGTTCAGCCATATAGATTTTGTCCCTAGTCAGTTTCTGACTATTTGAGGTTGCTCGCTAGTGAGTAATACTTTAATCTAGCAGGTGGGGCACCCCGACTTCTGACAACGACAATACCAACTACATATACACATTCAATCCATACAACTGACATAGTTTTTCCGCATTAAATATTTTATTAATTGTTGGAGGAAACTGTTGTCAGGGTATGTTATGAAGGAATAAGAGAGAGGGAGAGAGAGAGATATATAGTGAGTAGAAGACAGAACGGAGGAGTGTAGACAAAAGTCTGTCAATAATTCCCAAGTATAAGGATCTTAAAGGTGTGCTTGTTGATTCCACTGTCCTCCCGGGACGACAAGCGACAGTTACACCCATGGCTGATACACGGTTAATTGGCTACTTGTTGTTATATTGGCATCAACAATACTTGGTTGATACCCATGGTCTTATGCCTCCTGGGTGAGGTCACAACCCAAATGAGACAGGTGGACAGGACCAATGCCTTTCTGACTGTGCGAGTGCTGTAATCTTCTCACTGCATTTGTTTCTATTATTCTCTTAATTCTGTTGAAACTCTTCCACTCTTTACAAATCACCAGAGCTAACTGTTTGGAACAAACTCAACGTGATTTGAATAACAAGACACCGGTGCAGTTTTATGAATCTCTTGCCTCCAAATACTGTACAAATTACATTATCATTTACACCACATTTCACTCAAACACAATATTTACAGACTACAATTCTACACACTCTAACTATTAATGGTCTCCCTGGCCAAGGAGTTAACGACATTGTTCGTAATCCGTATATCCACGTAGGGAAAACAGCAGCTGCGAGAATTGGCAGCGGTTCACGCCACTCTAGTAACTAACGGGGGTATGTGAGCCGGTCGTTCAGAGAGCAATGGCAAACTACTGAGTATGGGGCTTGCCTAGTACATAAGCAGCAGCTGAAATATGCTGGTGTTGACTGTGACTTCCTGTAAGGGATATGCAACATATTTTTAAAAAAAAAACTATTAATGTAGGGGCTCATTATTTGGCCATTCTATGGGAACAAAAGAACCAGGTCCAGCTCCGACCATGGCTCCACACAGACTGATTGCCTCTAGGAGACGCTGTCCCCTCACAATTTGCCTTGCCGTCCTCGTGCAAGGCATGAATCTATAACCGCTCGATCTTCACGCTGACATGCGCGAAGCTCTATATTCTATCAATTCACTATTCCATGACCTACTATAGGGTCATGGCAATAGCAACTATTTTTATTTGCTCCCTAAAATTCAGACAGAAGTGGAGAGTGTTCAAGTCTTATTAAATTCTTGAAAATCGCAGGATTTTGACTTGATATAAAATACTGATGTGACAAGGCCTTAGGTTCGAACTGGAATACAATCAGCGTTGCCAGTAGTGGGTTGTGCTCAACCTTTAAGATAAAAATACGCTAAATGCTAGACCAGGTTTTCAGGTATCTAGCACATGTGTGGTGACAGCTCATCATCATCATGTGCCATGCCGATAAGCTTGGGCGGTCATGTTTCACCAGATCACCAGAGTCGTGGATCAGCTCCGTGTTCTTTTCTCGAACCTGCCATGTAGCCAAGCCATCCAGATAGTTACTTCTCTGTCTTCTTTGTTCTTTTCCCCTCAATCTTGCCAGTAGTCACCAAGTTCTCTATTGTATTTTTTCTCATAGCGTGTCCAAAGAATTGTGAATATCTATGTCTAATTTCTCTTTTCAGTTTATGGTTTTCATTTGCTTCTTGTAAGACATGCTCATTGGTTTTTCTGTCTGTTCATGGTATTCTTTGCATTTTCCTCAGAAACCATATTTCCACGGCCATCAAATATTTTTTAGCTTTGCGTATTGTCCACGCTTCACATCTATACAAAAGGACCGATACAGGTTCTATGTAGCACCTCAACGCTCTTTTTCTCATTGCAATTGACATCTTTTTTATTGTTCAGCATGCTTTCCATCTTGTAAAAGATTACCTTTGCTATATCGATTCTTGTTCTAATCTCTTCAAGGCACTTACCATCAAAAGTTATAAATGTTCAGAGATAGTTGTACTTACTACCGATTTACTCCGGTTAGCGGGGTAGGGGTATCCCCTATCAAATGAGATGTAAGACTCCTCCTTTCCTCCGTTAGTCTACGGGACACCCTTGGGCAAGGTGGATTACCCGTTTAGCCTAGCCCCCCCCCCCCCCCCCAACAGGGTTACGTGTAGCCATGGAAGCAGGTGGTGGATGGAGTGTGAGAGCAGCGACAGTTTGTTGTTGGTTATGGTCTGCACTCTGCAGCAATAGGCAGATGATCTCATCAGTAGAGACAATGGCGGCTATGGCCACCGGCTAGTACAGTCACTGCCCAGAAGGAAAGCAACGGCAAACTACCTTCTACAAAACTTGCCAAGAAACCTGAACCATGACAGAAAGCCTAATAAGAAAGAGATCTGGTGGTGAGACCCCCAGGCCAGGCAGATCAGATAACACTGGGGAAGAATGTGACACAGGGGCCAGTACTAGTAATCGTGATGACAGAGTTAATCCCAACTGTGTTATCAAGGAAATCCCATGTGTCAGACTAAAAAGGAGAGTGAGACTAGGAACTTGGAATATGAGAAGTCTGTATGAGGGAAAGCTTAAGATAGTATGTGATGAGATTGAGAGGTTAAATAACCACATTTTAGGAATTAGTGAACATCGCTGGAGTGGCAAGGGACATTTAACAAATGAAAATAGAAGTTGTTTCATATATTCTGGTAGAGATCTTGGAGGCAAGAGCAGAGTGGCATTTTGTTCAGATAAAATAACTGCAAAAGCTTTAATTGGATATAACCCGGTTAGTGATAGAATCCTCACTGTCAGACTTAAAGGCCATCCAAAAAACACAACTCTCATACAGATATATGCACCTACTTCAACAGCAGAGGAAGACAAAACTGAAGATCTTTACAGCACACTGCAAGACACATTAAATAAGATTGGTCATAATGACATAACAATAATAATGGGATATTTTAACGCAAAAATTGGTAAAGGAAGAGCTGAACATGAGAGACACTTGTTAGGAAAATTTGTATTGGGAAATAGAAATGATGCAGGTGACAAATTAATTTAATTTTGCACAGAAAATGAGTTAACGATAGCCAACACACTTTTTAAACACCCAAGAAGACTCTTCACGTGGAAGTCCCCGGACGGTACTACTAAAAAAAAAGATAGATTATATTTTAATACAAAGAAGATGGAGATCAAGCATAACATCTGGCAAAAACCTTACGAAGTGCAGATTGTGATACAGATCATCAGTTATTAGAAGTAGATGCGAAAGTAAAACTCAAAAAGCTTACCCGAGGACCAAGGCAACTTCGTTTTGATCTCACAAAAATACCAAATGCATATAATGTAAAGTGAAGAATCATTTTGGGGTCTTAATGAATATACAGGAGGAATTGACACCTGATGAATTGGCAGTACAAGCTAGAGATATCTTGATAACTGCAGCCAAAGATTTAATTCCAACCAAGAAAAAGCAACATAAGCCATGGATTACATCAGACATGTTAGAATTAATAAAACAACGAAGTGAACTGAAACAGAAAGGAGGTGAATCCAATAAAAGCAAGAAGTATAAATCTTTAACTTGAGCAATAAGAAAGAACGCAAGAAAGGACAAAAACCAATATATACAAGATTGCTGTACCAGAATAGAGCAATATCATAAGACTGGAAGAGATTAAAAAATGTTCAAAGAAATGAAGTTATTAACATGAAATGTTCAACCTCAATTAAATGTTATCTGTGACAAGTTGGGAAATACCTTAACAGAATCTAAACAAATTCTAGAAAGATGGCAAGAATACTGCAGTGGAATGTATGATATGAATGGCAGTGAGGATATGAATGAGATACATGAACCAATGACACCAGAGACAAAACCTGAACCTTAATTAGATGAAATTGCATGGGCAATAAAGAACCTGAAGAATGGTAAATCACCCGGATGTGATAAGATACCAGCTGAAATAATTAAAGCAGGATGAAAAGAAAGCATACAAATCTATCACGCATTATGTAAAAAGATATGGAAATATGGTATATGGCCAAAAGATTGGAAGAGAACTATCTTCATTCCAATACCAAACAAGGGCAACCTCAAATTATGCACCAACTATAGAACTGTTGCCTTGATCAGTCATGCAAGTAAAATTCTACTAAAAATCATAATGGGAAGACTTCGTAAGAAACTATAAGAAGAAATTAATGTGGTTCAAGCTGGATTTAGACAAGGAAGAGGAACAAGAGATCACATACTCAACATGCGTTTAATAATAGAGAAGTGCAGAGAATTTAATGTTAACCTATTCTCATGTTTTGTGGAATATTCAAAGGCATTTGACTGTGTACAACATCAGAAACTTTGGGAAATCATGAGGAATATGGGCTTTCCATCACATGTAATACAACTCATAAAAATGCTCTATCTAGACCAACAAGCTGCGGTTAGAATAGATGGCGAGACATCAGATTGGTTTGACATCAAGCAAGGAGTCCATCAGGGCTGTGTGCTGTCCCCATATTTGTTTAACCTGTATGCCGAAAATATGAGAAATGTCAGAGATGATATAAACAGGGAGCAATATGATGCTCGCCGGCTTCCTGGCCTAGAGGTTAGCAACTTTTCTCCGTAATCTTGTATACTCTCGTAAGTAACGTGTCGACGGTGAGAATCAGCAGTGGTTCGAATCACGTCTGTAACTTACGGGGTATGTGAGCCGGTCGCTCAGATAAGCAATGGCAAACTACTGAGCATAATCTTGCCAAGAAATCAACAATCAGCTGAAAGATGCTGATATTGACAGCGATGTCCTGTAAAGGCTATGCAAAACATTTTTTTTTAATATGATGCTCTAAATATTGGTAGTCATGACATATCAGAGATTCAAGATTCTAATGATACAGTATTGCTATCCACAACACAGAATGGTATAGAAAATCTAATAACCTCAACACAATTGAATAGTGAAAATCACAACTTATATCTTAACATAGCAAAAACAAAGATAATGCATACAGATAAAACTATTATGGAGAAAGAAATATATGTTAATGAGGAAAAATTGAAGGTGGTGGAAAATTTTGAATATATTGGGTCATTGAATACCGACAATGGTGACACAATGAAAGAAATTCAAAGGCGACTATCTATTGTTCTTCAAAGACTAAAACAACTGAATAAATTGTGGAGTAGAACAGATAGAACTACACAATTTAGAATTTTAAGAGCATGCATTTCCCATTGCATAAACACCTATGAGACCTGGACACTTACTAAACAAGTTGAACAAAACAAAAAGTTGTATTAAACAAGATGAATTGAAGTTTTTTAATGGGGGGGGGGGGGTGGCTGTGTGGTCTCGAGTATGGTGTCCGTCTTGAGTGCTGGAGATCCCGGATTCAAACCCTGGTGAGAACCAGGTTTTTTTCACGTGGACTTCTAGTAATAAAATTTCCCCTGGTCTCTGGGTAGTGAGATCGGACGCCCGTGTGTATAGTTGCGCACGTAAAAAATATCTTGTCAGTTGGAAATCGAAAAAGAGTAGCCTAACGGTGCTGCCCGGGCACAATTTTTAGTTTAAAAATCTACCCAAAGTATTTCAGGATCCTCGCCAGTGCTATGGAGTTCGTGCACTGAGCTGAGTTTCTCCAGACTCAGGTTTGAGTTAGGTGGAAAACGGAAGCACTTATGGCTTACATCCGTGTGCCTGTGATGTTGATCCGTCGACTAAACTAAACTAAACAAGTTGAACAGCGCATACATGCCTTTGAATATAAATGTTAAAGATAGACGAGTTCTAATATCTTGGATAAAGTAAAGAACAAATGCATCCATACTTCAAGAGCTGAATATTGAAGAAGGTTGGCTATTAAAGACGATAAAACAAAGAAAATTGAAATATTTTGGTCACTTAAAACGTTACAAAAGTTTGGAGAGAACAAAAACACAGGGGTATATGCAGAGAGGAAGAGGAAGGCCAAAGAGAAGATGGGTGCAGGATGTGGCAGATGATCTCCAGATGGGTGTTTTGGACGCGGGACATTTTGCTTATGATCGAGAGGTTTTCTGGAAGGTTGTTATGGGAGCGAGGTTCTGCAAAGCACATGCTACTGAATGAATGAATGAACCGATTTCCTTGTTTAACTGATTCAGTGCCAACCACAACTTCGTTGACAAATAGTCTAAATAGTATCTAAATTTTGTGCAGGAATAGTGTTTACTTTTCTGATTTTAGGAATGGCAACAGCCTTGGTTTTCGGCCTCGCATATTTACATTACATGATACTTTTAAACAATGTTAGATTATAGTTATTCTGATTTAAAGGACTTTGTGAAAGATTCTAAACTGATAGCATGTGTTAAATGTGGTTAAAATAAATTATTTAGCAGACATTCAGAAGGGAAAACAAAACTAACCGTGAAAGTTTGTCATCATGTTGAATTATGCTCGCACTGATGGGCCCACACTTGTGTCCCTAAGTTTGCATATGCCTAACACAAATAGGCTGAATGATATTTAAATAATTAAATTTAAAAGAATAATATTAATAATTATAACTAAATAAAAATTAGTGCACATATTGTTTCTTAGTAGAAAACGGTCAAAACCTGCCTTGTATTTTTCCGACATTTTCCATTTTGTGTGACAATGATGCGCTTCAAAATATGAGTTTTAATTGTGTTTTATTGGTGTTATGGAGCCGTTCTAGTGATATTGGTGTAGAAAAGTGGTGTATTTATCAATATTCAGTAAATTTCATTGGATTATCATCAGCGATTGAGCAGTAGTGCCTTGGTAAGTGGAAATTTCATGTAATTGTCACCCCTGTCTTACATTTTTTTTAAAAACTGCTAATATTATTATTATATTTCTAACAATAAAAAAGAGACAAACAGCTTTCTTCGGTCATGTGATGAGAAGAGAGGCATTGGAGAACATCGTGACAACTGGAAAGATTGAGGGGAAGAGTGGCAAAGGCAGGCCAAGAGAAATGATGCTGGATGGATTGAGACGGTAGCATGGAGGAATACCATCAGCAGAGTTGATCCAGAACACCAAAGACCGAGATCTGTGGAGAGCCATGAACGCCTACGCCAGCTGGCAGGGCACTTGATGATGATATTTCTAACGTATAGTAACAATAGTTAGCAATAACTCTTCGCTGGCTGCTGAGGATGGGGACGGAGCGCATGGTCGGCCGCTCATAAAGCAATGGCAAACTACTGAGCGTAATCTTGTCAAGAAATCAACAACAGCGGTAAGATGCTGGTGTTGACAGCGATGTCCTGTAATGGGATATGCAGGGGGGGGGGGGACAAAACAAAAACAAACAAGTAACTAACTTTAACTGGTTATAGCCAATGTTCAGCGGCAGGAGCTGAACATTGAGAGAACGGTGTAGACTAAAATCAAATATCACAAGCCGCCAAGTTTCCAACAACGGCCGGAACTAGTTAAAAACTGGGCTGTGCTCAGATTGGCTAAAAGATTCACCGAAACAATTATTTTGCTTGCCTACCGACCCGGTACTTATAACAACACCAGATGGAAGATGCACAACAGAGATCAAGAGCAGAATAGGGCAAGCAAAGATTGCATTTCCAAAAATGAAGAATATCTTATGCAATAAGTCGCTATCATTGAATGTAAGAAAGAGAGTGCTGAGGTGCTATATAGAACCTGTTTTGCTGTATGGCTGTGATTCTTGGAATATAAATGAAGAAATTAGGAAGAGATTGGAAGCAACAGAGATGTGGTTCCTTAGACGAATGTTGCGAATTCCTTGGACTGCCAAAGTAACTAACGATGAATGCCTTAAAGAGGCTGGCGAAGCTAGAACATTATATACAACAATAAGAAAGAGACAAACATCTTTGTTTTGGTCCTGTGATGAGAAGAGAAGAACTGGAGACCATCGTGGCAACTGGAAAGATCCAGGGGAAGAGAGGCAGAGGCAGAACACGAGAAATGATGCTGGATGGATTGCGACGGTGGCATGGAGGAATATCAACGACAGAGTTGATCCAGAAAACCAAGGACAGAAATCTGTGGAGAGTCATGAACGCCTACGTCAGTCGGCACGGCACTTGATGATAATGATGACCGTCCCGGTGTTCATATGTTCTAATCCACTTCGAGGAGAAGATTTGTTTTTGTTTTGTTTTTGTAGACCAGAGTTTCCCAGACTGATCCAGCCTAACACGGCTACGAGAACATGTTGCAGTCGTCGTGATATCTAGACTACAATCACCCATTAAATGCCGATTAATGTTATAGTTATTCACGTGGAGACTTCAATGCGAGGAACAGAGAATGGGACAGTAGTGGAGGAAACCGACAGGGAATTGCCCTTGCGGATGCCATGGTGGACTCCGATGTGGTCTGCATAAATGATGGTAGGCCGACTAGAATGGCAATGAGGCCTGGCGATGCAGACACTGCTATTGACTTGGCACTTGTCTCCCAGTCATCAGTCCTTGATGTAAAGTGGACTGTTTTGAATGACCATGGGAGTGATCACATGCCGTGTTCAGTCCTGATCTCTAAATCCAGGAAAGTTAAGGCTGGGAGAGCGCGCAAGACCATTCTGGTATGAGTGGACCGACAGCCTCCTTGGACGCCTCAGACAGGGGGCATGCAACAGGACTGTTAAAACTCCTTTTTGCATCCCCCATGGTGGACTCCAGAAGTAGGCCATGCTTGGAAAGCAAAGAGGGCTGCAGTGAAGCAGCAAAGTGCGACAGACACCCCGAAGCTCACGAGAGGAAGTGGATACAGCGGAAAATGTCAAGAAAGATAAGGTGGAGGTTTTCAAGCGCTGTGCTGCAGAGGCCAAAAAACGCAAAATGGAATGTTTCATGAAGGAGATTGGAGGTGATAAAACACTGCGAAAATTCTGAAAGCTGCACAGACAAATACAAAGAAAATATCGGCCTATGACAGTGGGAACAATTTATAGAGGTGATGGTGTGCGCGTGACAACAGACGAAGAGAAAGGGGAGGCGTTTCTCCAGAGATTTTTAGAGCAGACCAATCATAATGATGCGGACACCAGGGATGCAGTTAGAGAGGAGTTATCTGGGACCATGAAGAATGCATTATGAAGACATCATACTGGTTGAAGATGTTAATCATATTTTGAAAAAGGCAAAAGACATGGCACCAGGGCCTGATGGGGTTAGGTATGGCCACATGAAGGCTTTGAGCGATGCAGACCTGAAGGAGATGACCGACTGCTTTAACCAGAGCATTAGGTACCGCAGAACCGGGTGCACAGCTATCTCATCCCTCTCCCAAAACCATTCAAGGATCATTCAAACTTATCGGCTTTAGGATAATCACCCTTCAAAATACATTTGGGAAGGTTTTAGAGAAGATAGTCGCTGTCAAACTGCAAGAGTTTGTGGAAAGGGGGAAGCTTCTTCCAGGTGGTCTGGGGAGCTACAGGCCAGGAAAAAATACCTGGTCAAATGCAGCCACTTTTGCCTTTGACGTTTATGAGGGGTTCCAGAGTAGACAGGAAACGATGGCGGCGGTGCTTGATCTCGAGGATGCATACATTAGAGTTAGATATGATATTTTGATGACCTCACTGATGGAGAAGGGGGTCAATCCCTGGTTGGTGAACTGGATAGCAGCCGTCCTGTATTCTCGTCGGGTTGCTCTCCGTCTGGATGCATGGACCTCAGAGCCACATATGTTAACCCCGGGACTGCCACCGGGATCTGCAATCTCAACTGTGCTCTTTAACGTGTATACGAGCAAGATTGCAAACCTAGAAGCACCAGGGGTTGGAAGGATACTAACATTTGCAGATGATATTCTTGCATATAGGCAGGGGAGATTCTGGGATGCACCAGAGACACCTCAGTGGTGTGTATGCGTTACATCCTTGGTTTGCCGACTGTTGTAGGTAGTCGTTTAGTCGTTGGATCAACATCACGGCACACGGTTTAACCCATAAGTGCTCCGTTTTCCTCCTAACTCAAACCTGAGTCTGGAGAAACTCAGCTCAATGCACGAACTCCGTTGCATCGGCGAGGATCCTGAAATACTTTGGGTAGATTTTTAACTCGAAATTTTGCCCGGGCAGCGCCGATAGGCCACTCTTTTTCGATTTCCAACTGCCAAGGGATTTTTTACGTGCGCAACAATACACACGGGCGTCCGATCTCACTACCCAGAGACCAGAGGTAATTGTACTGGAAGTCCAGGTGGATTTTTAAAAATAAATCCCGGTCATCACCGGGGCCTGAACCCGGGACCTCCAGCACTCGAGGCGGACACCATACCTCGAGACCACGCAGCCTCAAGGTGATGCAGGCGAAGGCATACCTCAGAGTAGCTGCAGACACAGATCACCCTTTGCATGAGACGCTGGACGCAGTTAAGGGACAGCGACCGATAAAAGGGAAATCATGGATGGCTCAGGCGGAAGATACGATCAGACATGTGTGCATCTTGGAGAACATTAGGCGAGGAAAGGAGTGGGTCAGAGTGCCAGCGGAGCAGTCAGACTTGTGCAGTTATAATCACATTGAGCCGGGAGTGCAGGGAATGACCAGTTTCAGTTGACACATAAAATTCTTTCGCTAGCGAACGTATGCTTCAACAACGGTTCATCTGTACTGCTGCATCAATTTTGGCGATGGTTTTTTCTGTTGCAACACTATGCGCTTGACCCAGCCGTCGAAGATCTGTAATGAACTGACGTCCTTTCCGAAACATTCGTGTCCAGTGTGTCACTGTTGTCTTCGACACACATTTGTTACCACACGCTGCCTGCATTTTCCGATGAATGTCCACTGGTCGACATCCTTCAAATGAAAGAAACTGAATAACCGCTCTTTGAGCTTCTTTGGACGGATTTTGGATCAACCCGGCCATTTTCTCAACGGTCAGAAACAGAACCTATGCATCATGGGACGATAAGCATGTGCTCTTTTATTAATTGGTCAGTACTTATCACATGACTATGACAAGATCATGTTCATCGTACGCAATTACATGCGGTGCGGCACGAACATATTTCAAATGAATGATCCTTATATATATATATATATATATATATATATATATATATATATATATATATATATATATATATATATATATATATATATATATATATAACCTGTTTGTGAGTCAGGTCTTAGTCAGATATGACTGAGCTACCGTATGACAGTAGACGGTACTACCTGCTTTCTGTCAGCGCCGAATGTTGGGCGGCGCTTACCAAACCCGACACCCCACATTGTGCCAACGGCTTCGGGCGGAAGAGCGCAATTGGGAGGGTATTAGCCTTATCCTGGTGCAGCTTCTGCAGCTTGTCTTGTTCCAGATTATAGGTGTCAACTTTCCTCTGGAGTGAACTAGACAGGCCGAGAGAGGGATCATGCTGCATGGGCAACACATGGTTTCTTTATTTTAGCCCAGGTTTTGTGCTATGGAGAGGCAATAACTCCATCCCTGGTCTTAACTGGTCTCGGAATCAAAGCGAGCGGCAACTGTTACGGGTTATAAGTCCTTGTCAGTTGGCGTAGACATAGGGCGCCACGCGTTGCCTCTGACGGTGGGAGACACCTACAGGTGTCACTGATCAGCTACCTCCCGCCTCAAGCTGGGCAGCCCCCAGCCAATTGGGTGCTGATCCGCCACAGCCTGCCTGCTTCAATGGGTGCTTGGGGCTAGGACAAAATCTGAATCGCAGGCTGTAAAACCAATGCACCAGGTACTAATAAAAAGAATAGAAACCTCAAGCTACGGCTTGCAACCTGGAACGTGAGAACCATGTGTCCAGGATTTTCCACTGACTTGACAAATATTGACGATGTGAGAAAAACGGCTGTGATTGATGCTGAACTCAATCGTCTTAACATTGATATTGCTGTCCTGCAGGAGACTCGCCTCGCTGAGGAAGGGTCACTCAGGGAAAACAATTACACCTTTTTTTGGAAGGGAAAAGGGCAGGCAGAAAAAAGGCAACATGGTGTGGACTTTGCAGTGAAGAATTCGCTACTGGGAATGATTGATATCCCAGCTGGAGGTAATGAAAGATTATTATCACTGCGCTTGGCAACCTCTTGTGGATTTGCCACCATTCTCACTGCATATGCACCGACACTCACTTCCTCTGATGATGTGAAAGATACGTTCTATGAGCAGCTAGACTCTGCGATCAAGGAAGTTCCAAAATCCGACTACATTTATATGCTCGGTGATTTCAATGCTCGTGTGGGCAAGGACTCGAGTTCATGGCCAGTGTGCCTTGGAAAATACAACATCGGTCGCATGAATGATAATGGGCAAAGGCTGCTGGAGCATTGCACTAGAAATGACCTATGTATTACAAACTCCTTTTTTAAAACAAAAGAGATGCATAAGGTCACATGGAAACATCCAAGATCCAGCCATTGGCATCAGCTGGACTTCATTATCACACGGAGACAACATCTGAACCATACATCATTAACTCGAAGTTACCACAGTGCTGACTGTGATACCGATCATTCTTTGGTTGTTGCAAGGGTTAGACTGAGACCAAAGAGAATCTACACAGCTAATCACAAGTCTAGCGCCAGGATTAATATTACTAACACTCACGATCCTGGAAAGTGCTTTGAATTTCAACAGCAACTTGAAGACGCTTTCAATGATACATCAGAAAATTGTATAGTAAATGATAAATGGAGTAAACTTAAGGAAACTATTTATAAAACAGCGGTAGGGGTTTACGGCACTGTGGATCTTAAGAGGCAGGACTGGTTTGCGGCAAACAGCCAGATACTGCAGCCCTTGATTGATAAAAAGAAGATAGCTCTCTTAAGAAACAAGGAAAGACCAACGCGTAACACTCTGAGTGAGCTGAAGCAAGCGAGGAAGGATGTACAAAAGGCTTCCAGGCAGTGTGCGAATGACTATTGGATCAAGTTATGCGAGTCCATTCAAATCGCAAGTGATACGGGAAACATCAGAAGCATGTATGAAGGGATAAAGAAAGCCTGTGATCCAATGATCAAAAGAAGTGCACCGCTGAAAACCTTGACTGGAGAAATAATCACTGATAAGAAACAGCAGATGGATAGATGGGTCGAGCACTATTTAGAGCTTTACTCAAGTGAGACCAAGCTAGCGGATGATGCCCTCAACGCCATAGAGGCCCTGCCAACTCTTAACCACCTGGACACACTTCCCACTTTAACAGAAGTTAAGTGTGCTATAAATGAGCTTGCATCTGGCAAGGCTCCAGGTAAGGATGGGATTCCAATAGAGGTAATCAGGAGTGGGCAAGACACACTCGCTCTACAGATCCACCAGCTAATAGAGCTATGCTGGCGAGAAGGACAAGTCCCACAGAATTTCAAAGATTCAAGCATCATAACACTGTACAAGAACAAGGGCGATCGGAGCGACTGCAACAACTATAGGGGTATCTCACTTCTGTGTATTGTTGGAAAAGTATTTGCCAGAATTGTTCTGCGCAGACTTCAAGTCCTAGGAGATCAAGTCTACCCCGAATCACAGTGCGGCTTCCAACAGAACCGGTCTACCATTGATATGATATTCTCATTGCGACAGATGCAGGAAAAATGCCGGGAACAAAATCAGCCACTGTTTATTGCCTTCATCGACCTCACAAAGGCATTCGATTTGGTCAGTCGTGAGGGTCTGTTCAAAGCACTGAAGAAGATTGGCTGCCCACCAACTCTTCTGTCCATTGTGGAATCGTTCCACACAGGCATGAAGGGTATAATCAAGTTTGATGGCTCAACTTCAGAAGAGTTTGAAATCAAGAGTAGGGTTAAGCAAGGTTGTGTACTAGCCCCCACCCTCTTTGGGATATACTTTTCACTTCTACTGAAATATGCCTTTCGTGATCAGGATGACGGTATATACATTCACTCACGCTCAGATGGTGGCCTCTATAATGCTCAGAGATTGAAGGCCAAGACCAAAATTAGGAGGGTACTAATCAGAGAGTTGCTTTTTGCGGATGATGCTGCGATTACGACCCACTCTGAGGAAGAATTACATCATCTACAGTAACATATAAAGGCAGGAAATCAGACCCCTTCCAAATAACATCTGGCTTGAAACAGGGTGATGCACTATCGCCGCTACTCTTCAATCTGGCTCTAGAGAAAGTTGTAAGGAAGGTAAAGGAGGAATGTGATATTGGAGGAACATCCAAGCTGCTTGGTTATGCAGATGATATAGATATTATAGGGCAAAGTGAACAAAAGACATTGGAAATATTGACTCACTTAAAGGAAAAAGCCCAACAGATGGGGCTGGTTATCAACCAAGATAAGACAGAATATATGGTAATTTCAAGAGACGGAAAGGCTAAAAACTCTGGCCACATACAAATAGATAATATGACCATTAAAAGAACGGAAACATACAAATACCTGGGTACAATCTTCAACTGCTCCAACATCATAAGGGAAGAAATACAAACTAGAATCAACTCTGGAAATAAGATATACTATGCACTACAACATCTACTAAAATCAAAGGCGCTATCTCGTAACACCAAAATCACAATATACAAAACACTGATCAGACCAGTTGTGCTGTATGGCTCTGAAACCTGGAGTACAACGAAAGGAGACGAAGCCTTGTTACAAACCTTTGAGAACAAAATTTTAAGACGCATCTTTGGACCCATTAGGGATACACAAAGTGGAGAGTGGAAAAGAAGAAGTAACAAAGACATTTATGATCTGTTTAAGTCCCCGCTAATCACTGGTATCATGAAGGCTAATAGACTACAATGGCTGGGGCATATAGAAAGAATGGAAGATAATAGGGAAACAAAACTCGCTTACACTCAGGAAATAAATGACCGTAGACCCCGAGGTAGACCAAGAAGGCGGTGGAGAGATAATACATGTACAGACCTACAAGCACTTGGAATCAACGACTGGCAAGAGAAGGTCCACCAGAGAGACGAATGGAGACGGATTGTATTTGCAGCAAAGAACCTCAATGGCTCGGAACGCTGAAGAAGAAGACTATCTGCATTCTCCAATGCTTGTTCTGAATTTGGTTTAACAATTAACAAAAAGAAGACACAGATTATGTCACAAGATGCACATGGTGTACCATCAATCTTTATTGACGACGCCGAACTGGAGATAGTAGACCATTTTACATATCTAGGATCAGGGGTAAATAGCAAATTATCCCTCGATCAGGAAATCAACATCAGGATTGGCAAGGCAGCAACAACAATGAACATGTTAGCAAAAAGAGTCTGGGAGAACAGGAAGCTTACTGCCAAAACAAAAGTCCTCGTCTACCAAGCCTGTGTCCTCAGTACTCTTCTTTATGGCAGTGAAACCTGGACAACTTAAGCCAAGAGAAACGTTTAAACAGCTTTCATATGCGGTGTCTGCGAAGAATACTTGGTATTAAGTGGCAAGACAAAATCACAAATACTGAAGTTTTGGAAAGATCAGGTTGTGTGACGGTGTGTTCCATGCTCAGTCTTCGTAGACTTAGATGGATAGGACATCTTAGGAGGATGGATGGTGGTAGAATACCAAAAGGACATCATTTTTGGTGAAGTACAGATGGGTAAGAGATCTCAGGGTCGGCCTCTACTACGATACAAAGCTGTGTGTAAGCGGGACATGATTGATACAGGCATTGATAATGCACATTGGGAGCACGCCGCCGCTGAACGTGTTACATGGAGGGCAACTATCAGAAATGGAATAAAGACAAAGGAGAAAATGATTGCAGATAAAGCACACACAGAGCGTTTGAGACTAAGATGGTGCAAAATGATGGAAATGACCATGTTTTCACATGCACCTACTGTGGGCAAACATTTGCAGCAAGAATTGGCCTTACCAGCCACACTCGCCACCGCCATGGATCGTAGTTATTAAGCCTTTTTGAAGCACAATGTACCAAACTATCGTCTGTCAAGACGGAAAGGTGCCAATAACCTGTTTGAACTCTATATTTGACCCTATATTGTGTAAACTCTGTAACATTTTGTATGATCTATACACAATTTTATGTGCAAATTCTATATGAACTTATTTTGTGGGAACTTTATATGGCCTTAATATATCGTACAAACTCTATATGACCTCCCGTTGTGCTAGAGAAGAGTGCTACCTAAGTAAACATATCATATCAGTATCACAGCCTCGGATTCTGAGATAAGTAGCACATCTTTTTCATCACCTTTTCATTGTTCTCATTTTTAATTCACCCCCCCCCCCCCCAGAAAGATTGAGACATAAAATGACATAGAATGAGAAATGCAGAACAATGCAGAAATAAAATGAGACAGATAAAAAGACAGACAAGAATGAAACAAAGAGAATGAGACAGGTAGACAGAGAATTAGACAGACAGAATGAGACAGACAGAGAGAGAATTAGGCATAGAATGAGAAAGGCAGAACAAGACAGAAATAAAATGAGACAGACAGATAGAGAATAAAACAGATATAACGAGACAGAGAGAGAGAGAGAGAGAGAGAGAGAGAGAGAGAGAGAGAGAGAGAGAGAGAGAGAGAGAGAGAGAGAGAGAGAGAGAGAGAGAGAGAGAGAGAGAGAGAGAATGAGATAGATAGAGAAAGTGACATAATTCCATAATGACAAGAAAAGACATCAGTTCATAGAATCCGAGTTATGTAATGGCTTCATCTTCCCAAGACACTTCCTGGAACCCATCTAGGCAGGGTCCTCCTGGGAGTCCAGGATGATTGTAAAGACCCACCTCCACGCCAAACTGAACCCACGACCACCTGGTTGGCAGGCCAGTGTGTTAGCCACTGCGATTTCCCAGCCACAAGGATCCACAGATTGATATATGATACTCTGTGACTCCCCAGCCACAAGGATCCACAGATTGATATATGATACACAGTGACTCCCCAGCCACAAGGATCCACAGATCGATATATGATACACTTTGACTCCCAGCCACAAGGATCCACAGATCGATATATGATACATCTGTGAATCCCCAGCCACAAGGATCCACAGATTGAATATATGATACACTGTGACTCCCCAGCCACAAGGATCCACAGATCGATATATGGTATACACTGTGACTCCCAGCCACAAGGATCCACAGATTAATATACAGTACACCATGACTCCCAACCCACAAGGATCCACAGATCAATATATGATACTCTGTGGCTCCCCAGCCACAAGGATCCACAGATCAATATATGGTACTCTGTGACTCCCCACCCACAATGATACACAGATCAATATATGGTACACCGAAACTCCTCAGCCACAAGGATCCACAGATCAATATATGGAACTCTGTGACTCCCCAGCCACAAGGATCTACAGCATCTCTGTGACTCTCCAGCCACAAGCATCTACAGATCAATATATGGTACTCTGTGACTTCCCACCCACAAGGATCCACAGATCAATATATGGTACACCATGACTCCTCAGCCACAAGGATCCACAGATCAATATATGATACTCTGTGAATCCCCAGCCACAAGGATCCACAAATCAATATATGGTACATTATGACAATTTAATGTTTGATTGTGTAAGGAGCCATTTATCAACACACGTTACACTATGACAATTTAATGTTTGATTGTGTAAGGAGCCATTGATCAATACTTGGTACACTGTGACAATTTAATGTTTGATTGTGTAAGGAGCCATTGATCAAACTATATGACACACTGTGACAATTTAATGTCTGATTGTGTAAGGAGCCATTGACAATGTACTTACTTAATTGTGTATACTGTATTTTTAATGCTTGGTTGTGTAAGAAACTATTGATCAATACATGATATGCCGTGACAGTTCAGTATGATCAACATGATTGACTGTATACTTAAGTGTTTGGCTGTGTAAGCAGCCATTTCGTGGTACAATATAGAAACTGAAAAAAACTTATTCATCACAGGAGGGAATTTTATTAGAGTTTTCAGTGACAAAACTGAAGTTTGTGGTGTGACAACTGGGACAAACAAACAAGACAGTATATAAACACACTAACTAGGCCTATTTATGGCACAACAGCTTTCATTTTTTTAGCGCACAAACTATCCTGTTGATGACAGAGAACATGAAATACCAAATGAACCTAATTATGGTAGCGCTACTTAAGCAAGATTTCTCTTTATGGTACAGCAACTGAAACACAAACTATACCTGGTTATGGTATGCAACAAAGTAAACCAGCAAGTGGAATAATGGTATGCAACACAGCAAGTGAAACACAAACTATACCTGGTTATGGTAAAGTAATCAGGAGGTGAAACATAAACTATACTTGGTATACGGCAAAGTAAACCAGCAAGTGAAACAAACTATACCTGGTCATAATATACAACAAAGTAACCAGGAGGTGAAACACCAAATATACCTGGTTGTATACAACAAGTAACCAGCAAATGAAACACATGCACTTATACCAAAGTATATTTTTACATTAGACAGTTTAAACCAAAATTGAAAGACATGACATATATTTATTTGCTTTTATTACAGAATATGACAATTTGTGAATGAGCAGTTCTAAGCATAGGTATTATGTACAGTACCAGAGTTAGCATAATAAGCTCCATTGAAAGAGCTGGTAAGTATGGTTAGATAAAGTAACCCAGAATGTTAACTTCTGGACTATGTTTAGAGAAAGAAGAGAGGGGAGGAGGGTTGTGTGGCCTCCTCTTGAGGTGCATTCAAGGTAAAAGTAGTCCCATAGCTGAAACAGCTGTTGGGGTGTGAAGTGTTTGCCCTCATATATTCTAGGTCGTGATATATGAGACAGGACAGCCAGTTCCCTGCCTTGTCACCTTTACTTTCTAGACAATTCTGGAACATGTCTGTCACCATTTTTATAAGGCTAGAACTACCCCAGAGCCTACTGGTAAGAAACAATAATTGAACCCGGCCCACTGTCCTGACAGGCAAGCACACTTCAACTAGACCACCATGGCTTCTTATAAGTAAATTAGGTTCAGCACCTGTTCACACCTTAAGGTGCACTGGTCACTCCAGCGGGTGATGTGGTCAGTCCCACACAAGCAGCCTTGGCTTCCCAAGATATTTGACCATCTTGATCCGGATCGAGCATCTAGCCACTACGCTACCATGACTCCCACACAGCCCCTTGAGGTAAACAACTTTACCATCTGACAGTAAATGTAGCGGTGCATCACCACAGAGAGTACAACTGAGACATAAAATATGTCAGTACAGAACCTGGGGTTGGCTGTATTTATCTATAGAAACAAATCTACTAACCAACCAACAGTGCAGGATACACTACTTAAAGCAAACTAAATGCGGTCACAGGGCTTAACTGGATGGCCAGTTCCTTTCTTTCCTTTCCAGAAACATTCAGAAAATTATCTGATACCCATTTATGGGGACTGGGTCCACCCCACAGATGTACAGGTTATATAGTGGGGATTGAACTTGAACCACTGTTTATGTAAGCAAGCATTCTAGCCACTATTTTATCATGGACTGAAATAGTTTGGACCAAAATCACCATGTCACCACTGTACACTGAAATTATTGAGGCCAAAAATCACCATTATGCTACCATGGAGTAAATTAGCTTGGACCAAAAATGACCATGCCACTGTGGACTGAAATCATGTGGACCAAACACCAACATGTCACCGTGGACTGAAATTACTGGGACAAAAAAAATTACCACAATGTCACTGTAGACAGAAATAGTTTTGACCAAAAATCACCCCTATGTCACTATGGACTGAAACCGTTTGGACCAAACATCACCACAATGTCACTGTGGACAGAAGTAATTTAGATCAAACATATTGCAAGCTATTGGACAGGACTTTAAAAAAAGTGGAACATGTGCTCAGGTTAAACACAACTTTGTGCACTAGTCTACAGATTTCTGCAAATATGTTTGCACAAAAAGCCAAGAATCTATTTGCTTGCCTCCGTGCTGTATTTTGGACAGAATATTATTAGATCACCGAGTGATGGACCAGAGTTCTGGAATCAGTTTGTGCCCATTTAACCACAGGATTAGACAGGATGAAAACCGAACTCCTGCACCACTGATGATGATCATCTCAATTAATTACAATACAGAACTCAATACAAATGCAAATAGATAATAAACATGTTGTACTTAAGTGATTTAAAACTGCATAATAATTTTCTCAGGTGTACAAACCAGTAAAGAGTACAGATGTGGAGTCAACCTTCTTCTTCTTATAATCCATGCCGTGTGGATATTGGTGATCATGTCTGTCCACAGCATTCTGTCTCATGTACTGCCAATAATTTCCCATAACCGATGCGTTTCCATGCTACGATTTCAGACTATCCAGCATCATCTTGTTTGGTCTCCACCTGCCTCTCTTCCCCTCCAACTTTTGGGCTTAATTACATAACAGGGAGGGGAAATAGTTGGGGATAAATTGCACTGGGCTAGTAGTCAATTCACAGACTTAATTATAGCCAATAACATTCTCCTTCCCACTCCTTTGCAAATATTTAGACCAGCTAATTACGAGCCACTTGTAGCTGTGCTCTTGAATATTCAGAGACATAATCTTTATTTCAGCCAAAAAGATTATGTCCCAAGTCAATTTCTGACTATGTGGGGTTGCCAGCCAGTGAATGATACATTTAACTTGGCGGCGGCACCCCCACTTTCGACAGGGGATAGGCGCTGCCTCGGGGGTAGGCATTGTACAGGGGTAGGCACTGTACAGGGGTAGGTGTCAACGTCTCGCTTCACACACAGGCACTCAGCTCCTTCATACGCACTCAAAGAAAGCGTATGGTACATTAAATTCCATCATTTATTTACAGGCGAGCCTGATATCATCACACAATAAATACAGGCGGTAATTTTCATACGAACATACATATGCCGCCTTTCATAATCTAATAGCACACGATAGTTTCACACTTCAATACTCGCTCTACTCAAAACTAGTACTCTCGCAACATTAAGCATTTGCTCAAAAGAAAACAGGTCCTCCCTGAAACTGTCCCAAGTCCGGTCTGACGATTCTCAACTCAACCGCAGGGCTAGTCACACTAGACCCCATGCCGTTGTGTGAACCTCGTGTTGTCTCAACAGTCTCGTTGTACTGCAAACTGTCCGTGCTAGTATAGGTCACTGACATCTAGTCCATTCAGGGAGTGTTCCGTGAACGGTGGTCCCCTTGTATCACCCGGTCTGGTCCTACCGTTACTCTGTCTAATACACGATAGTGTCCCTTACTACGTCCTGTCTCTACTTCATCTACTGTCCTGTAGATGTCCCGTCTTATGACCCTCTGGTGTCCTGACTTATGTCCTGTCTTATGACCCTTTGATGTCTGGACTTATGTCCTGTCTATACTCTAGTGACTATACTCTAGCTGTCCTTATCGACCTCTTCTATGTCGTTATCTTAGTCGTCCTAACTCTATTCTGTCCCGTGTCCTCTCTATGTCCTGTAGCTACCCCTCAACACCCTGACAGTAGGCACTGTTTAGTTTAATTTAGTTTAGTCGTTGGATAAACATCACGGCACACGGGTGCAAACCTAAAGTGCTCTGTTATACTCCTCACTCAAGCCTGAGTTCGGAGAATCTCAACTCAGTGCATGAACTCCGTAGCACCGGTGAGGATCCTGAAAATTGTCTCGAGGGTAGGCACTGTCTCGGGGGTAGACACTGTCTCTGGGATGTAGCAGATGATCTTCAGATGGGTGTATCGGTGGCGGGACATCTTGCTTATGATCGAGTTTTCCGGAAGGTTGTTATGGGAGCAAGGTTCTGCAAAGGACATGCTACTGAATGAATACTGGTGTTTACACATTCCCATTTTGTATTAATTTTATCTTCAGCATTTTCACGTCTATATTGTTCCATACTTTCAACAATTAGCTTGTCATATTTAAATTTTACTTCAACTCGGTTTAGTTGACTTATTTCTGGTTGTTTCAATCCCGATATATCTACTTTAGGTGTCTTCAATGTCCTTATTCCTGTGTTTTTAAGTTTTATTTGCAATTTTAAGACTTCAGCATTGTGGTCAGAGTGGATATCAGCACAAGGGTATGTTTTGGCATTTTTAACATTCTTTTAAAAACCATTTCTAATCATAATTTAGTCAGTTTGGTTTCTTGTTCTATCTCCAGGACTTTTCCATGTATACGTTTCCTAGGGTTATGTTGAGAAAATGTGTTGCAAACAATAAGATTGTTTTCTTCACAGAACTGTATCAGCCGGTCTCCTCTGCCGTTTCTGTTTCCCATACCATATTGCCCTACTATCTGCTTATATTTATTTTTTCCAACTTTTGCATTCATGTCTCTCATGACAATTAGGACCTCTGATGATTTTACAACTTTCAGTGTTTGTTGAAGGTCTTCATAATATTCTTCTAGCTGTTCATCACTATAATCAGTTGTTGGAGCATACGTCTGAAGAACTACTGTGTCGAACGGTCTTGCCTTAATTTTGAGTAGTATCATCCTATCTTACTTTAAGGATGAAACTATAGAAATTTATGAAACTTAAGTTTGAAACTATGATACTGCAAAGAGTGATGTAAATTATGCTGTCAGCTATCCAGAATATTGAGAGTTAGAATGTATATCCAAGATCAGATGGGCAGATCTGTAAGATATAATTAATGGCTGATGCCATTATGCTATTATTTATATGAGGTCTTGTGGTGTGTAGCTGTCTGAACCCAGTTCAGGCAGTCTATCTAAGGCAGTGTTTCCCAACGTGGGGCCCACATCCCCACAGGGGGGCAATTCGATTGTTAAGGGGGGCAATTCGATTGTTAAGGGGGGCAATTCGATTGTTAAGGGGGGGCAATTCGATTGTTAAGGGGGGCAATTCGATTGTTAAGAGGGGCAATTCGAAAATGAAAGAAATCGGCTGGATATAACAAAACGGGCAGACTTGAGACTGAAGTTAACTAAATTGGAACCTGACATAAAATCTCTTTGCAGCAAGCATCAAGCGCAAGGATCTCACTAAATTTAAATAATAAATAATTACTAATAATTAAAATAATATAGAAAAATCTTTCATTAAAATTATTTTGTACTTGAATTTCAGTTCTCCATTATATGTTTTGAAAATTTACTTACTGTGTTTGCTCAATAATTTCCTATTGATTTCTTCCTACAACCTATCATTCAAGTTTCTTTAGTGAACATTTCAATTTTTGAATATTAAAAATAATGTATATGTTAGGTGGGGGGGGCTAAGAATTTTAGAAAGGCTTAGGTGGGGTATAGCACAAAAAAAGGTAACAATGATCTAAGGTGTGCCATTTGTTTTGACAGTTCCAGACTGAATAGTGTCGGCGGTGCTAGAGTTTAAATCCAAGTTGACAAGCCAAGCCCAGAACATACCTCCTGGTGACAACTGTAGAAAGTTGGAGCAGTAAGGAGCAATAAAAGATAATTAATTCTAATGTTAAGTTGTCATACTTACAGATCAGCATCCTAAGACCACACCTTGTCCTGTGATTCTAAATTGCATGGTATCCAATGGAATAATATTAACTAGACTTCACATCTTGAATTTATTTCTCTGTTAAGTGTCAGTGAATGTCCATTTTAATTAGTAAAGTAAACATATCTTGTTAGCACATAAACTGCCAGGATCTCCATGGTTGTGGGGGTCACAAAACTCTGTCTCTTTAACCCAACAGTGGGAAAGCTAAGTATTTAAGATATAGGTTGTCATGGACCAATGAGGGTGACACATTGATACATGCCATTGGAGATTGCAAGATGTGGAGTAGCATGATCGCCCACGCCAGTCGGTAAGGCTGCTTCCCCCCCCCCCCCCTCACTTTGAACTCAAGCATAGACCATCATGTGCTACTAATTCTAGTGCACTGGACTGACGTTTCTCTGTGGATTAGCTTTCACTATTACCAGTGTCCCTCACCATCAGGCGAACTCACTCCTACTTCAGAGGTACTTGTAATTAAGTACCTAAATCAACGACTCCCAACTGACCTGTGTATTGGTTGAACCCGCTACCTAGGCATCAGCAAACTGGATGTTTAAGACAGAATACTCTTATCCATTCAGCCATGCTGACCCTTGACAAAGCTGATGATGATGATGATTATGCCACCGCCGTGGAGTTGCCCTGATGTACACGACTTTCTGTACCGTGTGAGGCTGATGATGATGACTATGCCATTGTAGTGGAGTTGCCAGATGTACACGACTTTCTGTACCATGCCAGGCTGGTCCTATGGAACACACATTTACACCGTTTATCTGAAAGTCACGGAATCATGATGTATTGGTAATGCACAACAGTGTTTCCTTTCGCCGTCGGTAAGTTTGTATAAAATAACAAGACTTTGTCTAAAGTTACGAACCCTGCAAGACAGCAGCTTATCTATGATATAAAATAACTAGACTGTCTAAAGCTATGAGCCCTGCAAGACAGCAGGTTTGTCAATGGTATAAAATCAATAGATATTGTCTAAAGTTAAGAACCTTGCAAGACAGAAGGTGGAGAAGTTATGGCACATGTTGATGGTCATATCACAGTGTTTGGCGGTATTTTACAGATCTGGCTGTCCTTCATAACTAACTCTTCTAGCTTCAACACCAGTAAATGGTTGCATCAGTCAATTACTGACACAAATCACATGTTGATACCACCAGTCTGCACACCAATAAGCCAGACTTGGGACAACAGATACTCAAGCAAACCTCAGGTCTGGTGTCACGTCACACTGATGTTGGACAACAGGATGTATTCATCCGACATACAGGACTTTACGTTGGCGTTCACAGCCAGCGAACACAAGCAAGCAAGCAAGCACTCTTCTAGCTTCAGCACCAGTAAATGGTTGCATCAGTCAAGTACTGACACAGATCACATGTTGATACCAGTATGTTTGGCAGAGACCTGGGAGTTTATAGTCACACGTTGACACAAAAGACCTTTGTTTATAGACATGACTATGATTGATGACAATTATAGTACACCTGTTGACAATGTGGAAAAAATAGCACATCTATTCGATGACAAATACAGTACAACAATCAACCATAAACAGAAAGAAAGAAATATAAATAATGAGAAAAGGAATATGTATTGCATAATGCATATGTAAACAATAAACTATAAACATAAAACAGAAAGATATAAATAATAAGGAGAAAATGAATATAGACTACATGCTGCATATGTAAACAATAACTACACAATAAACATAACTATCACGTTTCTCATACATCGTTCATGTAGTTCGTGACTCGAGGACACATCACAACATCAAATGCCACACTTGTCTTATATTCTTTTTACTGTCAATAAATAAATAAATACATAAAACCAAAAATAACACATTTCAATGGTTTCTAGTCCACATTTATTAAGTTAGAGTATTTAAGATCTCCATCGTAAATAAAAGAAGCATTAAAATTGTCATTCTTTGCAACATTTTCTTTCTTTATGTGTTTTCTTGTGGTGTTTCAAATGACCAGTTTAAGTTGAATAAAATAACTTCAAACAATTAGATGCAAGCCTTGGAAGATGAATAGTTGAGTCAAGATTTTTCAGATTATCCAAAACTGAAAACTTACAACATGCAAGTCATTTTATATACAAAATAGCTGTTCTCATCTGTCAAAATATACCATCAGTTTTGTGAAAAGAAGTTCTCAGAAAAAAATGGTTTTACTATTGTGACATTGAGCTTCAGAAACTAAAAATAAAATTGATTTTCTCAACACATTTAAATATCACTTTTATTTTTATCATTCAATCAGATCAGAGGCCAAGACAACGGCTGTCATTTTTCAAAATATATAACAGCTTTACAATGTTATGAGAGTCTCCATGGCGAAGTGGTCAAGCCATTTGACTCAGGCTCCGAAGGATGTGGGTTCGATTCCGGGCCGCGTCCTTCGGTTTACGAGTGAAATTTTTCGGAGACTCCCGTGGGTCATCGCTAGAGCTATTGAGGTCGTTGCTTTGTGTGACGCTTTCCGCACTGCGGAAAGAGACAGAGCCTTATGGGATACAACCCGGTGCAATGAAGTTGACCCTGTTGACCTTTAAGCGACTTTTTACAAAGTTATATGAGTTTCCAGAAAGTTGAGTTGTATCAAAATCCTTACAAGGCACATAGAGAAAAGCCACTACAAGTAAGTCACTAGAGTAAAGGACCTTTTTTAAGATGTCAGGAGGTGTAATGGGTTTATAATGCCAGCCCCACAATTTATAGACCAATCAGCACTTGATGGGTGATGTGGTCAAATAAAGTGAGATGTCTTTACTTCCCCAAGACATTTCCCTACCTGTATTAGGATGGTTGACTTTGGAGCCCAGGTCAATTAAATAACATGCACTTATGTGTATTCAAATACATGATCCCCATGCCAGCAGGCAAGCATGCTAGTCACTTCACTGCCATGGCTACCAACCACCACTACAAACACCTGATTTTATTGTAAGAAAACGTCTGTAATAGACACCTGATCAAATACAAGTGTGCCAAGAGACATCTGTTACAAATGTAAGACATCTGTTTTGAAAACCCTAAAAGATGAAATTTAAATATCCAAAGAATATTATCCTGCAACAAATCAATAACACTACAAGTTATGTTCTCTGTCATTTAAAAAAAAAGTTGCATATCCTTTACAGGACATTGCAGTCAACACCAGCATTTTACTGCTGTTGTTGATGTATTGTCAAGATTTACATTCAGTAGTTTGCCATTGCTTTCTGAACTGGCTCCCATAACAATAAATTAAAATCAGCACAACACGGTCTGCTGCCAAATCGGTCACCGCTGTGTTTCGAATGTAGATAAGCGTCCGCAACGCCATCGCCATGGAGACCGGCCCTCTGTCATTACCACTTCAAAAATGAAAGTCCTTTACTATTATCTCCACCCCAGTAAGTGAACCAAAGACATTTTTAGTTAGCCATTGTTCACAGAGCCACTCAGTTTTAGAATAATTAAGAGCCAACAAAAGAAGAAGACAAAGAATAATCAACAAACTTTATTTGTTTATTTTGCAAATGTCAATAATTGTACTATTGTTCATAATGGTGTATTACATTAATGTCTTTTACAAAGAATAACAATTTCTAGTTTATTACATAAGAGCACAAAATTCATGATATTCCGTCACCAGTTAAATAAAGTTAGCTGAATACAGTGAAGTGTGAAATATGATAAATTAAAACATGAAAACAGTTTCAAATTTACACAAGAAAAGAACACAAATACAAAGCAAACAAATTTTACACTCATTCATGAAAACCCTGGACAGCTCAGTCAGCATTACTGTTTCCCTGTCAGACTGTGGCTGTAACAGTTGCCAAAGTGCATGTGATAGACTAGTGTAGGCTTCTAACCTGTTGTGATAGTCATCATTTGTAAATGTATAGGCAGAAATTATGGGCACACCTATATCCACCCATCCATCATTTGCCATGCCGATAAGCATGGTTGGTCATGTTTAGCCATCTCACTCAATCACCAGAGTCGTGGATCAGCTCCACGTTCTTGTATCAATCATGCCATACAGGTATTTACTTCTCGGTCTTCCCCTTGGTTCTCCAAGTCATTTCTTCTTATAACATGCCCAAAAAAATGTGACTGTCTACGTCTAATGTCTCTAATCAGTTTACGATCTTCATTTGTTTCTTGAAAGTCTACACCTACACAATTGCATATACATAGTATGTAATATTAACACTATACAGAAATGGTTTACACTGGCTGTTAGGACAGGGGGGACCAGCCAAGCAAACATAGTTGGTCACCATCACCTTCATTGAGTTACCTACCAGAGATATTTTGGCACATGCTTTGTGGCTGTTCCTGTCAAGATTACCGTGATAGCCTGTTCACTGTGATACCCCACCACTAGAGACTAATGAGTGTTGAGTAAAGAGGAACATGACAACCATAAACATCACATTTGTGAAAGTCAAGTCAAGGACCACCTCTCACACCATGAGCTGTACTGGGTATATGGTGCTAGCCCCATATTTTTAGACCAATTGACATTTGATGGGAGATTTGTTTGATTTGTTAAGGCACACAATTATAATGTTGGAGTAGTTTAGAGCTTAAGTTTGAATTAAACAGAAATCAAAATTAATATGTTTCTAAAGTTTAAACACAGAAGCCACAAACAATATGTTGTCCAATTTATTGCCTGACATATTTCACTGCATCTTGTCAGGTACATACTGCAGAGTCACATATCATATTAAGTGAATAAATGAATTATACTAGGGCTGAAATTATTAAAACACAGTCACTGATATAAGTAGTTTGAATGTGGAGCATCAGTTTTCCCCATGGTAATTGCAAATTTAAAATGAAGTCTTTCTGTTTGCAGAAAACTGGCTGGAACCATCTTACTACTAATGCCTTGATGTATTTAAGCAATCATTTATTGTTCATCAAATATAATATACAAGATTTCTTCTCTTTTTTAACTTCATGATTTCTATTAAACAAATGTCTCAAAATCACAGAGCTAAGCATCTTATGACCTGTTGACTGATTAAATATTTTCCACCCATACTGGTATATGTTTAGTTACTTGATTTGCTAATTGTCTTTCTGTTCTACTTATGTAAGCTGCTTGGCACTCACACTGGAATTGATAAATGCAGTTAGATTTGTTGTACAGAGACAATAGTTCTTTCACAGATGGGAGTAGTATCCAGGTGGTTTTATATCTGATCATTAGCTCAGCTAGCAAAGAATGTTTACTTTACGCTGTATAATGTATTCGTTTCATTAGTGTCCCTTCGAAAGGTTAGTTGAAGAAAAAAACGCTTGAAGTCTGGGGACTGATGATTCTGTGGGAGAAGGTTTGGGTGGCTGGTAATGACACTTGATGAAGTCAGCTGAATATACATTTGATTGTAGATTATGGTTAAGAGTTTCCAGTCTTCTTATATGTGTCATCGTAGCAAATCATTCTAGCTCGATTAAACAGGGTCCATACCTGGCCATGCTTATAATGAATAGGTAGGTGCAAAGCTATTTAAATTCAGGTATTGGCCCATCCATGTTCCCTTTCAATAGACAGATCTTTGGATGGTGCCATCCTGTCAATGTTGAATTAGTATTTATAAGAATGATAA
>JACEFZ010010968.1:0-57151 GCA_014155875.1 Cepaea nemoralis | reverse complement strand
AGATGCATGCTCTTAAAAATCAAATTTTTTGTAGTTCATCTGTCCCACTCCATAATTTATTCAGCTGTTTTAGTCTTTGAGAGCAATTGATAGTCCCTTTTAAATTTTTTTCATTGTGTCACCGTTTTTGGGGTAATCAATAAACCCAAAGATTTTAAAAAATTTTTCCACTACCGCCAATTTTCCCCTTAATGTATATTTCTTTCTCCATAGTATTTTTATCTGTATGCATTATCTTTGTTTTTGCTATGTTAAGATATAAGTTGTGATTTTCACATTCAATGGGTTGAAGCTTTTAGGTTTTCTATGCCTTTCTGTGTTGTGCATAGTAATACTGTATCATCAGCATATCGAATCTCCGGTATGTCATTAAACCGCCAATATTTAGGGCATCATATAGCCCCCTATTTATATCATCTCTTACATTTCTCATTATATTTTCGGCGTACACGTTAAACAAATAGGGTGACAGCACGCAGCCCTGACGGACTCCTTGCTTGATGTCAAACCAATCTGATGCCTCGCCATCTATTCTAACTGCTGCTTTTTGGTCTAGATAGAGCATTTTTATGAGTTTATACATGTGATGTAATGCCCACTTTCCTCATGTTTTCCCCAAAAGTTTCTGATGTTGAAACAGTCAAATGCTTTTGAAAAACCAAAAAACATGAGAATAGGTTTACATTAAATTCTCTTGCACTCTCTATTATTAAACGCATGTTGAATATGTGATCTCTTGTTCCTCTTCTTTGTCTAACTTCAGCTTGAACTATGTTAATCTCTTCTTCCATTTTCTTAAGTAAGTCTTCTCATTATGACTTTAGTAGAATTTTACTTGCATGACTGATCAGGTGCAACAGTTCTATAGTTCGTGCATAATTTCAGGTGCCCTTTTTTGGTATTGGAATGAAGATAGTTCTCTTCCAATCTTTTTGGCCATATACCATATTTCCAAATCTTTGTACATAATGCATATATATGTGTATGCTTTCTTCTCCTCCCGCTTTAATTAGTTCAGCTGGTATTTTCATCACATCTGGTGATTTACCTTCTTCAGGTTCTGTATAGCCCAAGCAATTTTTATCTAATGAGGTTCAGTTCTGTATCTGTGCCATGGTTTATGTATCTCATTCATATCCTCCCTGTCACTCATATCATACATTCCACTGCAGTACTCCCGCCATCTTTCTAGAATTTGTCTAGATTCTGTTAAGGTATTTTCCCATCTTGTCACAGATAACATTCAATTGAGGTTGAACATTTCTTGTCCAATAACTTCATTTCTTTGAACATTTCATAATCTCTTCCAATCTTATGATATTGCTCTATTCTGGTACAGCAATGTTGTATATATTGATTTTTGTCCCTTCTTGTGTTCTTTCTTATTTCTCGAGTTAAAGATTTATACTTCATCCTGCTGTTATCGGATTCACCTCCTTTCTGTTTCAGCTCCCTTCGTTGTTTTATTAATTCTAATGTGTCTGATGTAATCCATGGCTTAAGTTGCTTTTTCTTGGTCGGAATTAAATCTTTGGCTGCAGTTATCAAGATATCTCTAGCTGTACTACAGTTATCAGGTGTCATTTCTTCTTGTACAGACATCAAGACCCCAAAGCAATTCCAACTTCTACAGTGTGTGCATCCGGTATTTTTGTGAGAACAAAACGAAGTGGCCTTGGTCCTCGGATAAGCTTTTTGAGTTTTAATTTCAGATCTGCTTCTAATAACTGATGATCTGTATCACAGTCTGCACTACGCAGGGTTTTTGCAGATGTTATGCTTGATCTCCATCTTCTTTGTATTAAAATATAATCTATCTGATTTTTTGGTAATATTGTCTGGAGACTTCCATGTGAAGAGTCTTCTTGGATGTTGTTTAAAAAGCGTGTTGGCTATCGTTAACTCATTTTCTGTGCAAAATTCAATTTAATTGTCACCTGCATCATTTCTATTTCCTAATCCAAATTTTCCTAAAACGTGTCTCTCATTTTCAGCTCTTCCTGCACAACTTTTGCATTAAAATCTCGCATTATTATTGGTTATATCATTATGACCAATCTTATTTAATGTGTCTTTAGTGTGTTGTAAAATCTTCAATTTCGTCCTCCTCTGCTGTTGAAGTAGGTGCATATATCTGTATGAGAGTTGTGTTTTTGGGACGGCCTTTAAGTCGACTCTGGTGATCGAGTGAAATGGCGAATCATGACCGCCCACGCTTTCCGGCATGGCACATGATTGATTGATTTAAGTCTAATAGTGAGGATTCTATCACTAACTGGATTATATCCCATTAAAGATTTTGCAGTTGTCTTATCTAAACAAAATGCCACTCCACTCTGGCCTCCGGCGTCTCTACCAGAATAAATGAAAATACTTCCATTTTCAGTTGTAAAATGTCCCTTGCCGCTCCAGCGATGTTCACTAATTCCTAAAATTTGAATGTTTAACCTCTCAATCTCATCACACACTACTTTAAGCTTTCCCTCATACAGACTTCTCACATTCCACGTTGCTATTCTCACTCTGCGTCTTAGTCTGACACAGGGGATTTCCTTGGTAACACAGTCAGGATTAACTCCGTCATCACGATTACTAGTACTGGTCCCTGTGTCACACTCTTCCCCAGTGTTATCTGATCTGCCTGGCCTGGGGATCTCGCACCAGATCTCTTTCTTATTATGTTTTCTTTCATAGTTGCTGTGGTTTTGTTTTAGAAATGTTAATTTGCATGCGGTTTGCATGACTCCAGTTAACTACACTATTAATTTCATGTTGCAAGGATAATTCTAGCACATTACGATCAATAGCTTTTGTATATACTTTGCAGTCATCTGCACATAGATCACAGGACGATGACAGATATAAGGGGAGATCATTTATATAAATGGCAAATAACAGAGGGCCAAGTATAGACCCCTGAGGTACTCCAATATTAATGGTAATGGCTTGGGATAGAGATTTATTGTGTGATATTACTTGTTTTCTGTCTAATAAGAATGAGTTTATTAATGTCACTATATTCAAGCTTACTTTCATTGTTTCTAGTTTTTTTTAATTAGGATAGTACGATCTATCACAACGAATGAATTTTTAAAGTCTATGAACATCGTTCCGCATAGAGTATTGTTGTTAATATTTTGATGCCAGTTTTATATCATGTTTGTTAGGGCCGTATGGCAGGAATATTTTGGCCGAAATCCTGACTGACTGTCAGCTATTAGTTTGTGGCCAACTAAGTGCTCTAGTGTTGTTTTGTGTTGTTTTGTGGATGTGCATTTCTAGCGGTTTGGATGAAGAGGATAATATGGAAATTGACCTATAATTACTCAATGGTCTCGAGGTATGGTGTCCGCCTCGAGTCCTGGAGGTCCCAGGTTCAAGCCGCGGTAAGGGTAGGGATGTTTTCACGTGGACTCCTACTAACAAAATGTCCCCTGGTCTCTGGGTAGTGAGATCGGACGCACGTTTGTATTGTTGCGCACGCAAACAATCCATTCGTAGTTGGAAATCGAAAAAGAGAAGCCTAAAGGAGCTGCCTTGGCAAAAATTACGAGAAAATAATATAGATAACTAGGTAGCAGAAAGTAAAGTAACAAGCAAACAACACATAGAGATAAGTAGGTATTAGAATGTAAATTGATAGAGCAAACAACAACATATATAGCTAAGTAGGTATTAGAAAGTAAAGTAATATAGCAATCAAAAACACACATGGATACGTAGATATCAGTAAATAAAGTAAGAAGCAACAATCAACAAATATGGATAATTAGGTATCAGTATGTCACGCAAAGAGCAACCAGCAACATATACGGATACATTGGTATCAGTAAGTAAAGTAAGTAGCAACCAACAGCCCTTATGGTTAAGTAGGTATCAGTAATAAAGTAATATAGAAACCAACAACATGTATATAAGTAGATATCAGTAAGTAAATAACAGAGCAAACAACAACACATATGGAGAAGTAGGTATAAGTAAGTAATGTTAGGAGCAAAGAACAACACATATAGATAAGTAATTATCAGAAAGTAAAGTAACAGAGCAACCAACAGCACATAAGTAGTTATCAAAAGCAAAGTAATTGAACAACAAACAACACATATAGATGAGTAGGTATCAGTAAGTAAAGTAATAGAGCAACCAACAACACATATAGATAAATAGGTATAAGCAAGTAATGTTAGGAGCAAACAATAACACATATAGAAAGAAAAGTAATCGACAAGTAAAGTAATAGAGCAACCAACAACACATATAGATGAGAAGGTATAAGTAAGTAAAGTGATAGGTTCCAAATGTTGCTGTATGTAGCCGGGGCGCAGTGTTGGGGTAAGCGCCCAACATTGCTTAAACACCTCAATGGCTCGTGAATACATAACCTCTGCAGCAAAAGTCCAACTCCTGACCTTCACGTGGCGGAACTGTTTCTACTAACAGAAGAAAGGGCGACGGCGAGTGTCTGGCGCCGAAAAATAACCAGTACGCTCTAGATGTGTATGCACGTACATGCATGCGCAGACACGTGTGTGCGCGCGTACACATCAAAACTCGAGGGAGACCACATTCTACTCTAGCAAAGGAAAGGTGCTGAAGGGGGCAACCACCAGGAGGCGCACCATAGAAATCAGGATGCCACGGAATTACGCAAAATGGAATACCCACAGGATCTCTGGATCCGAGTCTACACAGATGGGTCAGCACACAATTTTGTTCGAAATGGAGGAGCGGGAGTGTACATAGAATACCCAAATAATACTAGGGACACAGCCAGAGTACCGATAGGAACGTACTGTCATAACTATGATGCTGAAATTGAGGCAATCAATATAGTAACAGAGAGATTACTAAATACCAGCAATGGTACACAATCTGTGGTGCTATTGACAGATGCAAAATCAGTACTAGAGGCGCTCCTGACTGGGAAATTGCCAGAACTAAAGACACTACTTTCTGAACTTAGCAGTCAGCATAAGGTCACCATACAATGGATACCATCCCACTGTGGAGTACCCGGAAACGACAGAGCTGATCAATTGGCTAAGGAAGAAGCCAAAGAAGAACAGCCTGATGTGCCCGTTACATACCACCAAAAGAAAAGAATGATCAAATCAGTCAGAAAGCCACCAAAACCTGCTCAAGATGGCTACCACGTTATGGATAGACCAGAACAAGTCATTATTCTGCGCCTCAGAACAGGACACAATAGATTACGCAACCACATGTATACAAAATTCAAGATGGGTGAAACAGCCATGTGCACATGTGGATTGGCCTCGCAGATAGCAGAGCACATACTCCAAGACTACGCAAAATATAACATATCTAGGCAAACCTTCTGACCTAGAGAGACGAAAGTGGAAGATAAACTCTATAGACCGCTGTGTGAACTAAAAAAAACTGTTAGATTCATACAAGTGACAACATTGCAGTTATAGACATATTTCAAGCGAACGAAAGAAGAAGAAGAAGAAGAAGAAGAAGAAGAAGAAGAAGAAGAAGAAGAAGAAGAAGAAGAAGAAGAAGAAGAAGAAGAAGAAGAAGAAGAAGAAGAAGAAGAAGAAGAAGAAGCAGCAGCAGCAGCAGCAGCAGCAGCAGCAGCAGCAGCAGAAGAAGAAGAAGAAGAAGAAGAAGAAGAAGAAGAAGAAGAAGAAGAAGAAGAAGAAGAAGAAGAAGAAGAAGAAGAAGAAGAAGAAGAAGAAGAGGAGGAGGAGAACAAACAAAGAAGAAGAAGAAGTAAAGTGATAGAGCAACCAACAACAAATATAGATAAGCAGTCATCATTACTAAAGTAATAGAGTAACCAACAAAACATATAGATAAGTAGGAATCAGTAAGTAACGTATTAGAGCAACCCACGACACACATAGATAAGTCGGCATCATTAAGGAAAGTAAGGAACAACCAACAACACATACAGACAAGAAGGTATCAGGAAGTAAAGTGATAGAGAAAACAACGATGAATATAGATAAGTAGGTATCAGTAAGTAAAGTAACAGCAAAAAATGACACATATGGATAGGTATGTATCAGTAAGTAAGTTAATAGAGCACACAACGACACTTATGGATAAGTGGGTGTCAGTAAGTAATGTAATGGGGCAAAAATTTACACATGTGGATAAGTAGTTATCAGTAAGTGTCACGAACTTTGTCGATACGCCTTTTGACATTTTGCTTCCTGATGAAATTTGGCGGTCGAAGGGAAAGAACCACTAAATTACTCACTGCAGACCACAGCGATTGCTAGCCCTTAGTCGAGTTTCTAGAAATTGCCAGAAAGTGGTTGCCGTGAAAAGAGTTGATTCAATACTGACTGCGCATGTCGAGTGCGCAGGGCAGTTGCGGGCCCGGCAGACAAAGGGCCAGTTGAATTTTGGCAGGGCTGGCGACCAAACGCCATACAGCGTGGTGTAACTTTCGGATGGAGAGCTGGGCTATGGATGTCTTCAAAGTGTTTAGAGATACTCGACATAAAGTCTGGAGGATTTACAGCTGCTCCATTATGGCAACAGGCACGACCATCTGAAGGTAAGGGTAATCTATTAGTGTGTTAAAGCAGTGTCGGTAAACGGTGACCCGCGAGAAATCGGCTGCGTGTACCAAACGTGGCGCACAACTGGGTCAAGTGTAAACAGTTAACTATTGGGGCAGGCATTAAACGTGTAAGCGCGTATTTACCAGCAGTGTAACACAAAGAGATTTCTTATTCCAGCGGGGCGTGGCTTATTCACAGCCATTAAAGGTTGGGTTAACGGAGGCCAGGGCAGCGAGACCGTTGGTTTAAGTTCACACATGGCCCAGCTTCATGAACTCGATCGTCGTCAGAAAAGGCGTGGCCGACGCGTTACCGAACGGGAACCGGAAGTAGATTAAGGAGTCGAATAGAATAGGGCATGCGATATGTCTATGAACTCGGACGACTAAGATGAAGCTAGTGCACCGGTCCGCTGAAATATCGAAGAGCGTTTCAAGGTCATGTCGTTAGTAGAAGGTCGTTGTCATTTGGTGGGGCGACCCCTGGCTTTTCTTCTTCGCTTTCCTCACCTCTGTCTTTTAATTTGTATCCCTCGACGGAACACCAGCTTAATACATAGTGGATTCCCGAGAGGTGACACCAGGGGGGGGGGTGGAGGAGTGATCGATGCGACAGGGCTGTTCAGCGAACAGTGACACCGTTCTAAATGCCCCGACCTGGGACCAGGGAGAGGAAACGGGGTGTGGATTTCTGCTACAGAGGGATCACTCTGTATATTACATTGGATATATTGTACCTACAGCACGGTACCACCTAATCTCTGGTGGGTAGGGGAAAGTGAACTAGGGAGAGTGGGGAGAACCGGAGGGGGTTCGGATGCACTGCCATCGGCCCGACTTTATGGCCATTCTGCCTACTAGTACATCTAATTCACTAACCCTATATGTTATGTAGAAGTCTTTCAGGATAGGACAATCTCTCAGCCACCAGAGACCAACCTCCTCTGCCCAGATCTACTCCCATCCGGGGAAGATGACGCAGTTAAGACAGCTGTTCGTCAGGTCCTAGGTCAAGTTCATCCTCGGCATCTGAGAGCCGCCCAATGAACGAGTCGGGTCCCTTATATGAAGTGTCCAGCCAGCGGAAGAATAGGGGTACGAGTGTATCCGCTTATGGAAAGTTCGATTCACGCTACTGTCAGTGAGTGTTGTCCTCCACGGGTTCTACCTTTATGCGAGTTGAGTGACGATCTGGTGACGGGTCCAGTGATCGGGACCAGGGCAAGTGCCGGTGTAAGCTGTCCTTGGGGCACCACTACGAAGTCAAGGGGTACCTACTATAGAGAGCTACCTCTCAGCATAGGACCAGCTACCCCTTTGCCAGCTACAGTATATCATACCAGTATTGTTCACCATGACATCTACCTATTGACATACGCTATGATTTTACATCAGGCAAGTACCTGGATGTTGTAATTGTCCCAGCTGTGAAGATGACTGACTTACCGCCAGCTAGAAACGATGTCACCATTATCAAGTGCCTGGCCACTTTGGCTTAGGAGTTGGTTGACTAATTATCAGAACTGCGGCTCTCCTCAGGATGGAGAATATGACACACACACACACACATACACACACACACACACACACACACACACACACACACACACATCGTGATTGTAACTGAATCAGAAAGCATGCTGACGAGGGTGAGGGCGGGCAGGCTTCGTGCGGAGTGGCTCGATTCGCTTCGGAGGTCACGGGTGAAAAGCATCGCCTGGATCGTTTCTCCGGGGCATGCCGGTGTGCTGGGAAATGAACAGGCGGACAGATTGGCTGGCTCTGCAGAACTTGGTGGAGTGTTGATACATGACAATGCAGACGTGGTTGCGGCCTTGTGGGAGCACGTGCGCACCTCGGAGGAGCAAATGGATCATCATGGTCTGGCAAGAATGAGATAGCGAGGAGTAACGAGGGGATCAGGCCGACGCTCGACGCTCAGAGGAAAGGCGAGACGGACTTATAATCAGATTGCTAATGGTACTATTAGTATTGGAACTCTTCGCTGGCTGCTGAGGATGGGGACGGAGCGCTTGTGGGAATTCCCCGAGTGCTGTGATGTCGATTCATGAATCAATCAATCAATAATTACCAGAACTTTGATATCATCGAAATAACTACCAGAACTTTTGATACCCTTTGGTAAGATTCTTCAGAGTATCTAACTGAACTTTATTATCAGCTTTATGAGTCTACTGAACTATTATGATATCATGGACATTTGTGACTTTCACAAACAGTGAGTGAGATAGAAACTTCTCACTAGTTCAGCAGTTTACCAGATACTTCAAGACTCGTCAGAGAAGAGTCCCAAGTCGCCGGCCACTTCATAGGCAGTGACGTTACCAAACAGAGTGTGGGCCGGACTTCATTGTCATCATCAACCTGAGGTCGCGAGTACCAGTGATTCGACATGCCTGCCGTCTGGTCAACTTGGAGAAGACGATACCTGGCCGGAGGCTGGCTATATGCGATGAGGCTGTGACTGAATTGCTGTATAGCGTGATACTCGGAACAATTTACCGTGATGACACCTCCCTGAGGATACTCCAGAATTCCCTGTCATCTCTCGCCTAGCAGCCGCTATGCCTATCTCAAAGTATCATCATCATCCTCATTTTGTATAATACACCATCTTGTTAACATAGTTAGATACCAGAGTTGTGTAATGTATTCAGGACGAGGTTTGAAAGGGGTAACGTCCTTGGCTGATCGCGAGAGAGATAGTGATCCAAAGGCTGGTGGGGTTTTATAGATGAAAGTCACCTATGTCCCGCGTCTGAAGACATCCCTTTATTATGGTATGATAGAAAGTTCCCCTCGACCCAGGTAGTATTATGATACAAGTAAAGTACTAGAGGACACCACGACACACATGGGTAAGTAGGTATCAGTAAGTAAAGTTATAGAGCACATAACTACACATAGATACGTAGGTATCAGAAAGTAAAGTAATAAGAGTAACCAACAACGCATATGGATAAATAGTATCAGTGAATGGCACCTTGCAGTCTTGACAGACTAAAGTATGTGAGCTGGAATGTGGCCAAAATTCCGTCACAATGCATGGGCAGAGCTTCAGAGAATCATGTGGCGCCCAAACGACATGTCCCCTCTCTCGGTCTAGTCTTGTGTATTCCAGAGGAATGGGTACCCAATACGTCTGGAACAAGGTAGGCTGTAGACGCTGACGGCTCAGCGTCAAACCTCCGAGACCTCGCCACAACGAGCAGGTGGCGAGTGGTAATCGTGTATTAGCTCTAGAATTGCCACAGTTATCCAAGTAGGAACGTGTCATCTAAAGAACCTCGACTGATTTAATGAGCCATTCGCGGCTTCACCGTGAGACAGTGTGAACTTAGACATGCATGGCTTAATCTTTGAGACAAGCATATGATTACCGGCAGGACCAACCGGATACCTATCGGACAGACGGACTATTCACGCTCACGCAGGCCAAGAGTAGCAACGCTAATGCGCGCCCTCCCGGTACAAGGTGATACATGCAAAACCACTGGACGCCTACCGACGAGCTTTCAAGCTACGCCGGCAGGACTGATCGAAAAGCTATACCAGCTTACTGACTACAGGCCCACTAATCATATAGGGAGAGAGAGAGGGAGAGAGAGAGAGAGAGAGAGAGAGAGAGAGAGAGAGAGAGAGAGAGAGAGAGAGAGAGAGAGAGAGAGAGAGAGAGAGAGAGAGAGAGAGCTTATCGAGACTTGGTCGAACGGTCGTACAAATGTGCTCTTTTGCCCGTTCAAACCACGACTCTAGCAGCACGATGCTGTTATATTCTCGAAACGCCTGCCTCACTAACATGCGTTGGCTGGGAAGGTATCAATTTGAGTCACCTCACTCAGCCATCCGAGACAACAAACGCTAGACGCTGGACTGATCTTGGGAACCAGACCAGCCCTCACTTTATCAGTAAGTAAAGTAAGAAGAACCCAACAACACATATAGATAAGTAGGTATAAGTAAGTAAAGTAATAGATCAACCAACAACGCATATGTCTAAGTAGGTATCAATAAGTAAAGTAAAAGAGCAACAAAAAACACATATGGATAAGTAGGTATCAGTATGTAATGCAATATTGCAATTATCAATACATATAGATAAGTAAGTAAGTAGGTATATAATGGGGCTTTTAGATCTAGCGGAGGGGGTAGCACATTCGAGGGGCCGCTGGTAGTGGTGGGGAGCCAAAACAACACCCCCAGGGACCACGACGAACCCCGGGGGCACCCAGTATACATGGGGGGTATCACACGCACACACAGCCCCGGGGCCCACGCATACATGCACGCATGTGCGTATGCACCCACACATACATCCACATGCGCGCACACACATGCACCCACACATACGCTCGCACGCACGCGAACACATGCACCCCACACCCACACACGCATGCACATACACACGCACATACATACGCACATATACATACACATGCACATACATCCACATGCACGCACACACATGCACGCACACATACACACGCACACATACACACGCACCCACGCACGCATACATACACATACGCACACATGCACGCACGCACAACAATCAAACATGTGTGCCAGTCAGTGCCACTTCCGGTAAAGATGATCACGCCGGAAGTGGCGTGACCGAAAAAAAATAAACGTGATCAATTTGTTTGTGCGTGACGAGGTTTTATGAACGCGTGCCGCGCGGTTATTTTTGTTCTCGCGAAAAAATCCCACGCGTGCCGCGCGGTGATGTGTGTTCTCGCGCGGCACGCGCCAGTTAGCTTGTGTAGCCAACCTTCATTGTGGAGACGGCACTTGATTAAGTTCCACAATATGCTCTCAAGCTATACGTGCGTGTGTATGTGTGCGTGCGCGCCGCTGATTTAGAATATATCATCTTTGGGTATACTGTGATGCGTACCGCGAAGAACAAGTGTAAGTGGCTACGGCTATATTCCACAGAACTCTGTGAGCGTAGCTGTATGAGGGAGTACTGAAGGGCACATGCAGTTCAGGTGCGGAAAGGGACATGCACCAAGCCCTGCCAAGGCTGTGGGAGGGGAGTCACAAATCATTTAACACTATGTAGGGATTGTGGTTATAACTCCGCCAATCGACGAACGTGGTACCATGAAAAGGTGAAGCCCTTTAACGCAGAGTTTCGACGTTTGTCTAAGATCAAAGTATTTTTGAATTTTAATTAGAGGCATGGAACTATATGTTGTACATATATACACTCACCTGCTAGACGGGCGAATTTGTCTATTTAGCCATGCCTACACTCAGACAACTACAGCAGCAAGCACGTGACTATGGGATGCCATACAGCCGGCGGAACAAAGCCACCCTCATCAGAGAACTCGCCCATGCGCGCGATTTTGTTCGTTCGGAACTGCTCAAGCGAGCGGCCGAGCGGTATCCAGCGCTGCAAGGGCAGGTTCAAGACGAGGCCCAACGCACTCGGGAGTGGGAACGGCTTAAAGCCGAGACCACCGCAACTCTACAGCTCGCACGCAGGCCCCAACGAGGGCTAGCCGCTGAGCCACCGCGCCGCGAGCCAGTCATTGAGCGCCCCATCCTGCTCCGCGAGCCAGCCGCCGAGCCAGCCGCCAAGCGCCCCATCCCAAAGCCACGCACAATCTTCTTGTGCCGCAAGCCAGCCGCCGAGCCAGCCGCCAAGAGCCTGATCCCAAAGCCACTCACATTCATCCTGCGCCGCGAGCCAGCCGCCGAGCCAGGTGCCGAGCACCCCACCCCAAAGCCACGCACTATAACAGTGCTATAGAACAACAAGGCCGCTGTATATAGTTGATGGTACGTGACTATAAACAGCAAAGTCCATTTTGACGATATACCCGAGTTTATTTGGCATCAATTTGTAAAATACCGTACAGATGAAATCATACTCGACTCGTTCTACTTGGCGGCTGATGGAAGGACTGTTTACGTCCACGCGTGAGCAACCCTAGATCCCTAACTACCGGTGCTCACGCGTGTACAAACCTATTTCCCCTTGTTTTTGCACACCATCTATTAACTCATTAATTCCCTAACAGAGATGGTGCTCTGTTACATTTCTCCCTATCCTCAACAAGTCTTTTTCTTAAAAAGTCTTAATCCCTAGCCTAGCCTACTTACCTAATGTACTTCTCTCAACCCGCTTACTCATCTTAAACTAACCCCTTCTTTCCCAGTGAGCTTCTATTCCTAAGAGTCTACTTGTCTACTTATATCTTATAGCCAACCACTATGTTTCTTCACAGATCTTCGTGAAGTCATACTTCTTCTTCGTTTATGTATACAAGATTTCATTTTTCTATAACAATTCATAAGGAATCTACCTAGATATTTCATTTCATTTCATATAAACATAGGTTCATCAAAATCGTTGGTATATAAACACAATTGGAAATTTGTCATGCGTTATGCAACCTCTCATATCCTCTCAACTTCAACAAAACAACACAGGATAAACAGAAAAGATGGGGTGCGCACCCATAAGATATAAAGAAGTAGTCAGAAAGCAATCACATTTATCCTCACTTGCAATCACAAAAACTTTATAAATAAAGTTTTAAAACGCATCTTATAATCCATGAATATATACTTCTGTTTGTTAAAAAATTAAGTCAGTATCTTATAATCCATGAATATATATTTCTGTTTGTTACAAATTAATTCAATCCAAAATTTCTTCCTTATATACTCAATATTAAAACCCACAACCATTAATGACTATGTTTCCCATGGCTCATGTTCAATCATGATTAAACCATGAAAAATAATATTGACAATGTTAATTTCTTATGAACATACTTACTAATACTATATCTATGCTCCATGCTAACAAGCACAGCACTCTTTTTAAACCAATTAACGCTGCTTATCACAGCTCCTATATTAACCCCCTCACATCCCATTATAACCATCCTTGTTCATGGGCGTATCTAACTTTGTACTAAACCCTATGTGCTGCTATCTACAGCCCCAATAATGTCCACCCCCAATTAACTAGCTCCTTCTATTCCCATTGATGCTGACTAACGCAGCCTCTTTTTATACCGCCTATATACGTTAGTCATGTTAACTTCTTCTTCTTTAATATAACATTGCATCCAATCCATATATTTTCAATTAATGCTGACTTAATGCAGCTCTTATTTTAATTTCCCCCCCCCCCCCAGAACCATATATTTCTACCACCTTTCATTATAAAACCCATCATCCAAGCATGGCATTCTAGGCTATAACTAACCCCTCATATTCCAAAAATTAACGCTGACTGACGCGGCAGCCTTAGTACTAGTACAAGGTCGAAGTTTATGGTACTCATATTTACTAAAACTTATTACTCACAAGGAGAATGTGTCTCTCTTCTAGTCCACAGGCGTTTGTTAACAATTTTCTGAACGAAGGGTTCTCCATAAGGCCCCGTCTTATTACTTTAAGTAATTCTATACTCAGAACAAAATATTAACAATTTTCTTTTCAACCAAGTCTTAACAATCATCAAATTAATATGGTGAACTCAAATAAGTCAAAATAACTGAAAGCACAAGTTACAAGAGTTATTAAACAAAGCGTAATCCAAACAGAACTCTTTTCCCCCAAATATATATATATATATATATATATATATATATATATATATATATATATATATATATATATATATATATATATATGGTTTTATCCCCAACATAATGTACATAGTCAAATTATCATCAATTTAAATCAATACAACCATTAACGGTCTCTGTTACGGACCGCTAATTTATCCTAAAATAAAGAAAACACAAGTCTTATTCTAAAATGAAATAATAACCATTTTACAGAACCAATTCAATCAAAAATAATGTACTATACTATACACACTGCATTATACTCTAATTTTACGAAAACCTAACTCAACACATTATTCATTATTCTGTAATCTACAGCTACTGTATATAAGAAAACCGTTTTGTCTTCCAACACAGGTCTCGCATTTTAAATCCTCCTTAATTAATAGTATATAAAAAACAATTCTCCTGCAATCTGCAGACTATCCTATCAATTTATTTATCATATCTCTACTTTTTCAATAATGTTAGATTTCTCTCGATAATTGCCATTTCCACATCAATGTCTTTATTACCCCGAGGAGAACTCAACATTTCCTCTTTCATACTACCATTTTCGTTTTCATCAGTTTCCGAATTTTCATTCATATATTGTTCTTCTGTGCTTACATTCTCGGCGGCCTCCAATTTTTTTCTTTGTATATCTAACCTGATTTTTCTATCTTGGCTTCTTAATGACCTTTCCAACAGTGGCATATCTTCATCACTTGATGAATTCTCCCTAATTCGCTTTTGTCTTTTAACTTCTCTATCTCTCTGTCTCTCTATTCTCCTTTTTACTGCTTGCCTGGTATTTTTAAATGGGACAGTTACCTCCTCCTCCATAGAATCAACACTATTATAATCATCGTACGTATTATTTTCTTCTTTCGTAAAGGTCTTAAGTACTGTTTCCTCTTGATCGTAAGTATCTTCGTAAACAGGTGTTGTTATTACTTAATTTTGTACCGGATCTTTACCAACATCTAATGGTGTCGTATATTTAACTCTTCTGGCGAGTTGTCCATCTGAGTATAACCAGTCTGAATAATTATTATTGTTATTATTATTATTATTATCGCTTCTCTTATCTTCATCTCGTCTTAAATGTTCCACATGTGAACGCGCTACATGTCCTGTTATTTGGTTCTTGATAGTATATGATACTGGACCTAATTTTTCTAAAATGTAATATCCTGGAAGCCAATGAGAATCAAATTTAGAGTTTCTTCTATGCTTCTTATAGTAAACTCTGTCGCCTACCTTAAATTCTTGTAGTTGAGTATTTTTATCTGCATACTTTTTCTGTCTTTCTCTAGCTTTAATTATATTACTTCTTAACCTTATGTGTGCCTTGTGCATTTCCTGTAAAATCATTTCTTGAAAATTCTCCCCATATGTTTCCTTCTAGGTTTTAACAGATTGTCAATTGGGAGTTTTGGTTCTCTTCCGTGTAGCAGGTAAAATGGTAAAAATCCTGTCCCTTCATTTTGGTGTGTTCGTATTGCCCCCAGTGCTGGTCCCAGATAAAGGTCCCAGTCCCTATCGTGCTCCTCTACAATTTTTGCTATTATATTGTATAATGTCCGATGTTGTCTCTCATTTTTCGCATTTGAGGAAGGTCTATAATAAGAAGTTTTTATGTGGGCGATATTCAAATCTTGTAATAGTTTCTCAAACTTCTTGTTCACAAACTCCTTTCCATTATATGTGAGTACTGTCTGTGGGCAACTAAATCTTGGTATATATTCTTGTAAGAAAATATTAATAACAGAATCTGGAATTGCATAAACTTCCGGCCATAAACTATAGCAATCCACGATATGAAGTAGATATATATTCCCCGATAACGTTTTTGGATGAGGACCTGAAATATCTATATTCGCTTTCTGCATTTGAAACTGAGGGATGTCAGTATCTTGTAAGGGACATTTGATCGTTTTCATATTTCTTAACCTGCATTTCTCACATTCGTCAACGTACTTATAAATACTCTTAAACATATTTGGCCAGTAATACTTTTTCTTGAGAGCTTTGCACAATTTATCACGGCCAAGATATCAATTTTCATCATAATATGCTCTTAAAACCTTGTTTTCTAACTGTTTCGGAATGTATTTCCTCAATTCTGCCTCTTCAGTTTTTTCATTCATATAGTATAGCTGTCCATCTTGCTGAAATTCAATAAAATTCTTTTTAAAAGTGTTTTCGGCTGTTTCTTTCAACTTTTGTTTAATTTGTATTACTTTCGGATCTAGTTCTTGTTCTTGTTCTTATGTAAATAATAATCAAGTTTTTGAAGGGCATAGTGGATAGCATATGCCTCCTTCTCAACTGTCGACCATATTTTCTGAGATTTGCTAAGTTTGTGTGACAGAAAGTAGATTGGTCTCTCATTTCTAACCCCTGGTATTCCTGAATTTTCACCTTCATATGGTTGCGTTAAACATGCCCCTATGGCTTTGTCCGAAGCATCTGTATATAACACTAATTGTTTGTTTAAGTCTGGATGTGCCAAAAGTGGAACTGTTGTTATGCTGTTTTTTTTTAAAATCAAATGCTTTCTGACAATTTTCATTCCATTTAAACCTTGCGTATTTACACGTCAGGTTTATAATAGGTTCTGCTATTTCAGCGAAGTTTGGGACGAACCGACGATAATACCCAGCCATACCGATGAAAGCCCGAACTTCTCTTATAATGGCTGGAGCAGGTAATTCTCTAATGACTTTAACTTTATCCTGATCTGGTTTAATTCCTTCTCTATTAATGATGTACCCTAAATACTTAGTTTCTGTTTTTAGGAACTTCGCATTTACTGAGTTTCAATTTAACGTCGTGTAATTTTAGTCTATCAAATACCAACTTTACGTGTTTCAGGTGGTCTTGCACGTCTCCTGTTGTGTAGATTAAAATGTCATCTATATATGCTAATGCAAACTTGTGCATGCCCTCTAATACTTGATTTATTAATAACATATAATGGGAAGGCGCCGTCTTGACCCCAAAAGGCATTCTTAAAAATTCACAAGAACCTGCGTGAGTACAGAAAGCACTTTTCTTTTGAAGCATCTGGCGACATGGGGATGCACCAAAATCCTGACCTTGCGTCTAACGTAGTGAAGAAGGTAGATCCATTAAGTAGCCCCAAAATATCATCAATCACCGGCAATGGATAAGCTACGTTCTTGGTGATTTTGTTCAGGGCCCTGTAGTCACAACAGAAGCGGTGACTCCCGTCTCTCTTGGTCACTATAACAATCGGAGATGACCATTCTGACTTGGATCTTGTTATGATTCCTGCCTTCAGCATATCTTCTATTGCTTTTTCTACTATCTCTCTATTCCTTAGAGGAGTTCTATATGGTTTCAAACTAATTGGTGGATGATTTCCTGTATCTATTTCCATAGTAACTGTCTTAGTCTTACCTAACTCCAAGTCATTAATAGCAAAAACATCCTGATGTTTTCTTACTAAGTCTTCTAATACTTCTTTATACTCTGGCGGAGCTTTCAATTGTGATAATAACTCCTGTTCTCTCTTCAAAGATGACGTTGTTTTGTCTACTGAATGCACTTGAGATGGATATTTTCTGAATGCATGGATAGATTCATCATTCCGTCCTTTCCAACTTCCTCTACTTCTATTTCGGTTATTAATAGGGCCTTCTGGATATTTATTCATTGACAATCCTTATTTAGCTGTTGTTGCTATGTTGTTAAGCTCAGGTGCTATTTTTGCAATCACACACCCTCTATACAACGTCCTTCCCTGTGTTATTAAAATCATTACAGGAAAACTGCAATGTCTATCTATTCCGTCTGTGACTTCTAACCTTGGTTCATCTATTATCTCTCTCTCTAACTCTGTTACTGTAACGGTTTGTAACGGATTTTTTATTTTATTTTTGCTTCTATCAGATTGACTGTCTGTGGTTTTAGGGTCATAGATGTTTTTACTCTGACCAGGGCCGATACGTGCATGTCTTCCTCCAAGTCCACATATACATCTTGAAATCTCAACTTGTGTAAATCAAAATAAAGCCTTACACCATTTTTTAGTAAGAAATCCCGACCTAGGATCATGTTCCTATTTAACTCTTTAACCACATGAAAAAGGTGTCTCACGTTTATTCCTCCCAACCTAAGGTTTATCATTGTTTGTCCAACTACTTCCAGATTTTGTCCAGTAACCGAATGAAGGGTATCTTGATTTCCAAACATTTTGAAATTCTTTAATATACGATATAAAAAATTTCCTTAATCACACTGACTTGCGCTCCTGAATCAATCAATGTTCTAATTTTAAATTTACCTATTTCTATAATGCATGAACTGGGATCAATCATATTCACTGAAAACTGTTTTATCTCTCCAAGTTGAGGCCATTTTCTACGTTCTCTATTTCTATTTGTCCTACTATATTTGCTATTTGGGTAATTAATATATTCACTCATTCTTGGGACCTTTTTATTTCTCCCTCCTACCGCAGGTCCTATTCAGTAAGTGGGACGCCAGTTTTCCTGCATTCTTGGCCTTGTAGAATTCCTCTGTCTGTCTTCATAATTTCTACTTGGTCCACTGTTTCCACCTCTATTCTGTGCACCAACCTGGGCACGTCTGTTACCACAAAATCTAAAAGCGTGTCCCCTCTGACCACAACTCCAACAAACCATATTTGTGCCATTTGCAGTCTCTATTATAGGGTTTCTCGTTTGTCTTTCTCTATCATGAGTATTTGATTATTATTTCCCTGTAGTGTCTGTATTTCTCCCCGTCTTCTCCATCCGTACCTCGCTTGTCCTATCTCCATAGGTTCCTCAATCCTCTCTTCTCTATTACTTCCTATCTCCCGTCCTACCCTTAGTCTAAATCTTCTTCTCAAACTCTCTTCCTGTACAGCTATATCCACAGCCTGTGTTAATCTCGCAGGATTTTCCCTCATAAGTTTGAATTTAAGTCCATCTGACTTTATCCCGTCAACAAAAATTCCAACCAGCATCCTCTCTACTTCCTCGCCTTGAACATTCTGCCCTATGAATGCTTCCTCCGCTAAATTAATCAGCCTGTCACTAAACAGCTGAACACTTTCTCCATCATGTTGCTTAGATTGTCTTAATACTGAGAAAGCATGTTGTGGATCTGTGATCTCCGCATACTTGTGGGCTAGATCATCCTTAAATTGCTCCCACGTCTCATTTGTTCCTGCTTCCAATTTTCTTCGAATATGATCTGAGACAGGCGATGCACTAGTCCTATAAGCTAAATTTTTCTTATCCTCATCTGTGGCGTCCACTAGATAAGCATGTTTTTCAATGGACACAACCCATTTCTTAAAATATTTCGCTTGCCCACTAAACTTATCGATGTCAACAGCTACGCTTTGCTGTTTCAAAATTGTGTCTAACTTGGATATGGCCCTACCTACACCACCAAGCACCTGTCCTAAAGAAAGGTCCTGGGCTTCCATATTAAAATCTGAAATACAAAATATACCAGTACGACACAATGTAGTATAATAATATATATTAACACAATATTATCTTAAACTAAACAAGTTCTATAACTTTTCAGCAATTTAAACTATTAAGTTCAGTTGGCAATGTTATCGATGTCGTTATTCTAAACTAACCAGTTTCATAAGTTAATTATTATACTTGCTTCAGTTCCTCAGTTACACACACTGTTGTCTGCTCGATCGTTTTTCAGTTGACCATATGCCTGTCCTACGTTCCTTCGACATTGGGTGAAAATGACGTTAAGGCTCACGAAGTATAGTACAACGTCTAGGAGATGGCCTAATCGACACAGTAATGAGCTATTTGACTGCCGGTTCTCGGTGGACCGTAATGATGTAAACCCTCTTCACTAAAGCGATTGAGTTGCAGTGGATTCAAAATTTGCTGAACATCATTCAATTGCAAGTTCCTTCGACCTTGGATGAGATTCGATAAAACGGCCAGTTCAAATTAATCGCCATTCTGGAAAAATTGACTGATTTGAGATAACTTGAGCGGTCTCAAAAATTTTACTGACCTGGGGTAACGGCTGAACTTGAGTGACCTCCAAAATTTTAACTGGCCTGAGGTAACGGTTTAACTTGAGTGACCTCAAAATTTTTACTGGCCTGAGGTAATGTTTGAACTTGAGTGGGGTTCAGCGTTATCGTGGCTTTGCTGTCCGATTAGACCTGATTATCCGGCTGCAGGTAGACAATTCTCACAGTAACGCCCCAGGTTTATAAGATCGATGATGTATCCACCAGCGGCATCCAAGAGTGACGACGTGAAGCAGCAGTAAGCGACTCCGATTGGCTTCGAGTTCAGCAAAAATCACTGTACGTCAAGTATCAGGCCACTGTGTAACAATCAATGACTTAGGCATGGCCACAGAACATCGGTACCTTAGTTAGGCAGTACTGAGCAGCTTCTTGACCTTCACAGAGGACTATATTTCGACAATTCAGCAGCCCGAGAAATCACAACAACTACCCCTAGCCGGGCTTTCAGTTGCTGTGTCTCTCAAATATAATCAAGAAAAACAGCATCCATTTTCCAGACGCGGTCAATAGAAGTCTTCGCTTGTGCCAAGATGATTCCCGCGGCGACCCATAAGTTGGAAATCCTGGGGTCTACGGCAACAAAATAGATTCCTATAACAGTGCTATAGAACAACAAGGCCGCTGTATATAGTTGATGGTACGTGGTAGGTTTGTACGCGTGTACAAACCTATTTCCCCTTGTTTTTGCACACCATCTATTAACTCATTAATTCCCTAACAGAGATGGTGCTCTGTTACATCCCAGTCATTGAGCGCCCCATCCTGCCCCGCGAGCCAGCCGCCGAGCCAGCCGCATCCCAAAACCCCGCACAATCTTCTTGCGCCGCGAGCCAGCCGCCGATCGCCCGATCCCAAAGCTACGCACATTCATCCTGCGCCGCGAGCCAGCCGCCGAGCCAGGTGCCGAGCGCCCCATCCCAAAGCCACGCACATCCATCCTGCGCCGCGAGCCAGCCGCCGAGCGCCCCATCCCAAAGCCACGCACATCCCATCGCGAGCCAGCCGCCGAGCGCCGCGAGCCAGCCGCCGAGCCAGGACCGCTTGACTTAGGTTATGTCGGCCCGAACGAGCCGCTGGAATATAGGGTCCGGCGAGAGGAAGCTTGGGGTTTGATAGACTACCAGGCAACTGTGACCGAAGGGGGCATATATCCAGACGCTACAACATTTCTCAACCTTATGTTCCCACCCACCAAGGCACTAATAGAGAAAGCGTTGGAGAGGTATGGCAGCGTCAAAATGTATATATGTCTACATGCAAAGTATTGGAACAAAGACAGTAAAACAGGCAAGATTACCTATGCGGAAGCCTACCACGGCAGCAGGAACTATGACGTATTACGTACCGATGACATTGACGAGGGGCTGGAGCTGGCCAAAGCCAAGATACTCCACGACATTGAACTATTCAAGGCAAGCGGGTCAGGATGGAAGTTTAAGAATTGCCTACAGCTAGACCTCCGCCTCTCCCGATATCAACCATTCCGCGGCAATAGTTACTTTGCAACACCCAAGGTAGTCCCACCACGAAGCGTTGTGAATGTGAAGAACGAGGACAACCGCTGCTTCGAGTGGGCCATTCTCTCAGCCCTCTACCCAGCACCCAACAACGTAGACAAACTGTACCATTATAGAAGCCAATAAGGGGAGCTAAACTTCGAAGGAATCGAGTTCCCAGTACAGCTGACCAGCATCGCTAGATTTGAGAACCAAAATCCCACCATAGCCATCAATGTCTTCGGGTGGGAGGAGGGGTCGGTGGTACTCCGGAAATCTGCCCACAAGCGGAACCAGATCAACCTCCTACTCCTGAGTGAGGGTGACACCAATCACTACGTCTGGATCAAGGACGCGGGGCGGCTACTCTACAGAGACAGCAAGCACAAGGGTAAGGAGTATCCATGTCTCAACTGCCTCCATATATACTCTACCCAGAGCCTCTTGGACCAGCATGAGCCGCTCTGCCAAGGCATCAACACCGAATGCCAAGTGAATGTCATGCCAGACGAGGGAAACAACACCAAGAAATTCAAAGACTACCAGAGGCAGATGCGAGCACCATACATCATATACACAGACTTCGAGACGTTGAACGTCCCTGTACAGAGCGCAGCGATAGACCCAAGCCAGAGCAACACACGACTGCTAGCCGAGCAGCCGTCATGCGGCTTCGGCTACACCATCGTGCGCTCTGACGGTCTCACCACAAGCCCAGTCGTATATCGGGGGGAGGACGCCGCAGGCAAATTCCTCCAGTACCTGGGACGAGAGGTGGCCACCATCCGCCAGCGCCTACAACGACCAGCCCCAATGAAGATGACTGAGAAAGACCTCGAAGACCTCGCCACAACCACCACCTGCCACATCTGTGAAGAGCCGCTGGGGGTGGACAAGGTGAGAGACCACTGTCACATTACCGGTAAATACCTAGGGGCAGCCCACAACACCTGCAATCTATTATGGCGCATCTCCAAAGACAAGCTGAAGGTGCCAGTAGTCTTCCGCAATCTAAAAGGGTACGACTCTCACCTCATCATGCAGGCGGCAGGCAAGATAGATTGGAAGAGAACCGTATACAAGAAGAAGAATGGCAAGTGGTTGACGGAGCAGGTGGACGATGCAAAGATCACCTGCATACCAAACAACATGGAGAAGTACGCCTCCTTCACAATTGGGCCGCTACGGTTTATTGATAGTCTCCAGTTCATGAACACTTCTCTAGACACCCTGGTTGGAAATCTAAGCGAGCTGACACCATTATGTTGCGGCAAGCCAGCTTCCCTAGAGCATCTCGAACGTGATGGTGATGTAATATCAATTGGCAGATGTGGGACATGCAAGGCCAATGTAGAGAAACACACTCCCTGGACTGTGCTGGAGGGCAAGTTCAGGGCCACGTTAAGTCATGGCGGCTCACATCTCCTGCTCCGCAAGGGTGTATATCCCTACAAATATATGGACAGCGCCGAGCGGTTCAATGAAGACAGCCTACCACCCAAAAGAGGCCTTCTACAGCAAGCTCACCCGAGAAAGCATCAGTGATGCCGACTACGCCCGCACTCAGAAAGTGTGACAGGAGCTCGGCTGCAAAACACTCGGAGACTACCATGACTTATACCTGAAAACAGACGTCCTCTTGCTGGCCGATGTCTTCGAGGCGTTACGAGACAACTGTATGAGTGTGTATAGGCTTGACCCAGCCCACTACATCAGTTTGCCAAGCCTAGTATGGGACGCACTCCTAAATAAGACGAAGGTCCAACTGGAGTTCCTGACCGACCAGGACATGCACCTCTTCGTTGAGAATGGCCTCCGAGGGGGTGTGGCCATGGTCTCGAAACGATATGCGAAGGCTAACAATCCCATGTCTCCAGATTACATCCCCGAAGCACCGAAAATATGGATCATGTATCTCGATGCCAATAATCTGTACGGTTGGGCGATGATGCAATACCTCCCCACCAGCGGATTCCAATGGGCCAGCCCAACCCTCGAGGAAGTACTGAGCACACCAAATGATGCGCCTGAGGGCTGGCTCGTTGAGGTAGATATGAAATACCCGGAGCACCTGCATGAAGCCCACAGCGATTATCCACTAGCGCCAGAAACGATGTCCACCCCAAAGTGGTGGTTGAGTGACTATCAGCATAAGCTCCTGAACGAACTGGGGGGTAAGTTCACGGAGCAAATAAAGCTAGTCCCCAACCTCCGCAACAAGGAGCGGTACATCGTTCACTACCGCAATCTCAAGCACTATCACACCCTAGGTCTACAGGTCACCAAGATCCACAGAGCCATCAAGTTCAATTAATCTCCGTGGATGAAGCCATACATAGAAATGAACACAGCCCTGCGTGCCCAGGCCAAGTCAGAATTCGAGAAGGACTTCTTCAAACTGATGAACAATGCAGTCTTCGGGAAGACCATGGAGAACGTCCGCAAACGTATCAGAGTCGACCTTGTCCGGGCCTCAGAGACCGACCGACTCAGACGATTGATAGCCAGCCCCAACTTCGAATCACGCACCCTCTTCGGTGGTGGACTGATTACTGTGCACAGTATCAAGACCAGAGTCCTGCTGAACAAACCAGTCTATTGTGGGCAGGCCATCCTAGATCTGTCCCAAGCACCTCATGTATAGTTTCTGGTACAACAAGATCAAACCACAATACGGTGATAGACTCGAGCTTTGTTATACAGACACCGACTCTCTACTGTTCCAGGTGGAGACTGACGATGTGTACGCTGACATGAAAGCCGACCCTGACTGGTACGACTTCTCGGACTACCCACGAGACCACCCCAACCATTCGACAGCAAACAAAAAGGTGGTCGGCAAATTCAAAGACGAAAGCTGCAGCCGGCCCATAGCCGAGTTCATAGGCCTTAGACCAAAGATGTACTCAATCCTAGAAGCCACCAACATCAAGAAAGCCAAAGGGGTCTCCAGAGTAGTCGTGAAAAAGGACCTCAGACATGAATTGTATAAGGACAGCCTGTTTGGCCGGCGAGAATACAAGCACACACAGATCGCCATACGGAGCAAGGGTCACCAGATAGGGGTCTATGAGATGAATAAAACATCCCTGAGCCCCATGGACAACCGATGGTGTTACCACAAGAACCTATGGACATATTGCCACAGAGCGTGAAATAGAGCGCATGTTCATCAAGCTCTTTGGTCTAGAATCCGGCTAGGGGGTAGCTGTGTGTCTGGAGGCACAACGAGCAGTTCCTCGCGCACAAATCCACGAGCTGGCCCATCCAGCAGGTAGTAAAGAGTGGGCTGACCCTCTTGCTGGGTGATATGGTGAATCCCGTGCAAAGTCAGGACCACGAAGGATCAGTCGCTCGGCGCCGGCCACCTTCAAGCTCATGCTCCCCAGGCGAGCTTGCATACAGATACCGAACTAGAGCATCAGACGGAATCACAGGTTCCTTGAGGCTGATAGTACGGTGAGCTGGAGCGGCCGGTGTATGGGATACAGAAGTCTCCTTAATGGCATCAACTGGCTTCCGACCCGTCAAACGAGTCACCTCACCGTTAAGCGCCGCGACCACCTGAGGAAGAGCCTGAACCCATTCAGCGGAACGTTCAGAGGACTCTCGAGCTCCAAGTAGTAACTCTTGGGCGTACTGGGCACCGAACAGTCTCTCTGCCAGAGTGCGTGTGACGGGACGCCGTCGGTCAGCATCCGAATGACACAAGTTCAAAAGTTCAATTAAAGAGCCCACAATATTTTTCTATCATTCTCTAAAAGAATAAATGTCCACCAGAACCTGATAGAAATGCAATAAGATTGAAAACAAGAGAAACATACATTTTGACCACGCACACCCCATCATTGCTGTAATGCTAGGTCTGAGAAAGCTTTGATGTCCAGATCAAACGTAAAACCCAGACACCACGGCACCAGTCGGCGGGTGCTATCAAAGGTTGAAAACTCACTGTTTTCAGTACAAGGGAAGATAAAGACGGCAAAGTGTGAAATCTGTGCTGGGGACGAGTTGATACATCGCGGAGCCAATCAGTTGAGATTGACGTGTTAGTTTACAATCCTGTGGTTAAAATAGGGACAGACACCTAACACCTTAGTTCAACAGGACCTAACGTGTGAACCAGCCACGGCAGAATGGGAGATAAGAGGGTCAGCCAGACCCGTCTGAAATAACACATGCGGTAAAAGTCCAGACTTTGTGGAGCCGGGACAACGTCTGTAATTGCCACCACAAAGGAGCAATTAGGACCAGATGCTTAACACCTCACTGCAATACGCGGCAAAGTAGGAACACATGGCTGACACATTATTGCCAGCAACCCAGGAAGGCTGGTGTTAATAGCCTATTGGAATGTAATGACGCAACTGCATTGCCGCCAAAGCATGTTTCATTGTTTCAGGAATGTGGTATCGGTCAATTTGATTGGCAGAAATAACTACAGTCCATGTGGAAAATAGGTGGAGTTAATTAATTTTGGACATATTAATTAGCCAGCGTGGAAACTAGCCAGGAACGGAGAGAATAAAACTATGAGCAGTGACAACAATCCTCAGGACGCATTTACAATAGCATTCTTAGGATACCTACTGGAGAAATATTAACATTTCGTTCTGTTGGACTTCTGTACGAAGTCGTATGACAGGATTTCCTAGCTATAACCCAGGTAATACCATTACTCTGATTAGTTTGTCTGCTAGTCTGAAGGCTTGTGTAGGTTCCTGTTTCTACATATTCTCCCAAACTTTACACTGGTGGATTTTCTTTGTACTTAATGTTCCAGTTTCTAGATTTACGATTTACACTGAGAACTTATCTTCTTCTTTCATTCACCACTTGGTTGTCTGATTTGTTGTATGTGATAATTTGGAGAAATCCATTATCCAAGCTACATGAGCGTGTGACTTATGCATGTACAGGAGATACATTTAGATTCATCCTGTATGATGTTAAACATTGGGGAGACTGACTACTTAGGAGAAATTCCTGAGAGCTACCAGTCTCTTGATAGCGTCCAATTAACATTGATTATTTGGACCAACACTTTGAGTGCCTACCAAGATTGTGGTGAAACCACTTGGTTTGAGGAATGGCACCAGTTCACCTTGTCTGCATGATGTCTGCATGAGGACAGACATGACTTAGGACATTCAATATCCCAGACAGATTCAGGGAAGGCATTTAATGTTCGACAGGACTGTGCGACCAGCCCTTCCGACAAGACAGTATGAATGAATCAGAAAGGGAGAAGAGTAAGTGAGGTGAACTTATATGGGAAACACTCCATTACATAAATGTATGTGATGATGTATGTTTTGAGCTATAGATGTTCTAAATGGTTTTATGAATATATACATATATATTTATTTATTTAGAACTGATATATGTTTATGTAACATGCCATCATATATCATCATACCATCATATATTATGACTTGAATGTATGTTTATATGAATGTATAGACATATGTGTTTGAGATGTGTAGACGTAGATACTACCCATCTCCGTTCGTTTCATTCCAGATCTCTTATGAGCAATGGACAGTCAACAACCCATATCAGGAAGTGACTTAGCCTTGTGAAGGGACCACTTTGGACTCCTTCAATCTGACAGTGAACTGCGTCTCACTGGGGGAAGCATGACCTATGTGACCTCTTAAGTTACGTATACCATATATAATCATCATCATCATCATATGATCATCAAGACTAGAAATAATAAACACAGTTGTTGTATTTTAAAACTCAATTTGTCCGTATAATTCTAAATGTTTATAAATGTTTGTGTAGCGTAATCAAGTACACACATTATTGTATCATTTAGTGGGGGTTCACACATATTGTCCAGAAGTGGGAATATATGTCAGGGAGGTACCTTGTCTATGCAGTCATAAGTAACCAGATTACGTTGCATAACTTAACTCCTCCTTTCTCACTTCTGGTGATACCAAGTACAGCCAAATCTATATAGATATATTCTATCTTCAACGAGCCACTTCTTGGCTGTTTTCTTGAGTATCAGGGACAGTGTCTTAAATCAGCATAAAAGACACTAGTTCCATGTTTTCTCTCTGGGATCTGGGGTGGTAATTAGTCCCATCTGACAGAGGTAAGGGATCTCAAACTGCACCCAGAACTAAACCCCAGTAGGAAGAAAATGAATTTGGCTGAGTGGTTGCCCACCGGGAGCTACTTCAAGCCAGTTGGTGACATATTGGTCTGCTCGTCCGCTATAGAATCCGGGAGTAAACCCTAGAACACTTTGGTTCGCTCGCAAGGAACGAACCTATTTCAAATCTGTTAGTCTGGTATTATTCCGGTCTTGCCCATGGATAGAACCTAGGTCAGTCTCACTTACATTCTTAGCAGCATTAGTTAGTTATAATTTATTTCTAATGTAATAGCTTGCTTGATTGTAAGCAAGATTTTTACATTAGGACTTCTCGTCCATGATAGAATCAGAGAATAAATTCTAGACTATTGATTTTCATAAACCATTCTTTCATTCTTCACCCATTACATTTGCTAAGTATTAACTTAGGAATTTGTTTCTAGGGAAGTCTGTAGAATTTAAATAACTTGTTAAAAAGTTAATAATGGATAATATCATATGAGTTAATTTACATCATTCACCACTGTAGAATTAATAACCACATTAATTAGTGATATTAATTAGTTTATTGATGATTTACTTGATGATTTTTTGATTACATGCTTTATCATTTGATTTAATCATTAAATAATTTGATAATGCATAATTACTTCAGTGTATGACGGACTGCTTTGCATCAACTTTCTCACTCAAATTCACTACTATCATTCTCATAGCAGTGTCTGTTCCTCTTGTCACTATCCTGCTCTAGTATAAATCTGACTAGCTCTATGTAGGGTAATATGATAATTACTTGCCTGAGTTTAAGCTGAGAAGAGATCATGGATGCACGCACAGATTTCTTAGAGTCCGCTAGAGGATGGGGCATAAGGCTCGGCTTAATAGGAGAGAAGCTAGAACTATTTATTAGAGATGAAATGGATTGGTGGGACAAAGAAGATGAACAGATGATGAAAAGACTTGCAGAATTAGAAGCAGATATGCGTCACGAAGCTGAAGAAGATGAGATTAAGAAGAAGCAAATTGAAATACTGAACGTTGAGGAATCTACCAGCTCGATTGAGGAAAAGCCAATCACTCAAGCCGAAACTCTGATAGAAAGCGGGGAAGCTGACCGTCACAAAGAAGAGGCATGCATTCCTTCGCAAATCCCCATGGCTCAGAAAAACAAAAACTTAGGCACAGAAAGGCAGATGCTTCCCACCTCAATTCCGAAAAATAAACGGAATAGGAATAAATGTACCAAGAGTACAGTAAACAGTCACAAACGTGATAAATGTTTACAGCGCAATAAAAGCGGATTAGCTGGCTTGGCAACCCAGCAATCTCAGGAGCTTCCTAAGACTTCCCAAAGGAGAAAAATCCAGGAGGAGGAGGACCTGAGGAAAACTATTAAAGAGATCGAAGGCGAGACCTTACCCGACTCTTTTATTCCCTTCAGTTCAGAGAAACTAGGAGTGGAAATGAATTCAGCTGAGACTGGAATGGATGTAAAACAGGATTCCATTGTTTCTCACGGTGTGGCCACACAAGATGAAATAATTATCAGTTTGAATTACTTATCTCAGGTGGGAGATGGCATTGAAAATGACACCCCACAACATTCACTTCTATTGGATTTGGCACAAGAAAACCAGACCAGGGAGAGAATACCTCAATTGGACTTGGCACAAGAGAGCCCGGCCATGGAGGGAAAGAAAGACACGGAGGAGAATTCTTACGATGTCAGTATCTTGGAGTCTTTCACAAAGGAAATTCAAGATATACAAAGCATTCATGTAGATTATACTACGGACTCTGATTCAGGGACGATAAACATGTCTGCTACCAACAAAGAAGAAAATACTTCTTTGGACAAGATGAAGGTAATACCTATCATCAACACAGCTGAAGCTAACAGGGGATCACAAGTTGATGGACTCTGCAGCGGAACAAGCCAGGAGCGGTTGGTATACTCAACACTCAGGACCTTGTTTACCTTTCACTTCAACCAATGTTGGATGTGTAGAACAGCTGTTTATGTATACTTCTACAAGGAGTGATACAAATTCACAGTTCTTGGGGAACAACATGATTTCTCAAAGCTGGACAACTTCTACTAGCCTAATACTTTCAAACACAGATTCAAAATGGAACTCTGTTGAAGAGGAACTCACCTGGATAAAGAATTATCGAGGGAAGAAAACTCTTAAATCAGGAGGGAGTAAACGGACGCCCTACCAAGAAAGAGGCAAGTACGAGTTGAATGCACATCATAAAATTATGATGTTTAGCAAATTTCCTGCCAAAAGGAGGAGATTAAAGGATTTTATTATGATCTTTGGCCGACGGAGGAAAAGAAAATGGAGCAACATTACTGCGACCAATTCTTTTAAGAAAACACTGATGGCACTTCCTCTGCTTATAGGACAAGGGCCAGAAATTGAGTGGACAATAACAGTCTCTCTGCGGCGCAGGAGAATCTTGTTATACATTTTGCAATTTCCCGGCTGGGAAAAAGTAAAACCTCCAGAGGACAGGACATTACCGAGCAATAGCACAGAAATCCGACACAACACCAGGAGCAAAGATTTGCAAGATTTATCCTGGGATGATGGACATGGGATATTTCTTTTGACTCATTAGGACAACCCACTGCCACAAGGAATATTGGGAACCCAGACTTGGAGGCAGTTCTAGAAGGGAGAGAACTTAGATACATTCTTGAATGCTGCCGAGGCGCTGTTATAGGCTTCATTGCTGAACCTACTTAAATTGGGGAGCTATGTGACGGGACGCCGTCGGTCAGCATCCGAATGACACAAGTTCAAAAGGAATTAAAGAGCCCACAATATTTTTCTATCATTCTCTAAAAGAATAAATGTCCACCAGAATCTGATAGAAATGCAATAAGATTGAAAACAAGAGAAAAATACATTTTGACCACGCACAGCCCCATCATTTCTGTAATGCTAGGTCTGAGAAAGCTTTGATGTACAGATCAAACGTAAAACCCAGACACCACGGCACCAGTCGGCGGGCGCTATCAAAGGTTGAAAACTCACTGTTTTCAGTACAAGGGAAGATAAAGACGGCAAAGTGTGAAATCTGGGCTGGGGACGACGTTGATACATCGCAGGAGCCAGTCAGTTGAGATTGACGTGTTAGTTTACAATCCTGTGGTTGGAATAGGGACAGACACCTAACACCTTAGTTCAACAGGACCTAACGTGTGAACCAGCCACGGCAGAATGGGAGATAAGAGGGTCAGCCAGACCCGTCTGAAATAACACCATGCGGTAAAAGTCCAGACTTTGTGGAGCCGGGACAACGTCTGTAGTTGCCACCACAAAGGAGCAATTAAGGACCAGATGCTTAACACCTCACTGCAATACGCAGCAAAGTAGGAACACATGGCTGACACATTATTGCCAGCAACCAAGGAGGAGGCAATAGCAGAGTGGAATGTAATTATGACGCAACTGCATCACCGCCAAAGCATGTTTCATTGTTTCAGGAATGTGGTGGGGCATCGGTCAATTTGATTGGCAGAAATAACTACAGTCCATGTGGAAAATAGGTGGAGTTAATTAATATGGGACATATTAATTAGCCAACGTGGAAACTAGCCAGGAATGGAGAGAATAAAACTATGAGCAGTGGACAAGCAATCCTCAGACGCAATTTACAATAGCATTCTTAGGATACCTACTGGAGAAATATTAACATTTCGTTCTGTTGGACTTCTGTACGAAGTATTATGACAGGATTTCCTAGCTATAACCCAGGTAATACCATTACTCTGATTAGTTTGTTTGCTAGTCTGAAGGCTTGTGTAGTTTCCTGTTTCTACATATTCTCCCAAACTTTACACTCGTGGATTTTCTTTGTACTTAATGTTCCAGTTTCTAGATTTACTATTTACACTGAGAACTATCTTCTTCTTTCATTCACCACTTGGTTGTCTGATTTGTTGTATGTGATAATTTGGAGAAATCCATTATCCAAGCTACATGAGCGTGTGGCTTATGCATGTACAGGAGATACATTTAGATTCATCCTGTATGATGTTAAACATTGGGGAGACTGACTACTTAGGAGAAATTCCTGAGAGCTACCAGTCTCTTGATAGCGTCCAATTAACATTGATTATTTGGACCAACACTTTGAGTGCCTACCAAGATTGTGGTGAAACCACTTGGTTTGAGGAATGGCACCAGTTCACCTTGTCTGCATGATGTCTGCATGAGGACAGACATGACTTAGGACATTCAATATCCCAGACAGATTCAGGGAAGGCATTTAATGTTCGACAGGACTGTGCGACCAGCCCTTCCGACAAGACAGTATGAATGAATCAGAAAGGGAGAAGAGTAAGTGAGGTGAACTTATATGGGAAACACTCCATTACATAAATGTATGTGATGATGTATGTTTTGAGCTATAGATGTTCTAAATGGTTTTATGAATATATACATATATATTTATTTATTTAGAACTGATATATGTTTATGTAACATGCCATCATATATCATCATACCATCATATATTATGACTTGAATGTATGTTTATATGAATGTATAGACATATGTGTTTGAGATGTGTAGACGTAGATACTACCCATCTCCGTTCGTTTCATTCCAGATCTCTTAGGAGCAATGGACAGTCAACAACCCATATCAGGAAGTGACTTAGCCTTGTGAAGGGACCAATTTGGACTCCTTCAATCTGACAGTGAACTGCGTCTCACTGGGGGAAGCATGACCTATGTGACCTCTTAAGTTACGTATACCTAATATAATCATCATCATCATCATCATCATATGATCATCAAGACTAGAAATAATAAACACAGTTGTTGTATTTTAAAACTCAATTTGTCCGTATAATTCTAAATGTTTATAAATGTTTGTGTAGCGTAATCAAGTACACACATTATTGTATCATTTAGTGGGGGTTCACACATATTGTCCAGAAGGGGAATTATGTCAGGGAGGTACTTGTCTATGCAGTCATAAGTAACCAGATTACGTTGCATAACTTAACTCCTCCTTTCTCACTTCTGGTGATACCAAGTACAGCCAAATCTATATAGATATATTCTATCTTCAACGAGCCACTTCTTGGCTGTTTTCTTGAGTATCAGGGACTGTATCTTAAATCAGCATAAAAGACACTAGTTCCATGTTTTCTCTCTGGGATCTGGGGTGGTAATTAGTCCCATCTGACAGAGGTAAGGGATCTCAAACTGCACCCGAAACTAAACCCCAGTAGGAGAAAATGATTTTGGCTGAGTGGTTGCCCAACCGGGAGCTACTTCAAGCCAGTTGGTGACAGTGCGATTGAACCTCTCGACGATCGCCTGCTGCCGGTGATTCCCAGCTGACCCGTCAAACGAGTCACCTCACCGTTAAGCGCCGCGACCACCTGAGGAAGAGCCTGAACCCATTCAGCGGAACGTTCAGAGGACCCTCGAGCTGCCAGTAGTAACTCTTGGGCGTACTGAGCACCGAACAGTCTCTCTGCCAGAGTGCGATTGAACCTCTCGACAATCGCCTGCTGCCGGTGATTCCCAGCTTCTCCACGCCGTATCTGTGTCTTATGCTTTGCTGCCAGCTGGCTCACAACACCCATAAACTCATGCCCCGGGTCAATCTGTAGAAGCTGTGGCCATTTGTGTGGCCCGCGTTTGTAAATTCGCTCTAGGGCCAAAGCCACCCCTTCACTGCTCTTGTCTGTCAAAGCCTCTGCTTCCTTAAACTGCGAAGCAACATCCACAACTGTCAAGGCATACTTAAATGTATTACGGCCAACCCGGTCATGTGGTAGGTAGAGCAAGTCAGCCTGATGGACGGCATTCGGTCTATCTTCATCAATAGATGGCCGCGGAATGTAACGAGGAGCGGGTAGATAGATCTGAAAAATAGCTTGCTTCTAGAGCTAGTCTCGAGCAACATCCTCCGAAACATTAGCTGCAGCAGCGAGCTTCTTAATGGCCGCCAAGCCTTTCCAATAGCCCTGAAAGCTGTAGTAGATGTCCTCCAGATCTTTTATTTGGTACTGGGTAGCAGCGGTCAATGTCTAAAGCAACTTATAAGCAACAATACTCGTCGCTGCCAGCCCAAGAACGATGAAAGTGATCTCGCGGTCTTTCTGCGGCTCGGATGGCACATAGAAATCCGACAGGCGAGGTTCAGGCTTGAGGGGCTCGACACGTTTGCTGGCGATCAGGATATATTCCCGCATGGCCTGGTCGACATCCTGGAAATAGTGAACGGCGTGGCCTTCGCGCTGTAGCTCATCGTTGAGCCAGTCCAGCCGCGCGGTTCTCTTTCTCGTCCACTCAGCCTGGGCCGCCTGTAGCCGCTCGACAGCCTCATCGTGCCGCCTCATTTCTTCATGGGCGTTTGCATGCCCTAGCTTGCAAAAGAGGTAGTTGCCTCCCGTAAACGCGAGGGCATTGACAACAGCGCCCCCTATCATCATTGCGACAGAGGCCATAGCTAGCGGGGCTGATACTGTAAGGGCTTATGCAATATATCAGCGGGGATCAAGCCCTCTTTGATAAGCAAATCTCGGAGTGCTAAGGCGATGGACGTGTCTAAAACCATCATCCCAATGTCATACATATCAGCGTCTAGCTTGGGCAAGGTTGCCCCTTTGAAAATCACCTTGGTCAGTTTTGCGGTGCCTACCGTAAGCGCAGCCACCACAGCGCCGTGTTAAACGGCGTTAACAATAGCTTTCCCGTCAACGCCTGCCATTATTCCATATAAAATGGATCTCTATTCTTTAATATGTTAGTATCCGGTCGCTTGGAGGGCGGGGCAGGTGCTTTAGTCCGCCGCATTTTCTGCCTAATTACTCCGACGACAACGACAACGCCAGCCACTCAAATAATCCAGGGAGTCCAGCCGCGGTAATCAACTGGCACTATTGGAAACAGCGGTGGTGGGGTCTGCTCATGCTCCGGGGCTAACTTTCGTTTCTTCTCACGAACAGCCTGCTGCAGAGCTAGAGACAACCTCTCTGCTTCACGACTCTTTCGAGCAGCAGCTCCTCTCTTCCCAGCCGAAACTTTTCTGTGGTCCTTCGACACTAGTTTCTCCTGTGGAGCAATTTCGGGGGTCTCCTCCTCCATCTTGTTCTTGCTTAGGACAGATATGTCCAGAATGGCAGTGCCTAAAATTTGCTAGCGCGACAGTTGCAGGTGCTTAGCACATGCCGAACTTATGGTAGAGTTCACATGTAACTGTGTTTAGTGCATGTCCTAGAAACGGGTCGGCCTCCAGGTCTGTCACCAAAGCATGATTATCAGCAATGGGGAGGAACATACTTTCCACTTGTGCGTACATCTGTAGCATAGCCGTGTCCAGGGTCTTTGTTATTGCAGCTCCAAGCCTCGCCTCGTGCCTCGCATATAGCTTCTCAATTTCTTGATCAGGAAAGGCCTCAACCTGTTCCACTGTAAGTTTGGAGTATTTACCTCCTATGTACTGCCCGGCACGTCTCCCAGCCGCAAGTGCTGCCAGCCTTTCACGATGCAACGCATGTCCGGACTGTGGCGTTGTGGCAGGTGGTGTTGCATGTCCGGACTGTGGTGTTGTTGTAGGTTCCGGAGCAGACTCTACCGGCTTTGCCTCTTCACGTAACAGCTGGTCGAGTATGGTGTCACAATCCATCACAGCGTTAGCAAATACCCAATGTCTAACTCTAATATAGGAATGGACAGCCCATCCAAGCACACAACATGTGCATAAAAGTTGTAGTGCAACTAAGGCTGTTACGGAATAACAAAGCACTGCTTCATACATGCTTAAGTGGTGCTTAGCTGATGCTTAACATATGCTTAGCTGATGCTTAACATATGCTTAGCTGATGCTTAACATATGCTTAGTATCTAACACACCTCACCAGCTTTGAGCACTTTATAAGAAAATGGGAACTTGGTCCTCAGTACCAGCTTTGAGAACTCATTAGCTTCGAGTTGCTTTCGCACCCCATCACGTTCCTCCCTAGAGTGGATGATGTAGTTCTCATCCAGGCAGTCTTCAAAGCTATCCTTATCCTTGGAATGGAAGAGCGCCACCCACTGTGTCTGCTCCCTGAGGCCTTTCGCAACGGCGTTGTACTTCTGGGTTTGAACCCACAGACTTTGCTGGGCCGCTAAAAGCTAGATAAGTCAACATAGTCCGCTTCTGCGCAATAGCGTCCTCTGCGCTGCAGTCATCAATGATGTATAACGTCGTCGTCCCCTGAAACATTTTATAGAAGGCCTCTAGCCATTTGAGCAGCCGATCACCGGGGTCAAATATGAAGACCTCGGGATCTGACCACACCCACGGCCGGGCCCGGTATGTTTCATTGTATCGTACCGAAGGGCAAGCAAGGACAATATGCTCTAAAACGCCCCTGTACGGGCCTTCCAGGAGGTCGAGAATGAATTCTGTTTTACCACACGATGTGGGGCCCGTGATGATGGCCGAGTGTGGCTTAAGTGGGAACTCCATTAATAAACAGCACTAACGAATCACCCGGTGTCGATGTTCAGCTGTCCGTCCATAACCAAATAAACGTAGCAGTACAGTGGCCCCGCCGATTCGGCCTCTTTCGTGATCTGGAGAGTGATGCCCTCAGAGCCGGTCTCTACACGCCGGCTCTGCCGTGAAGATGGTCATCATCGGAGGTCCGGAAGTCCAGCTACAAGCAGAATTTTGTCGTCAAGTACTGGCCTAAACTGACATCGAACAATCCTAGCTCTTTGCGCTTGTCTCAGGGTGCCTTTTGAGGCCACCGACAAAGAATTTCCTCGCTTCGTCCCAGAGCTGGTGTGGTGCTAAGCCGTGCGCAAATAACTGATTGGCTTGTCCTTCTACGATGACTTCAACTTTGGTGATTTGCGGGTTGTAAAACAACTCTGGTTGGCGTGCAAAATTCTTTTGGTTGGCGGGTCTTCCCATAATAGGAGAATGCCTTTCAAAGACTTACACGGTGTATTCAGATTGATTTTCCATATCGAGTCCTCCTTTTTCTGAGGGATCCGTCTATGTCGTAGGGCCCGCTCGTTTAACACCACCATACGGCTCTCATACATGCTCCGAATTAGCCGGGCCAACGTGGGTTCAGTGACTACTTCGTACTCGAGACAGATGTTTTCTAGGGAATATGTGGAGTTGCCGATATCGTTACCAGTTGCACGAATCACACGAGAAGCGTCGTTAAAGGTCAACTCAATCTCCAGCCGATCACTAATAGCAGATTGGTAGAAGGGTGCATGTGTTTCAAGCAGCTCAAAGTCTAGAGGTATGTAGTACCTGTTTTTGAAGGCCTTCGCGATGGCCACATGTGGCGCATTAGCGGGGGGGGGGGGGCAGAACAACAGCATCCACTGCGCCAACACGCACCTTGGTGACATTCATGCCGGTGCTTGTATCGATGCCTTGATACACAGCGCTCGCCCGCTCCGATCGGCTCTTTCAAAGATCCAGGTAGACGTTGTAGACGTCACTGTCCACAAGAGAGAAGACTTCATTGCCCGATAGCCTGACGGTCAGTTTTTGAACCAGTGCTCGACCAAGATTCTGGACCACGAACCGGTTGACATCAGGGGAGCTGAGGTCGACATTGAATGCCAGCCGCACTGACCCAGGCACGATAACATTGTGTGCACCAAGATTGGAAAAACGAACTAGTAACTGCTGCTTCGGACCGATCGTAGAAGGATTGTTGGTCACGATTATCGTTTGCCGCAATCCTTTCACACCGAGCGGCTCCCGGAGACGGCGGTAAGGGTTAAGCTTACCACCATATGCACTTGAAGACATGGCTAGTTGTTTATTGTTGTTGCTTTGTAGCAATATCTAATATGGATAGAGTTGAGCTGACTGATTTTGGTGGTGAAGAGGGGAGGCCTGAAAAAGGAAGGAGAGAAGAGACAGGCTTCAGCGACGACTTAGATATCGACAGGCCCCACACTGTTAATGTCGAGCGGCCGTCACAGGGGGAACCGTCACAGGGGGAGACATCACATGGGGAGCCCAACTTACACAAAGAACTAGAAAAAAGCGCCATTGATGACTATTTTAACAGGGTGAAGGAGCTGTGGGGTATCACACCTATAACAGGCAAAGATTATAAAAAAATTAGGTTGGGTAGCAAGAATGCGCTCTATGTTGGGCACAAAAGGATTACAAAGTTGGACGGCATGCCTTTAACTTTGAGTACCAGAGAGGCATTGGGGTTTGGGAGAAAAATACCACCAAAGGCTGTCACCATCCTCGAGCAGACTTATAGTGATCTTGCGGAGGAAGAAGCTGCTCTAGGTGGTGCAGATATTCAGGCTGTTCCACAAATAGCTTTAAATATTAGCAATATCTTAGAACGGGCCATGTCGAGTCCAGAAGTACAGCGAGTTTTAGAAACCTCACACGTAGACCAGTACCTGGGGGAGAAAGGCCTACCTCCAGTGAGAGAACTCCGGGGGCTCATGGTGCTTGACAAAGCGGTGACAACGATTAAAGGTAAACTCACAAACTATCTCGTTATTCTCGACCAGCAAGATAAAGAGATCGCCATACGGCGGCGGAAAATATCGATAGCACCCAATGAGGAGAGTAGGGACTTTCAAGAGCAAAAGATTGCCGATATTGAAGAAGCTAAGAAGAGGTTTTTAATAGAAGTTGCTGAGTTACACGAAGACTTGCAAACCCAATTCAGCCGGATCCGTGAAACCATTCATCGGGTGGTCAATGAAGACACCACACTGAGTGAGAGGCTGCGGACTCTGTTCCGAGAGCAGGGCATCACCATAGCGAGCATTCTCACGGCGATCGGCCTCTTAATTTCCACTATCACCCTAGCCCTTACTGGCGGCGGTGGTGGTGCACCCCTACCCCGCCACCTGGCCCGCAACTTATCCCACCACCTGGCCCGCCACCTGGCCCTGGGGCTAAGGAATGGATTCGATTCAACAGAAACTGAAAGACCTAGCGAGCCTTCTAGCCAGGCTAGCTGGTAAGGCTGTGGAGGCACTCCCAGGAATCATAGGCTGCATTATCTCCTGGCTTCTTAACTTCTTGAGTAAGGGTGTGTGATGGCTGGCTGGAAATCTCTGGGCATTAGTGGTTGCACTCGGTGGCTTGCTGCTGCTGGCTATCAGAAAGCGACTAATTGCGAAGTAAATGAACTAACCATAGTGCCACTAGACCGACTGCGACACCCCCAGCACTGAGTGCTATCTTTTCGTTTTGATGCTGCAGCCCAGCTGCCTTATCAGCTATTCTAGTGGTCGGCTGCGCTGGCTGAGCATTGCTGGGCGGCTCTACCGTCGGTGCCGGCTGTGCAGTCCTGGACAGCTTAGGGTCTGGGGCATTAATGGCTGTATTCAGACCACGCTTTAGGCCTGGCTCTGCGATGACGATCATGTTGTTATATCCAGCTATCTGGCCAATGCGGAGCACCATGTCGCTGGGGGCCATATACAACCCCGTTCCAAAGACATAATTAACTTCTGAGCTCGCGTTTTGTAGCACATCCTGATATCTTTTGATGGCCGCCGCGAGATCGACGGGCGCAGAGATGGCGTCTTCTACTAATACCAGGAATTGCTTCTGGGCATCAAACGCCGTTCCGGTTCCCAGAATTCGTGTTCTAGTCTGAGCCTGGACCCCTAAGATGGCCCACACATAGGTTCGAATGCTGTGATTTATTCGCTCAACGCCAGGGGGAGTGAAGCCCTGTGACTTGTTAAGAACGAAACTCCGCCATGCGGAGTCAGCTTGAGAATCATCTTGTAAAATGTAATCTATGTGTAGTACATCGTTTGTAGTCTTTTGTGTGAATGATAGTCGCTTTGGGTCATATACACCACCTTGGCCGTCATTCAGGACGTGATAACTACTATTCGTCCAGTAAATGTATACCCTCCCCAACCCGTTATTCCTCCCAAGCCGTCTCCAGTTATCATTCTGGGAAATCTCAAATTCTGCGCATATACGCTGATAGGCTCTTACGTCGTAGTGATTTTCAAAGGCGGTCCACCCCTGGTCTTGCGGTAGAGCCACACGCATCTCTTTGAGGATTCGACGAATCTGGTAGTAGACATGGAATGTGAAGACGGCTCGTGTTAGTGGGTCAGGGCCGACCAGATGCTCCTGCGCGGACACCCCACACCCCGCCGTGGCACACAATACAGCGAAGTTGAGTTGGTTTTGCCAGAATTGCATCGGATTGCTGTACCAGGCTTGTGCGATCTGGTCTGACTCCACGTATGGCAACCGGTATTTTTCAAACACGTTGGGGAACTGGGCCTGAAAGAATCCTTGGAGATTGACCTGTATGTCCACCTTTGTGAGATCCTTTATTTGCGCAAACGGGTATACCCCACCCGCCGGGTATTTGGCGTCCTTATTAAACTCGTAAGCAGTCATTATTATTAGCTGTACTAATATGTTTCTCACACTTAGCAACGTCCAACACGGTGAACCCATCAACCTCAACCCGGTTCTAGACAATCGCGATGGTGACCTAGAGGTGGCTATCGTGGAATTGTTGTTCAACCCCGCGTGGATTAATATTTCCGATAAGCTGGAAAACAATTGGTTCAAATATGGTGACGAGAATGTTGCTATCCCCGACGGGTATTATGATGTCTGTGCTCTTAACAAGCAACTCTTTGAGCCACGGAAGCTGTCTCTTTCTCTCAACCCCGCAACTGGACTTGTAAGTCTCGGTGGTATAAAATCTGGGGTGGCTTTAGCGTGGGGGAGGGCTAGGTGGGGTTCTTGGGTTCGGCTTAGACGATAGAAGTAAGCTGTTCAATGAGGTGTTTACATTCTATGCGACGAAGTTTCCTAACCTCATCATATATAAGGAGTTGTACATTCATCTCGAGGGTCTATCATCATATGAAAACCGTCATAATTCGCTTCCCTCCACACTCCTCCGGGCTGTACCCGTTAAAAAAGAGGAATGTAATCAAGGGAGACATGAGATTTTCTCTGTGCCTCATTATAAAAATCTAGAAACTGGAACTGTAGGGGGTATAAGACTTTCGGTCCGAGATGAAAAGGGTCACGACGTGCCACTGGCATATCTAAGCTGTGCACTCCACATCATACATGGCTGCTCCGTCGGGTATTTACCATCCTTATTGAACTCGTAAATTATCATTATCATTATTAGACGTGCTAATATGTACATCACATTAACCAACATTCAGCATGGGGAACCCATCCCCCTCAACCCGGTCCTAGACAATCGCGATGGTGACCTAGAGGTAGCTATTGTGGAATTATTGTTCTACCCAACGTGCGTTAATATTTCCCAGGAGCTGGCCAATAATAAGTTCCAGGTGGGGGGTGAACAGATTGTTATCCCCGATGAGTACTATGACGTATGTACCCTCAACAACCAATTCTTTGAGCCTCGCCAGTTTTCTCTGACGCTGAACCCCGCAACTGGCCTTGTACGTCTCGCTGGTATGTATGAGCCCGATTTCTTGGAAGGAGGCTTAGCCTACACTCTTGGGCTTTTCCCTTGGGAATGGAGTGATGACCCGATGGTCGGAGAAGATTTTGCTAGACTCCTCATATATAAGGAGTTGTACATTCATCTCGAAGGGCTGTCGTCATATGAGAACCGTCATAATTTGCTTCCCTCCACACTCCTCAGGGCTGTGCCTGTTAAAAATGTGGAATGTAATCAAGGGAGACACGAGATTTTCTCTGTGCCTCGTTATAAGAAGTTGGAGACAGGAACTCTAAACGATATTAGACTTTCAGTCCGTGATGAACAAGGCAAAGCTGTGCCGCTGGAATATCTAAGTTGTGAACTCCACATCAGAAAACACAATGGCTGATTCAGAAGGTCCAGGAAGGCATCGCCCAAGAGCATGCTCTACCCTAACCTTTGCTGATTTGGCCGACACTATTGGGTGGCGGGAGCCGGGTCATAATTACAAGATATATGGCCTCCAGCTCACTCCCCAGGGGGTCTATGCACGTACCGCTATAGACCATCCCGACAACGATGATTGGGATCTGCAGCTTGAGCTTCGCACGGGATATACTCACCTCGAGCCCAATGGGATACTTATCAGGTTAACCAACATAAGCAAGGCGTTTATGAGTTATCAGGCCTGCAGGACAGTCACACGCCCCAACAAGTCTCCTGTTGTGACCTACCAGTCATTTATGAAAATGCAGTGCGCCAAGGCTATCTTCTATGCCGTATCGGTGACTGAGGCTAAAGTCCAGGGGACTAAATATTGTCTGAAGGCTGTTACAGAGTGTAAAGCTGACCTTGATATGCTAGGTAAGCCTCCTAAGGAGTCAACCATCTATCTCGAGTTAGCTATTGGGGCTGTGGTGCAGACTGTTTTTACTCCAGTCCTTCCTGGGGTCTCTATTAAATGGAGTGCGTCATCACTCCCCAGACATGTTGCTCTCGTCATTACTTCCGCGGCCGACGGGACGTGGGCGGCTCGGGCAACAGAAACGGACATTATAGTAGAGCTCGGTGAGGTTGCGGTGGATGAAATCATTTTTACTACCGTTACTGCTTTTGTCCGGCTTTTGTTCACTACAGGGCCGATTAGCACCGTTCGCATTGAACATTTAATATCTCAGTTGAAGAAGTAGCTTTGACGCGCAAAGAATAATGTCGCTCTATCCGTCATTTGATACTAGTGACGGCGGTACCTTTCGCATTCATGAGATTACCCGTCTTCGGAAGTCTCTGGAAGATGAAAGGGACAAACGGGCTGCACTGTATAAAAAATATCAGCGTGCCGTTAACGCATTAGACGTTGTAGACAGCGTGATGCTGGCGGCTAGCCTTGGTATGGGTGTGGGGGGTGTTGGGCTTCTTACCACCATTATTGCTGCCCCTGTAGTTGTCGGGCTCGAGATAGCTGCCCTAGCTTGTGAAATCATGTCCGCTGGGAGCAAGCTAGCGTCCCGCAAACTAACATCGAAAGCTAAGAAACACGATGAAATTTGCACTCTGGCGACGGCTAAGCTTTCGAGTATAGCCGACCTTGTTTCAAAGGCTTTGGGTGATGGGTGTCAGAATCCCCAATAAGGCTCTAGAGAGGTTATAAGAGGTAAAACAAATATAGTAGGGAGACACCAGACAGGAGAGACACCAGGGCTATAAATAGCCTCACAAGGAGACACATTCGTGTCAGACAAGGGCCTAACAGGTACAAGTGAGCAAGGGCTTCCCCAAGCTATTGGGAAGCTTGGCCTTACGAGTAACCGTGAAGTGCCCGGTTACTCTAGCTCACAAGCCAGCGTGCTGGGGACTCCATGCACGCAGGACTAGCTACTGCACGGAGGGGACGGCGTCCGTGCTTGACCACGCAATGTGTAGCGTGAGGACAGACCCGACTGGAGACGGTAGAGAGTAGACGTTGACAAATGCTATAGTTTCTAGGCAATAGTCAAATATTAGGCTGTAGATTTAGATTGTGATTACTAGCATCATTCCTCACCACTTCATTGCATTCATGTTGTATATTGTAAACGAAGCATACCGCTCGCAGAGCCATTAAAGTGTTAGCTCTAAATAAATTGCATTCCTTTTGCAAATGACACGAGTTGTTATTTCGTGCGGTGCAAAAGTAGGGGAGTCCTGAGAACCCTGTAGCAAGCAAGTCGCTGACAGGCAGGACCCCGATTGGTGTCAGAGACCAGTGAACCAATGCCTATAGCCCGATTGGTGTCAGAGACCAGTGAACCAACGCCTATAGCCCGATTGGTGTCAGAGACCAGTGAACCAACGCCTATAGGACCCCGATTGGTGATTGAAGCAACGCTAGCGGGCAATTGGAGTCAGAAACAGTGAACTAACGCCAATAAGCAATTGGTGTCATAAAACACTGAACCGACGCCAGCTATCGATTGGTATTAGAAAGTTCTGAACCAGTTACAGTCAATTGCACGATTCAACATCATTGCTGTGTTAAATATTGAAAAGTAATGTAATTTTGTTTGCATATATAGCAGAAATGATTTTCTCTTGTGAAGTATACGATCATACCATTTGTGGAGCGTGAACCACAATGAAGCCAATGTAAATTATAAAGTGTGAAATTCTATGAAAATTAATTTGAAAGTGTGTTATTAGATAGAAATCAATGAAAATGTATACATTCATCAGTGAACATTACCAACTTAACCATCGTGTACATTTCATTTTGTGTGATACAGCCATCAATGTCACCATTCTACAGATTTAGTAAATAGATTAGCGACTGAAACTGAAGCCTAGAACGAAGTTATACCATACTAGTCAGTAAGTGAAGACAAGACGACATCGACTGTCATACGACGAATCATTTCACATATCATAACAATCATTCAGACGATCATATCATTCATTTACTAACACCATTTATCATTATCTATCACATTTTTTCCATTCATCATTCGCATGAAAGATAAATTTGTATTTACAACAAATGCGTGTGTCTAATTTTTGATGCTCTACTAAACAGAAGCATCCTTTGTGTTATCAAGTCAATCATTTTGTGAGTGGGGAAAACAGCGGTGGAACATCCCAAGAACCGTATTTTCCAAAGAATTATATGAGTATATTTTCAGAATATTTTGGTATGCTCTAAATTAATCATGCATCTTCTTTTTCAGTAGAAATGTATATGTACTAACACATTATTACAAGCTATTGTGTGAATATTATTGTGATATCATTGTGAACTAACATTACGCCACAAAATGGCGTCACTAAGTGAATGCATCCAAGCAGGTAAAGATATGGGCCACACTGGAGAGAAGTTAGAGAAGTGGGCGGATCAAAAATATAAAGAAGAAATAGCTCGGCATAGAGAAGAAACAGAAGAAAAAAATGCTCTACAGAGAGAAGAAGCAGAACGAAAAGCTGCTCTTGACAGGGATGAAAGAGCTTTAGAAAGGCAGCATCAAAAAGAAATAAAAGAGATCGAAGAGGCTACCAAACAAAAGCAGATACAAATAAACTCAGAGACTAAATTAAAGATGAAGGAAATGGAGGTAGATTCTAACATACAGATAGCCTCTAGCAAACAAAAGAGCCAAGAAGAACAAAACAAATTTAATAAGTATAAGGGCCTTATCAAACCATACAGTGTAGGGGATTCAATTAGCACATGGACTGAGAACATAGAATTCCAACTAAAGACGCAGAAAATACCTTTGGATGATTGGGCAATGATCCTACATGAGGAACCTCAGTGGGGAGCCGTTAAAAGTAATAGAATCCATACCTACAGAGCTAAGGAACAATTATCAGTACATACACGATAGGATAATGCAACACTTTCTTTTAGACGCTACTGGGTACCAAATTCAATTCTCCCAAATTAAGCCAAAAGCAACTGAAACGTTCTTAGACTACATCTCTAACGTGCAGAGCACATTTAAAAAGTGGACTAGAGCGGCTAAAGTAGGTAACAGCTATGAAAAATTAGAAGAGCTTATGGTAATGGACAAAGTAATATCTACCGTTCCTACCCCTTTTGCGAAGTTTCTACAACAGTCAGATATTGAATCCATTCAACAGTTAGAGAAACGGGGGTCAGCATATTTTTCATCGAATAGGGACATATTTAAATCTACATCACATGATACAGATATTACTGCTTTTGCAAACAAAGTACCTGATAGATCTTACAACCAAAAAGATTACCGTAAGAATGACAAACCACATCAGAAACCACCTAGATGTAACTATTGTAGTCTTTTTCATCCGGCTTACTCTATGTGTGATAAAAACCCGGCATATCCGTCACACTTAGAAGCTGTGTTAAAGAAGCAAGAAAGCAGAAGATCATCGTTTAAACGTGCTGTTAAATGTTATTTTTGTTCAAGTTATGGCCACTATAGTAATAAATGTATTGGTAGACAACGAATGAAGGCAAATAATGCAGCACTCATCGATACATCATCAGACGATGAGAGTGACATTGATACGGAACTTGTGAATGTGTTGCCAACGAACGAATGTGAGAGTGTATCATTAGTAACAGACATATTAGACTTTAAGAAATGTAACGTATGCCACCAGTTTCATGCGGATGGTAAATTGAAATGTGGGCACGTAATACCATGTTCAAATGAAGATGCTAACGCAGCAAGTGCCTCCAGAGGTAAACTTAAGTTCTACGATGCACTGGTCAATGATCAACCATGCCAATGTTTAGTTGATAGCGGAAGCACTCTACTGGGTTTAAGGAAAGAGCTTGCTAGACCAGAAGATTATACGGGTGAATTTGTCAAATGCCGTACTTTCTCAGGAACAATTGAGAAATATCCACTGGCAAAACCGCATATTAATACCCCGTTCCTTACCGGCACATTTACTTGCGCAATCCTGCAAGATCCATGCACGGACCTTATTTTAGGATGCCTAGATTCAATGAAAGAATGTACAGACGTACGACATAAGAGCCTGGAAACATACACACATGGCTAACGCTGTAACAAGGTCAGATACAGAAACAAATTATACTGACTTACAAAATGAAATGCTACAGCTATTAACACCAAATGGTGCAGATACCAACACTACTCGACAGAAATTTATCGAGGAACAAAGCACCGATCAAACAATCGCACCTTATTTTAAATTGTTGGGTGAGCGAGCGAAAGTAACCAAACATGCATCTTGGTACTTTAATAAATTGAACGGAATTCTCATGCGTTATTACACAAATAATAACCATGAAATTCAGCAGACGGTGTTACCTGTAACATACCGACAAAATGTGCTGAAAATCGCACACGAGTCACCGTTTGCTGGACATTTGGCCTATGATAAAACGCGAGCCAGAGTTCTGTCACACTTTTACTGGCCTAAATTCTGTTCCGACATAAACTCTTTTTGTCGTTCTTGTACTATTTGTCAACATCTTGTACGAAAGGGAAAGCATGTGACGGCCGAAGTTCAACGGTCATTATTAGCATCCATACCATATGAAAGTATAACGGTCGATATTGCTGGACCCCTAAAGCAGGTGTCGAGCAATGGGAACCACGACGATGCAAATAAGGGTGCTAAAACTATTCACCTTGAACCAAATCAGAAGGTTTTGCTTCTACTACATGATAAACGTAATTTGCTAACATCTTGGCAAGGGCCATTCAACGTTGAACGTAAATTATCAGAGGGGGTTATGAAATATCGATAAAAGGACACTTAAAGATATTTCATATCAACAGGCTGAAACCATACTTTTTACGACAAGAACAGCAGACAGACGAACAAAATGCACCAACATCAAGTAATGAGACGACAGACGTACATAACACAACTTCACTAGGTAGGCCGACACACGACAACGACAACGCAAACACACTTAGCCAGGTAACAGCACACACAGCTAGTACCACAACAGTATTGAACGAGACACGAAGACGAGATGGAACTACCAGTCCCTACTGTAGACACGACTGCGACCATTGACAGCATAAAGATAGAAACGAAACTTACAGATGACCAACGATGACAAATAATAGAACTAGTGACAGAATACAGAGACATTTTCTCCGACATCCCAGGAAAGACAGACAGAATAGAACATTCTATTATTCTGACTGACAACACACCAATTAAGTGTCGATCTTATTCTATCCCTTTAAACTATAGGTCGAACCTCGACAAAGAAATACTATCTCTTGAGTCGAGCGGAATTATACAGAAATCTCAGTCAGAGTATTCTTTCCCTATTGTCCTTGTCGCCAAAAAGGACTCTACGATTCGACTGTGGGTCGATTATCGCCGTTTAAACAAAATCACCAATATTGACGCTGAACCAATTCCATCATGCGAGGATTTGATCTTGGACATGTCCACATCTCGCATATTTAGCAAGATTGACCTCACGAAAGGTTACTGGCAAGTCCCGATGGAAGTAAATTCGATTCATTTAACAGCTTTCTCCACTCCTTTAGGATTATATGAGTGGCGCTTTCTTCCTTTTGGCCTTCGTAACGCTCCAGCTACTTTCGTCCGTCTAAATAGGGATCTTCTCCACGGAGTGACCAATATTTCTACTTATATAGACGACATATGTATCCATACGGAAGACTGGACAACACACATACTGAAACTGCGACAAGTCTTCGACACGTTGCGAATATTCGGGCTTACAGCAAAGCCGACCAAAGTAGAGTTGGGCATGGAACAAATTAACTTCCTAGGTCATACCATCTGCAGGGGCCAATTAAAAACAGATGACAGAATCGTGACCAAGATTCTAAATTTGACGAAGCCAACGACCAAGAAACAGGTCAGAAGTTTACTGGGCTTGGTAAACTACTATAGTAAATTTATTCCAAATCTGGCGGAAATCACCAGTGTTTTTTCTAACATCTTAAAAGCTTCGGCTAAATTATCTGTACAAGATGCAAGATTAATTAGCGCTTTATCAAAACTGAAATACCTTTTCAGCGTTCCACCTATCCTTCGTATGCCTAATCCAAAACTTACCTATTTTTTACGCACAGATTGCGAGTGCCATCTCCATATCTGGGATACTAGGACAGTTCTACGAAGGGAAGTTCCACCCAATAATGTACGTAAGTCGGAAAATTACCCCTGCTGAAAGTAGATACTCAGCATCAGAATTGGAGGGCCTCAGTTTGATCTATTGCGTGAAGAAATTTCATAGATTTTTGGCAGGAGCACAGTTTGTGATCGAAACCGATAATTCTCCATTGTCGGTGATGCAGTCTGGGATTCCCCACAATAATAGACTTTACAGGTGGGCTTTGATTCTCCAAAATTACACATTTACCATCCAGCACTTAAAGGGAAGATTAAATACTGTTGCAGACATTTTGAGTCGACCATCAACCATTCCAAAACCTGATTTGCAGGAAGGGATCGACCACATATCACCAGAAACAATGACACTGTAAATGTTATATAACTCAGTGCCGTAGGTGGTGATTAAGATACTCTGTAAGTGCGTTATCATCGCCAAACAGGTAAACTATGTTAAATTAACAGTGCTATGAAAAGTGTAAGGAACAGACGCAGAAGTAACATGCGCTGACACACACATAAGCTACATTAACGATGAAGTGTTAGCTATGAAACTACATAAGTTAGTAGGGCACTATATTTATTCACTATCCATGAAGGAGAGCATAGAAGACTTTGCCGAAATGAACGATGTTATATAGTCTACAAAGAACATTGCTCCATCTTCACATCGGAAAGGAGTACTTCGATTAGTATAATTAGATATAGAAATGTAACTGTGAGATATATATATATATATATATATATATATATATATATATATATATATATATATATATATATATATATATATATATATATAATTATATTTTATTAACAGTACACATAACTTCATTTTGTCTATGAATAATTGAATTGCAGAATGTTTAAATGCATATATAACTTTATGTCATGTGAAAGTTAGAGATTACCATCATTTAATTAATAAACCATGTAAGGTAACACCAATAATAGAAATACAATTGTTAGATATTACATTATCTTATCACCGCATAATCATAATCATTTATAAATCCATTTATCTAAAATATCATTTCCAAACTAACCCAACCATTTAGGAATTAACATCATCTTTTGTTACAAATAACACTTTAAGGTAGTTAACCCAATTCTCTTAAATGAAATTATTTAGTTAGATGATTTCCCTTAGGGATAATTTAGGACAACACACGAAATCATATTAGTTACTATTACAGGATTGGTAACAAACTATCCTCATAACAGTGTATATTTTGTATAGACATTACACGTGCAAACAAAACGCAGTCATTTGGCGTGAATACTGTTATAATTCAGCCAATCATTTATTGTAAATATGTAAGGTTCATGTATTTGATGCGATGAAACATATTTTAATGACGAGTGAATGTTTGAGCAAAAGAAGAGTATGAAAGCAAGTGAAAGATGTATGAGAGAAGTATGAATGATAGAAGAGAATTTGAAAATTAGTAAACATCGAAAGAAAGTGAGTGAGAAAGAAAGGTAGCGGCAAATTATTTTTGTCACCGCTGGAAACGTCTTATTTTGACTTGTCTGTGTCAACTGTGTAACCAATGTGTTGTCAAGTTTTTATGTGTGTTACTGCCATACTTTAATAGAATAGATAGGGAACGTACTTTGAGCTTTTTAAAGCGGAGTTGTGGTCATAAATAAGAATAACAAACATTTGTAACCACAATAAACAGATTTACAGCGCTCGAAGTAATACACACATTTAATACACTAACGCATACACAGGTTAGCAGGTTAAGTACATTGTAGTTTATTAGTAAACACGCAAACAAACAGGAAAACAAACACATAAAAGTTGCACACACTAATTGTTTCAAAGAACAACAACTTAAAATCAGGGGACACAATAACTTCTTAAAAACCTTAATGTAACATTGAAAATAGCTTTTCACAAGCAGAAGCGAGAAGGTGAAAAGTAGAACTGTGTGTATATGAGTTGGAGGGGATATTAATGGGAACATGAATATTTTATGTTCATGTGTTGCACTCATAACAGAGTCAACTTGTATGTGGGTTGTCATTTCGGCAATTTGAGGACAGGTCGAGACAGAAGTCAACGGGTGGAACTCAAAAGACATATGGTCAAACGAGGGAAGCCAGGACAGAAGTCATAAGACAACGGTTCCGGTTCAAAACAATTCCCAAAGATATCTATGGAACCAACTATACTGATACATAGGCTACTTAATTAGCCGAGTGAAAAGATAGAATAGTGTGAGTAAAAGAAGAAGAGAGTTGTTCTATCCCAAACGAAAGATTTATAACTTATTGGAGATCTGACAAAATTGGACGTCCAATTTTCCTTTGTGACCATACGTGTTACATACATAAGTAGAAGGGAAGTAACACTTCCCAGAGAGTAGAGGAGCCTGTCAGAATCCCCAATAAGGCTCTAGAGAGGTTATAAGAGGTAACACAAATATAGTAGGGGGACACCAGACAGGAGAGACACCAGCGCTATAAATAGCCTCACAAGGAGACACATTCGTGTCAGACAAGGGGATAACAGGTACAAGTGAGCAAGGGCTTCCACAAGCTATTGGGAAGCTTGGCCTTACGAGTAACCGTGAAGTGCCCGGTTACTCTAGCTCACAAGCCAGCGTGCTGGGGACTCCATGCATGCAGGACTAGCTACTGCACGGAGGGGACGGCGTCCGTGCTTGACCACGCAATGTGTAGCGTGTGGACAGACCCGACTGGAGACGGTAGAGAGTAGACGTATTCTTGACAAATGCCATAGTTTCTAGGCAATAGTCAAATATTAGGCTGTAGATTTAGATTGTGATTACTAGCATCATTTCTCACCACTTCATTGCATTCATGTTGTATATTGTAAATGAAGCATAACGCTCGCAGAGCCATTAAATTGTTAGCTCTAAATAAATTGCATTCCTTTTGCAAATTTCACGAGTTGTTATTTCGTGCGGTGCAAAAGTAGGGGAGTCCTGAGAACCCTGTAGCAAGCAAGTCGCTGACAATGGGAGAATTACAGACGTGGAGTATAACATAATTACAGCTGAAGAAAAGAAATTTCACCAGTTGAAAAAAGATATTCGGAGCAAGGCGCCGGCAGATTTGGACGAAGAGACAAAAAAATCTCTCATTCTGAAAGGGCGGAACGAGACACGGGCAGATTTCGTAAAAGCTATAGGGTCGAAATAACCTGTATACGCGGTCAGGACAATCTGGGGCCGCCCCCCCCCCCCCCCTACTCCACTGATTGATCCGCCACTGAATGTCAGTAATGCGCGGAAGGATATACTCCTAAGATAAACAATGTAAAATTCTGAGATATGTATGAACATTTTCTCCATTGCTTTTTTCTCTTCCCCTGTTGTGAATGTTATCTGTTATGTTTTTTGCTGATGAAGTCTAATCACCACAACGTCCTGTATGTATTATAATCCAGTTATGCGAAGCCGCACTTTACACAGCAGTTCCTTTCACTAATGTAGGCTATACGGTTGTAAGACGCTTGGCATCTCAAGTGGTTTCCTCCCGTCAACGCGCGTGTGCTGCAAAAGGGGAGACGCAAACGTACCGAGTTTGTGGGTGTGTTGCAAAGGGGGAGACGCAACCGTACCGAGATGCTTTTCTGAAAGCTAGTAAAAAGGCTTCCACATTCCGAAGTCACAAGTTTGTGACTTCGGTATGCGGGGAATGCGGAAGTGTAAAGCTTGAGAAGGTTCTCACACTGGGTGGTCACGGCGGACAAGTTTACTTTGTCTCATCCTTGTCGGGGCTGGTAGAGGCTACCCACGGCTTGGGTTGCTCCCACTGGGGGTAGCCCTGATGAAATTTGCGCTACGCTCAGCGCGCGTGTGTGTATGTGTGCGTGCGTGTGGGTGCATGTGTGTGCGAGCGTGTGTATGTGCACGTGTATGTGTGCGTGCGTATGTATGTGCATGTGTGTGTGTGCATGTGGACGTATGTGTGCGTGCGTGCGTGTGGTACCCCCCATGTATACGGGTGCCCCCGGGGTTCGTCGTGGTCCCTGGGGGTGTTGTTTTGGCTCCCCACCACTACCAGCGGCCCCTAGAATGTTCTACCTCCTCCTCTAGATCTGAAAGCCCCATTATATACCTACTAGGTATGATTAAGTAAAGTAAGGAAAAACCAGCAACACATATAGATAAATAGGTATCAGTAAGTAATGTAATAGTGCAACATTCAACACATATAGATAAGTAGGTATCAGTAAGTAAAGTACTTGAGAAAACAACAAAACATATGGATTACTTGGTATTAGAAAGTAAAGTAATATAATAATCAAAAGCACATATGGATAAGTAGGTATCAGTAAGTAAAGTACGGAGCAACCAACAACAAATATGGATAATTATGTATCGGTAAGTTAAGTAAGGGGCCACCAAAACCATATATGGATAACTAGGTCAATCATTCAATCAATCAGGCGCTGTCTCCACAATGAAGGTTGGTTGTAATGGATCTCGAACACTGTCTGTCTCTCGCACTGACTGTACATTCTGTCAGGCTGATGTTCGTCTATCTCTTGATGTTATCTTCTCACTTGTATCGCTGTTCACCTCTTACTAATAACGACCAGACAATAACTGCAGACACTAGCCATGACTGGATCACCGCTCGAACTCCGCATGGGCACGTTACCTATAGTTAATGTGACTGAACATAAAACACTGGGGCTTTTAATTGACAGCCATTTGAACTGGAGCTCTCATGTTTACGTTCTTACCAAGAAAATAGCACCAAAAGTTTACCAACTTGCTAAAATTCAGCACTTCCTGGACGAAAGCACACGAAAAATATTCTATACATGCTTTATCCAATCACATCTCGATTAATGTTCCACAGTTTGGGATGGTTGCCCTAAATCTAATTTAAAACGACTATGTTCTCTACAAAACCGCGCTATTCGTCTGGTTTCTGGCATAAAGCACGTTGAAATTAATAATTTGTACAGTCATCTAAGACTTCTACCACTTCAAAAGCGCTTCCTTTTCAACAAAGCCAAATTAGTGAATAAAAATATATCTCAAAATACCCCAGAGTATCTTCTGCCGCTGATTCAATCTAATGCAATGAACAGCAAGTGCCTAAATTTGTTACATGTCTCAAAGCCTAGATTGGACCTATACAAAACATGTTTCGCCTATTATGGTGCTCACTTATGGAATGAGCTGTCTCCAGATCTGAAAACTCCAATGAGTCCCTACACATTTAACCAAAAACTCTTTCAATACTTAATCCATATCAACTATATGCCACCATAAGTCATTTACTGGTATAATTGTTCATTATAATTGTTTAACTATAATTGTTCACTATATATGTGTGTGTGCGTGTGTGCGTGTGGGAGCGAGAGAGAGGAGAGAGAGAGAGAGGAGAGAGAGAGAGAGAGAAAGTGGGTGTCAGAGAGAGGGAGAGAGTGAATGTGTGTGTGCGCACGTGCATGCGTGTGTGTGGAAAGAGTGATTGAGCGAGAAATGGTGGGAGAATGTGTCAGTGCATGCATTCGTACGTGTATGTGTGAGAGTGAGTAAGGGAGTGTGTGCGTGCGTGCATGCGTTCATTCGTACGTGTATGTGTGAGAGGTGTGTGTGTGAAGGATTGTGTGTGAGAGAGTGAGACAGTGGGAGAGTTGATGTGTTAGTGTGTGTGTGTGTGAGCGCGCATGCGTGTGAGTGTGTGTATATGAAAGAATACAGAGAGAGAGAGAGAGAGAGAGAGAGAGTGAGAGAGAGAGAGAGTGAGAGAGAGAGAGAGCTGAGCAGATGTATGTCATGTAACACGAATGTTATGTAACACGTGAATCCATGTGTTTGTGTATTCTCATCTGTCATATTATCAGTTAAATACCATTTGATTTTATCATGCATAATATAAACTCATGTTCATTACTGTAGTTTGAGTGAGAGAGTCAGTGAGTGTGAATGAGAGACAGAATGAGTGAGCTGGAGAGTGAATGAGTGAGCATGAGAGTGAATGAGTGATCATGAGAGTGAATGAGTGAGCGTGAGAGTGAATGAGTGAGCGCGAGAGTGAATGAGTGAGCGCGAGAGTGAATGAATGAGTGAGCGTGAGAGTGAATGAGTGAGCATGAGAGTGAATGAGTGAGCATGAGAGTGAATGAGTGAGCGCGAGAGTGAATGAGTGAGCGCGAGAGTGAATGAGTGAGAGCGAGAATGAATGAGTGAGCGTGAGAGTGAATGAGTGAGCGTGAGAGAGACAGAGAGAGAGAGAGAGAGAGAGAGAGAGAGAGAGAGAGAGAGAGAGTGTGGTGTGTGTGTGGGAGCATCACTATTTTTACGTCACATACTTTTTATGTACACATTTTTCTCCATGTTTAACATTTTTATGAGACTGCTCATGACAAGTGTCAGTGTATGTGTGTGAGTAAAGTGTGGGAGTTTGTTCATACTAGTTTCAATGCTAACTTGAGACATTTTGTATGTGTCTAGATGTGAGGAGGTGTGAGTGTGTGTGGAGGATGTGTGTGAGTGTGGGTATGCGTTTGGATGGGTTGGGGTGTGTGGGTTTTGGTGGGTAGTGATATTTGTGGGTGTTGGTGGGATGTGTGGATGGATGTGTGGGGGTGAAAGTAGGGGTGTGGGAATTGGTGTGGGGGATGTGTATATGGGTGGGGGATATGTGTATGGGATGGATGCGGAGGATGTGTGTTTATGTGGGTGGAGATGTGTGGATGGTTTGAGGAAGTATGTGTGGGTGGCGGGGTTGTGTGGGTAGGGGATTGTGTTGGGTGGATTGGGATGCAAGGGCGGGTGGGGAGAATTGTATGGTGTTTGGGTGTGAGATATGTGTGCGGTGTGTTTATGCGGGATGTGTGCATGATGTGTGGGTGGAGGGTATGTTTGTGGTGGTATGGGTGAGGATATGTGTGTGGGTGGAGGATAGTGGGTAGTGTGGGGGATGTGTGTGATGAGTGCGGGGAATGTGTGTATGGGTGGGGTATATGTGGGGGTGAGTAGGGGATGTGTGGTGGTTGGGGGAAGTATGTGGGGGTGTGTGGGTGGGAAATGTGTGCATGGATGGGGAATGAGTGGGAGAGGGTGTGTGAGTGGCTTAGGGATGTGTAGGTCGGTGAGGGAGTTGTATGTGTCGGGATGGGATGTGTGAGTGGGTGGAGGATGCGTATGGGTAGGGGTATTGTGATCGAGAGATGTTTGGTTGGGGTGGGTGGGTGGGTGGGGTGTAGGTGCGTAGTGGAGGATGTATGCGTGAGTGAGTGTGTGTTGGTGGACGGGTAGGGAATGCGTGTGTGGGTGGGGAGAGGTGTGTGGTGTGTTGGTTGGGATATTGTGTGGGTGAGTTATATGTGTGTTTTGTGGTGTGTGAGTGGGGGTATGTGGGGGTATGTGGGGTGGATGGGTAAGGGTATCTTGTGAGTGTGGGTGGGAATATTGTGTGGTATCTGGGTGGGGGATATGTGTGTGGTGTGTAAGTGGGGATGTGTTGGTGAGGGATATATATATATATATATGTGTGTGTGTGTGTGTGTGTGTGTGTGTGTGTGTGTGTGTGTGTGGTGCGTGGGTTGGGAATATTGCGTGGTAGGGGATGTATGTGATGTGCGGGTGGGGGATTGGGTTAAGGCATGTGTGGGTGGGTGGAAGTTGTATGTGTGGGTGGTGGGGTGTGTGTGAGTGGTTTGGGGATGTATGGGTGGTTAGGGAGATGTGTGTGTGTGTGGGTGGGGGGTAGGAACATGTCAGTTGGTGGGGATGTGTGTGTATGGTTTGGGGATGTGTGAGTGGATGTGCGATATGTGGGTTGGTGGGGGATTGTGTGCGTGGGTGGAGATGTGGCTGGGGGATGGGTGGTTTGAGGTGTGGGTGGGGAGAGGATGGTTTGGGGGGAAGATGTGGTGGGCGTGGGAGGTGGGTTGGTGGGGGAATGTTTGTGGGGGCGGGGGTGTTTTGTTGGGGGTCAGATTAGGGTAGTGTGTGTGGGTGGGGGATGTGCGCGAGGGGGATGGGGAGGTGGTGGGGTATTTATGTGTCCCGGGGGGCGTGTGTGTGGGTGGTGGGGTGTGTGTATGGGGTGGGTGATGTATGGATAATGGGAGATGGCCTCATAACGTAATAAGCCTTGTTTATGTTTCAACATTCATTTCACAATGTTATTTTTCTTCCTATGTAAATGTATAATCTCTTGATGAATGAAAGACGATGATTGGAAGGGCCCAAAGTAAGACGGGGCCCGCGCGCCCAATTGGACCCTAATAAAGTTGATTTTAGTTGATTTGATTTACTCGCTTGCCCAACCTTGCCTTCCAGTATGGTTTTTATAAGAGTACTAGTGACCCGGCCCGGCTTCGCCCAGTTTTTTGGGGAGCACTCATTTAATTCTATAATATCATTAAGTTCCGTTCCCCTTACCGACTGTCTGTCTGTCTGTCTGTCTGTCTGTTGTCTGACCCGGCCCAGTCTTCGCCCAGACCCTGATGGGGAGCATCTCATTTAATTCATATAAGTAGTCATATAAGTTCCCGTTCCGACTATCTATCTGTCTGTCTGTCTGACCCGGCCCGGCATCGCCCAACACCTGGTGGGGAGCATCTCATTTAATTCATATAAGTAGTCATATAAATTCCCGTTCCCGACTGTCTGCTGTCTGTCTGTCGTCTGTCTGTCTGTCTATCTATCTATCTATTTATCTGCTTCTGTCTGACCGGCCCAGCCCTGTGGAGAGCATCTCATTTAAATTAATAATAGCATATAAATCCGTTCCCGACTATCTGTCTGACTGTCGTCTGCTTGGGTAAATGTAGGAGGGGGGAGGAAGAGGGAGGTGGAGGGGGAAGAGGAGGGG
>JACEFZ010010967.1:0-36967 GCA_014155875.1 Cepaea nemoralis | reverse complement strand
GCGGGCAGCCTTTAAAGCGATCTTGAACACACTCGATTGCTCTATGCTAATGACGCAGACCAACTGTTTGTCAATCACTCCACGTCACAGCGCTATTTACAGCACAGTGCTATTTTTAGTTTCCAAAAAATCGATATTGTCGGCTGGCGGTGTATCACTCCGCCCTGAATCATGTTTGGTGCTTATTCAAGAATAAATTGGTAAATACATAAATAAATATAAGAAAGCAAGAATATTAATACTTACAGCTTTGCAGAATACATGATTTCACTAAATAAACACAATTAACCACTATATTTCGTCACGATAGGCATATTTCTAGCCCGCAAATTGCACTCGTTTGCACAAATTACCGTCACTACAAATATTAAACCCTAGTCCAGAGCCCGTGGATGAGTGGATTAGCTTGAACTTACGTTCAAGCTTCACTTCTGACACCACAATTACCCTTGCTGTCAACAACTCAACTGACAGGTATCATCGGGTACTTCTGGCACACCATACAAGAAAACTTGCAAGTCGTGTGCGAGGAAATTAAATGGTACATTTATTGCCGTTGGCTCGCTACAAGCAGTGAACAGTCGCTATTGAAACACACAACATACAGCCACAGTATTATCTATCACGAGCTACTACCCCTATGCTAACTTTCTACACAAATAAACACAAATACCCCTATCGCTACTCTAACGAGGTGAAACACTACAAGTCCGTCCGGCCGTCTGCCAATCTTTCATTCCTTCGTCACACACCACGGGGATTAACCTTCACCTTGGTGCGTGTTGCCTCACATGGCACGCTGATGGCAGACGTGGTACGTTGAGTGTATACTCAACTTCTCTGTGGCTACCACGAGGCGTGATGTTATCGTGATTAGAGTGCTAACTCTCTGAACACCGCCTGCGTGTCTCATGAGGGAATGGTCACCCAACTCTTATTACCTCATCTTCCATTCCCTTCCCTCGGGCACCGTATCCCCTCCTGGTCTCTTCATGATTGACTGCTCTTCCTGGCGAAGGGGATGCGGTCGAGTCTTTGACACCTGTGGTAGGCCAGGATATATTGTTGTTGGTTCCGAAGTCCAACTGTCACATCTAAAAACTACTTTTCGTTGGAAGAGGGCTGCAGCGATCCAACTAAGGAGGAATGGACTTACTTTTAGTTCAAGAAGCTGAAGTATTAAAAAATCCAATGGTACTCTGTTGTATGCGTCCTCAAGATCAATCACTACAGCAAACGTTTCAATGCCTGAGTGGAAAGCTTCATAGACATCATGGGCAAAGACTGCTGCATTGGTCCAAGTTTTTCTTTTTGGACGGTACCCACCCAGGGTAGGTGGGAAAACACCTTGCCTCTCTAGCTGGCTTGATATTTTCCTGGCAATTACCTTCTCCAGCAGCTTGCCTATTGTATTCTGCATGGTTATAATTCGATATCCCTGAATTTTTTGTGTGGTCTTTGTCAGGCTTCGGCAAGGGAATCAGATAGCTGTGTAACCAGTCTGCTAGTTTCTATAGCTAATTGTCGGTACACCTATTGATGTCGTCATATCTTATGCCATCAGGCCCTGGAGCGCTGTTTTTTGATCGTCGAAGCACAGCCTTGATTTCTTTCACTGTCACTGTGTCTTCATCCGAAGTGTTCTGGGCCTTGCATCTGTCTGAGGTGACCTCCTTGGCCAGATTTCGGCCTCCCATGTCTGTCTGGTTGCTCTGCTCAAGGTAGCGTTCAAAGAGGGCTTTGCCCTTGTCCGCGTCAGTCCTCTGCCAGATGAGGTCAGCACCTTGGAAGTCAGAAATGCTCTTATTCTTGACTATACCACTCATGCTTTTTTGTAGTCGCCAGAACAATTTCAGTGACTTGTCTGTGCTTACTCTTTGACACACCTCTGCCCATTTTTCGCTTTTAACCACCTTGACCAGTTTTTTGAAAAAGCTTACTTTTGTGTGCATCTCTCTTTCTAAGTGCATGCAGGGACTAGGATGACCAGCTCTGTTCTTCTTGGCATTTTGCCATCTCATTACAGCACTACTCTTATCCACCCAAGCCTTCTCCACCTCGAAATTCCACCAAGGTGGCTACTCCCAGCTTTTTTTCCTGCCCTGAAGCTTTCTGCGCTTGTCACGTCTTATTTTACTCACCACATCTTGCCCTGTACTGTCATACTGAAAGTCTTTACCTTTAGCTTGTGCTGCCTGATTCTGCCTTCCTCCACCAGTATGCTGCACGGGTGGTGGTCGCTGCCATGGTGTCCGAGGACACCCCATCTACACACTGTAGTTAGTGAAGGTGAAACCAGCGCCAGATCAATAGCACTGTCCTCATCGCCTGGACGGCTTGCTGTCCTGGTGACACAGCCACTGTTGATACAAACCAGTTCAATGGTTTCAAGTGCAGTCTCGAGCTCCTCCCCCTGTGTGTTGGGGGAATAGTTTCCCCATGATCTGCCTTTAGCGTTAAAATCGCCACAGAAAATATCATTTCTCTCGTGACCTAATATGTCAGTTAAGCACTGCCACTTCTGGGAATCCATACTCGCGTTGCGGGCATAAAAATTAACCAACACGAATGGTAGACTGGATTGAACTCTTAACGCCTGCATTTGTATATCGTCACTGTCCCAACTGGACACGTATAGCTCTGACGCCACCATGCTGTCGCGAATGAGAATCGCCATTCCCAGATGTCGTCTGTTGTAGAAACATTTGAAGCCGGCAATTCGGAGTAGCTGATCGCCCAGTCTGTCTCCTGGAGCGCTACAATGTCATTCCTGTAAACCAGGGTTTCTAGAATAAGGCCCCGTTGTTTTACGCTGGCGCAGTTCCAATACGGAATACGGATATTCCTGAGTCCCAGGCGGTGACACTTGTGTCTAAAACGCCTTAAACCACCACGCTTACCATGTAGTTTTCTGCCTGCCCGGTGTGTACAATGTTCCTGAGACAAATATTGCAAATATCAATGGTCGGACCTGCGTAACTAACAATACTGTCTGCAAGAGGATACAAATGTTTTCCATATTCTTTACAGAACATCGCTGTCAACATCAGCATCTATCAGCTGTATGTTGATTTCTTGGCAAGATTACGCTTCAGTAGGTTGCCATTGATTTCCGAGCGACCGGCTCCATACTCTCATAAGACACTGGCGCGACTCGAACCGCTTCCAATTCTCGTGCGCTGACGTCAACCACGAGAGTATTCGGGGTTATGGGGAAAGCTGCTATCCCCTCGGCCAGGGAGCCGCGGCGCAATTGGATAATGAAACTATAATATTATATGCAAATATAACAAAAGAGACAAATAATAGTCTTTGGTTAAGTGTCGAGAAGAAAGACAGTAAAACACACGGTTACACAGAAATGATCAGCAGTAGAAGAGACAGCTGACCAGGAGAGACGATGCTGGATAGCCTATGACGGTGGCAGGGAGGAATACCACTCATAAACTTGAACTACAACACCAGGAACCGAGGTCTGTGGGTAGAAGTGAACGCCACTGCCATTCGGCAGGGCACATGATGATGCAGTTGATTACATATCAATTGGGAAACCCTTTGATGTCACCAAGACAGCGAATACACAAACACACATGTATTGTTCGGCGTTCATAGAAGTAGAGGCTTGCGAACACACTAGACAACATAAAAATATAACCATATCTACAAATCTTTATAACCATATCTACACATCTATATAACTTTATCTACACATCTATATAACCATATCTACACATCTATATAACTATATCTACACATCTATATAACCATATCTAGACATCTATATAACCATATCTACACATCTATATAATCATATCTACACATCTATATAACTATATCTACACATCTATATAACCATATCTACACATCTTTATGTTGTCTAGTGCGTCCTCAATCCGTTACTTCTTTCTTCTACTTATGTCAGCACCTAACAATACTTGTGTGTTTATTTATAAAGATTATTAAAGACAATTTACCACTGGTGTAGATGTTCAATAGTCAACCTGAAAGATGTTCAAAATACAACCTGAAATAGGAGAAGAACAATGTGGGTTTGTAGTAGGCAAGGGTACAGTAAATGCTGTGTATATACTGAGAACCGTAATCGAACGTTCTATAGAAGTAAACAAAGATCTACACCTTTGCTTTATTGACTACACAAAGGCTTTTGATAAAGTGAGACATGTCAACATGATAAGGATGCTTGAAGATCTACAAATTGATGGGAAAGACCTTAGACTTGTAAAAATCATATATTGGAAACAACAAGCTGCCATAAGAGTTGATAATGAAGTAAGCCAATATCAGCCTATTAAGAGAGGTGTGAGACAGGGATGTGTAATGTCTCCAGATCTGTTTTCCCTGTACAGTGACAATATTTTCAGAAATATTGAAAATATGGAAGGAATCAACATTGGGGGACGATGCATCAATAACATTAGATATGCAGATGATACAGTCTTGATTGCAGACAATGAACAGGACCTGCAAAATTTAGTAGATGCGGTTGTTACACACAGTGAACAACAAGGGTTAGAATTAAATTGTAAAAAGACACAGATTATGGTCGTCACTAGGAAGAACGAAATACCACAGTGTAATATACAAGTAAATGGGAATATTCTTCAACAAGTGAATAGGTACAATTATCTCGGAACAGTAATAACATCTGATGGGAGATGCCTTGAAGAGATTAGAACAAGAATCGCCATGGCAAAAGTAGCCTTTAGCAAGATGAAAAACATAATGACCAATAAAAAGATGTCAATTGAAACGAGAAAAAGAGTGTTGAGATGCTACATAGAACCTGTACTTTTATATGGATGTGAAGCTTGGACAATGAGCAGCCAGGCTGAAAAACATCTGATGGCTGTAGAAATGTGGTTTCTGAGGAAAATGCAAAGAATACCATGGACAGCCAGAAAGACCAATGAACAAGTCCTTCAAGAAACAAATGAAGATCGTAAACTGATCAGAGACATTAGACGTAGACAGTCACAATTTTTTGGGCATGTTATGAGAAGAAATGATTTGGAGAACTTGGTGACGACTGGTAAGATCGAGGGGAACAGACCAAGGGGAAGACCTAGAAACAAGTATCTGGATGGCTTGGCCTTGTGGCATGGTCGAGACAGAAACACGGAACTGATCCACGACTCTGTTGATCGAGTGAGATGGCAGAACATGACCGCCCACGCCTACCGGCATGGCACATGATGAATGGTAGATGTTCAGCTTAAGGCTATAAGTCAACTTCAGACAAACAAACTGATGCAAACTCAGAAGGATGATGACAGAATAACCACAACACACTGTATCCCCCATTGTTCTCCTGCACCCGATCCTCCATGTAAGAACTGCACTGACAGTGCCATGAGCACCGTCAGTACATGGCTCGTCGCTTGTCAAAGTGAGATATTGGTTGCCTATTCTTCCTGGCTGTCAGGCCTGCCAAATGTCATGGCGCTACAACATCACAGATCCACAACTGGAAACTTCTTCGGGACAACAAATATTCCCGCCATGTGATATATAACTGGCGATTCTCAAACCAAATCCTAAGACAGAGTTTGCTGTTTTTACTCCCACCATGTGTTATTACCATTAATATTGTGTCTTATAACAGGTACTCAACAACCCCATGTCCCACTATTAACCATATAATGGACATCCCTATATACCAATATTAACCATATGATGGACATCCCGATGCCCCACTATTAATCATATAATGGGCATCCCTATGTCCCACTATTAACCATATGATAGACATCCCTATGTCCCACTATTAACCATATAATGGACATCCCAATGTCCCACTATTATCCAGATAATGGAATTCCCATGCCCCACTATTAACCATCTAATGACATTCACCATGTCCCACTATTAATCGTATAATGGACATCCCTATGCCCCACTATTATTTACATAATGGACATCCCATTGTCCCACTATTAACTATATAATGCACACCCCATGCCCCACTTTTACATCATTCGCACTGCGAGCGCTAACAAGTCAAGTCGCATTATTCTGTCAAGAAGCCTGATACGCGGGAAAATGTCACGTGGAAGGTCCAACAACAAGAAACACGCTGCGGCCAAGAAGTGCAGCGTGGGAGCCGACAACAAGAAGAACAACGTGGAGAGCCAACCTACTAGCTGCATCAAAGAGCCTGATACTACAGCTATTACTGAAGCTACTACGAGGGAGAAGATCGACAGCCCAACACAGTCAAGAACCAAGACAGCAGAGAAGAAAGAGGAGAAAGACACCAGAGTCGGAAACACCGACTCAAAAACAGTCCGATGGGTTGTCAAGCGGATTCCTGTGGAGCTGACAAATGAAGAAATCTTGAAGCAGCTACGTGAAGAGAATCTTCACATCCGATTCTTGAAGGCGGAGCGGCTCCTCACCTACTCCAAGACACCTACAACCTTGGCAGTGGTGACATCGGAGGGCAGCGAGATGCCGACCACAGTATCATTCAACAAGAGAATGCAGCAACCAGAGAGATTCATCCCAAGAATCACTCAATGTTCCAGATGTCAGAAGGCCGGCCACAGTAGAGCTACGTGTCGCAGTAAGACGGAAATATGCCGATACTGCGCCGATCACCACGCTTTCAAGGAGTGTCCGCTGGCCAAGCTGGACACGGACTTCCGAGCACCCAACAACTAAAGAAAGTGCGCCAACTGCCTGGGCAAACATGGAGCAAGATACCTGGGCTGTCCGTACCTGCAGAGACACAGAGACGTCTTACAGATCGCCATCATCACAAAGACACCATTCAAGGAAGCAATGCAGAGGGGCGAGACAGCCACGGGTATAGCACAAGCTGAAAGAGATCAACTTCAAAAGCAGATAGACGAGTTGAAGAAACAAGTCAAGGCACTGCTGACGAGGACTCCGACCAGCTGATAATGAGAAGCTGCTGGCCGACATGAAAGAAATCCAGCTTGACATCAAACAAGAGATCCAGCGCATGGCTGAGATGAAGAAGGAGAACGAAGAAATCCTACACATGATCAAGACCGAAAGAGAATTGCATAGAGCTGAAATGGAACTCTTTCAAAACAAACCAACAGAAGCCACACAAGAACTCACAGAGAAATCGCAAGAAGAAAATCAAGAGACCGAGCCGGAACCGCAAGCTGAAGCCAGCTGCCCAACCACAACACCCAAGAGGGAACTACTATACCGTCGGATCTCTGAAGGACGCACAGAATACCCAGTCGACAAGGAGGAACTCAAGCGCGAGGAATTCAGAAGGCGCTGAGAAGAAAAAGAAAAGAAGAAGCCAAAGAAACTACGGGGGAAACCGATGGTATATCCAGTCTTACACTACGACTGTGAGAACGACTTCGAGTACTATATAGATGACGGTAAATTCGTCCCATGGCTGACCACGGAGGAATAATAAACTTTAGGCAGCAGTTTCGCAAACGCAACAGTGAAAACAGACACAAGGAGGAAAATGAAAACGTCGATAAGCTCCTACTGAAAATACACAATAAAGGAGACAAAAAGACCAAATAAAAAGTCCTTTTAAGGACTGCAACCAGTCAAGCCAGGAGCCTGCACCAACAAAGAAAACACGAGGAAACATGCACAAAGGACAGCCGCCGACCGATCCTCCAGCTGGAGTGGGACTACGAAAAGTCCTTATAAGGACTGCAGCCAGTCAAGCCAGACGAGCCAGGAGCCTACACAAACAAAGAAAACCACAAAAACAGACGAGCACAAAGGATAGCCGCCGACCACTGCTGACGTCACAGACACAAACGCTACATAACCAGTCCGAGATAGGACTCACAAGACGAGAATTAAGGCTAATAAACCCACAAAAACCACGTACCTCAACAATAACCACAGCTGACGAAGCAGGTTAGACGAGGTCGAATTTGGAATTTTTGTTTTTGAAAATTTGAATTGGAATTGGACCCACTATTAACCCTATAAAGGACATCCTTGTGCTTAACTGTTAACCACGTACTTTACAAACTATGCACCCGCCCCGTCCCTCATTTGGCGTTTTCTTAAGTAGCCCTCAGAAGAACTGTTGTGCTGTTGTGTTATATATTTATTTAAACACTATAAAATAACACAAAGTAATGCAGCTTTACATAACAGAATTACGACACGTACAGGACGTTGCGGCGACTAGCCTTCATCAGCAAACTAATACATACACAAAACACAACATATAGTTACGGAGAAGACCCTCCGAGTACTACATTAAGGCGTAACGACGGAATTAGAAGTATAAAAAGATAGCTGTCTGTAACTTTAACTATCTTTTTTAGTTCACACATCGGCCCATAGAGTTTATCTTCCACTGTCGTCTCTCTAGGCCAGAAAGTTTGACTAGATATGTTATATTTTAGGCAGTCTTGGAGTATGTGCTCTGCTGTCTGCGACGCCAATCCACATGTGCACATGGCCGTTTCACCAATCTTGAATTTTGTATACATTTTGTTCCGTAATCTTTTGTGTCCTGTTCTGAGGCGCAGAATGATGACTTATTCTGGTCTGTCCATAACGTGGTAGTCATCTTGAGCAGGTTTTGGTGGCTTTCTGGTTGATTTTATCATTCTTTTCTTTCGATGGTATGTAAAGGGCACATCAGGCTGTTCTTCTTTGGTTCCTTCCTTAGCCAATCGATCAGTTCTGTAGTTCCCAGGTACTCCACAGTGGGATGGTATCCACTGTATGGTGACCTTATGCTGACTGCTAAGTTCAGAAAGTAGTGTCCTTAGTACTGACAATTTCCCAGACAGGAGCGCCTCGAGTACTGATTTTGCATCTGTCAATAGTACCACAGGTTGTGTACCACTGATGAACAAATGAAAGCAATGAATAGAAAATGAAAATTTGAAAGAAAAGAAAAGTTCCTACTTACCTCAGAATCCCAAGGTGTGTACCCATATCTGTATGTCCCGTAGCAAGAAATGCCGGCCGTGGGTATGTGATGTATTACGAACATCACGTGTTGTAGGCCTGAGTGCAGTGAGGTGTAGGTGTCAGGGTCTTAAACTTGGCTCGCTAACCTAACACATGTGAGACAGTACAAGTACAACGTGATTTGACTTAAGACTCAACGACACAACGTTCAATGGATTTATTTACAGATCATAGACCATACGATGATCACAACAAGATATACTTGACACTTCAATACACTTACATACACAATACAGCTCACAGTCTATCTCTCAAGATGTCCAGACACTCGACGTTCATGCACAGAAAACCACACAACGCCTTGCTCTCATCATGCGTCCAGTCGAGTCGACGTCCCAGAGCTGTCTGCCTATAGCTCGCAACTTGCCTCCCACCTGAAGTGGCTTAACGAGGCAGGCGTGCGTCTTGCGTCGTCCTTGCCTGACCGCTGGCCGTCTCGTCAGCCAGCAATCTTGCAGGCAGGTAACTACTACTCGCCTGGCGGCGTAACGAAGTTACGGCATCCCTGCTGGGGACTAAGTCGCCTGGCTGGCGTAACGATGTCACTGCATCACTGCACTATTCTGGACTCTGACATGCTCCCCCGGCAACTTCATGAAAGATGTCATCTTTCATGTCTAATATATGTACATACTGGGTTAATATCTTAACCTTGTCAGAGTCAACCCTTCTGTTGTTATATACATTGGTATCATAATACATGGAAATACACATCTGCCATAGAAACATATAAGAAATGGAAGTTGTATTCAACGACATGTGGTGTTCCACCTTTAACACTTGTCAGGCTTCATCCTCTCGATGGCTGATTACCTCAATTGCATTACTGACCCAGTCAGATCGGTAGTACCAGCTTCACGCATCTACCTCGCAGCCTCCAAAAAAAACGTAATAATATGGTTCTTGCAACAAAAACTATCTGGCTAGACCGAAATACGGCTTTTACATAAGTCGCATTAAACGCTCAAACCCTGACCTCATTTGGCCAGGAGCTCTGTGTTGGTCTGCAATGTCGGTAAAACTCTGCCATGCCCAGTAGATGGCTACCTGGTGTGTTAACAATCTGGCAACAACATGGCTATTTATATACAACACATTACAGTATACATTTCAAATTATGGCCCTTTGTGTAATGATGTAATAACAAATAAATGAAAGGGGAATAATTTCAAAATTTATGAAATATAATAATTTACAATAATTATCCTATTTCTTAGCGTCATCGCTTGACGTTTCTTCATACTAACGAGAAAACGTCGGTAGTATGAATACATTAATCAAGATATGATTCTAAGATTACACTACATAAATATATAAACACTCAATTCGTGTATTCAACTTTGTTGATTCCTAAAGATTTTAGAATCGTCATAGCTTTTTAAACTTTTATTTGTTGTCTGCTATTTTTGCTCTAAATTTCTAACTAATCCGGAAGTACACACGAACACTAAACAGCTGATGTTGAAACTTGTAGAACACACTTGTTCCGGTCTGATGTAGTTACGGAAAGTACAATGTTCTAATCGTTCATGTGTTGGATGTTTCACTGTAAAACCTTCTGGATTACGATTGACTGCAGTGGTGTAGCTGTCAATGTTTAGGTCACACGTTCACACACGTATTTAAAATATCCCTGGAATGTTCCACACGCAGATGCCACTGTCAAATTGGATAGTTCGCTTACGGTAAGTTTTTGAGCGAATGTGGCACTGTTCTTGTTCGTAATATATACAATTAATAAAGTTCGCTTTCTACCACATACTAAACAATTATACACGACAATCACTACATGAATTAGTAAAATAAGAACACTATATATATTGGGAGTAATCCCTATCACATGACATAGTAGACTTTACACAGCTTTTTGTGAATGAAAAAAAAAATATTCACTGATTGATGGCTGTGTTAATCTGAGTGTATTTTCTCACACTGCACTCAGACATTGGTGCTTACTGGGTCGGTCGGACAACGGGACAACAGATCGGCGATCGTGTTAGTTCTGCCTGGAATATGTCGAACCTCGAAGCTGTAATCTTGGAGTTTAAGAGACCAGCCCGCTACCATCTGGTTTGAAGGTACACCTGAATTTATAAATCGCAACGGGCTGCTGTCAGATTCCACGATGAAATGGCGTCCTAGAAGGAATCTGGACAATTTAGTTATACCCACCACTAATGCTAGGGCTTCCAACTGAGGTATTGACCAAGCCCGTTCTCTGGGTTTTAGTTTTTAGCCACGGAGCTCGCGTCTGTCCGCAATCTGAAAGGTAAATGGAGATTGAGTAATTTCAGGATGGGATTATGTAAGCTATTATCAGAAAAACAAGATAATACTTTACGGAATGCAAATTTTAGGCATTCATTGCTTACAATTTTCTCCGGTTTATCTTTTGTTAGTAAGTTAGTAAATACTTCGGTCAGTTCGGAAAAATCAGGAATGAACTGCCGGTAATAATTTATCAGTCCCAACAAACTTCTGACTTGTTTTTTTGTAGTCGGAAGTGAGAGTTTTAGTATCTTGGACACAATGTTATCGTCTGTCGTGACAAAGCCATTGGATATTTTGTACCCCAAGAAGGATATTTCCTGGTAGGCTATGTCTACACTCGCAGGCTTTACCGTCAGTCCGTGCTGTCTAATACGTTCAAATGTCTGTTCTAAAGTCTTTATGTGCTCTGTCATTGTCTCTGTGTGAACACAGATGTCGTCTATATAGCAAATTATGTTAGGTATATCTACTAGTAAAAGTCGTGTCATACGTACGAATGTGGCTGGGGCATTGACAAGCCCAAATGGAAGTTTGCACCATTCGTACAGTCCCCAAGGTGTGGCAAATGCTGTCAGATGTCTGCTCTGTTCGTCTACCGCTATTTGCCAATATCCTTTAGTCATGTCTACCTTCGTAAAGAACCTAGCATCTGTCAGTTCTGTCAGTAGATCGTCAGAGTTAGCCATTGGCTCAATATCTAGAAGAGTTATTTTATTGAGCTTCCTATAGTCGACACACAGTCTTATCGTGTTGTCCTTTTTGCGTACTATGACCATTGGAGATGAGAAGTCTGATTGGGATCGTCTTATGATGTTGTTTTTCTCTAAGTTGATGATCTCCTGATGTAGGTGTTCTTTGTAATGTAATGGAATGGTGTATGGTCTGCATCTTATGGGTGTGTTTGACGTGAGTGTGATGTGATGCTGTACTAATTCTGTTTGTCCTGGGTTGTTAGAGAAGATGGTGTTGTACTTTTGTATTAGCTGTTTGCAACTGTCTGTTTCTGCTTGAGTTAACTTTGGGTTGATTTTGATCTCCTTCAAGCAGTTTGTCGTGTATAATGCAGGTGTTGGAATCTCGTCACTAGCCTCGTCATCTTCATGATCTATTATCACTGTACAAGCTGTTGTATTGTCTTGTTCGTTGTCTCTGTTGTAGTATGGTCTTAGCATATTTATGTGGAATATTTTGTGTTTGTCTTTTATTTGGATCTCGTAGTCTACAGGTGAAATCTGTCTCGTCACTTTAAAAGGTCCCTGCCAAGAATCAGTCAATAAGTGTCTGTCACTAGGTAATAGAAGAAGAACGTCCTGTCCAGGTGTCAACGTTATTGTCCTGTTACCTTTGTCAGCATACTGTCTATAAGTAGCACCAGATAATTTTAGTGCATTCTTTGCAATTATACAAGATTTGATGATTCTTTCACGCAATGATGTAACATATACGTATGATGATATGGGTTTAAGTACTGGAGTGGAGTCAGTTAACATTTGGTGATAAATAGTCAATGGGCCACGTGGTTTGGCACCATAGATAAGTTCAAAAGGAGAGAAACCGGTACTAGAATGTGGTACCTCGCGATAAGCAAAAAGAATAGCTGGTAGATATACATCCCAGTTATTGGGGTGCTCTTGCGTGACTTTTGCAAGCATGTGCTTTAAATCGCCGTTAAATTTTTCTATAATTCCACTAGAGTGAGGATGGTACGGGGAATTGAAACACTGCTTCACTCTCAACATTTTGGTGAAAGCTTGGGTAGATGCGGCGATAAACTGAGTGCCCCTATCTGATTGGATAGTGTCTGGAAATCCTATCTGAGAAAAAATATGGAAGAAAACTTCCATTATATCATTGGCAGTTATGTTCTTTAGCGGAATAGCTTCCGGCCAGCGGCTACATTGATCAATGACAGTTAGAATATATTTATTCCCTCTAGTTGTTGTATGATTGAGAGGGCCCACTATGTCGACAGATAATTTTTCAAAAGGTCGACTGGCTAAGTCAGTGACTTGTAACTTTGCCTGTGGGTGTTTACCTTTTTTCACCAGTTTCTGGCAGGTGTCACAACTTCTGCAATATTCTTTAATGTCATTGCAAAATTTGGGCCAATGAAACTGTGTTAATAATCTTGATCTGGTCTTAGCGTATGCCATATGCCCTGCAAGAGGTATATCATGGGCAAGATGTAAGGCTTGCCTACGATAATTAGTTGGCAAAACAGTTTGCTCTGTGGTGTTGTCACCTCTGGTATAATACCTGGTGAGGATATCATTTTTCACAGCAAAATGCCATTTTGCATTCTTGGTTACCTTTGGCTTTTGGCCGATCAGATTAAAATATTTTAACAATGAAGGGTCAGCCTTTTGAGCTGTTACAAACGTTTCCTTCATGGTGTTAGTAGGTAGTGATGCTGGGCTAAGCATTTGTATAGCCTCAGTTTGATTACTTTCATCTTGCACTCTAGCAGTAGATCTAGTTACTGCGTTCACACATTCAATGATATCAGATGGTGATGAAACAATGTTATCAATGATGTCATGAGATCTTAGTGCTACATTAGCTACCATACATTCAATAGGTGGTGTAACATTATCAATGATGACATTGGATGGTGATGTTATGCTATCATCAATACACAGAGATGTTATGTCATGAGGTTTATCATTCACCTCTGGTAAATTTCCAATTATTACATCACACACTGGGTTTGTTAATGCAGCGCACTTTACTTTCCCAGTGAGGAAAGGTGTTTCAATATATGCCCATGCTAGTGGGTATTTCTCAATATTGCCTGAGAATGTTCTGCATGTTACGTGCCTGCCTGTATAGTCTGTAGGCATTATGAACGTTCTCTTCAGACCAATAAGTGAGCTGCCCGTGTCCCGAAGGACTGTAGCAGACTTGCCATTCACGTATCCGTGATGGACGTTTATCTTGCCTTTAGAATCTACTACCAAATTAGCTTCTTCATTGGCAATAGGGATGGCGTGGCCGCATGTTAAAATACCATCTTCATAAAAGGTGTTACAAACAGAACATTTATTTGCGTTAAACATGTCAAAAGCCTGTGCTGAGTTCACAGGATGTTTCTCTGATTGTTCTTCATCTGACGATGAACTGTCAAACAAGGCGGCATTTGCTTTGTTGGTCATTTGCCTGCCTTTACAATCCTGGCGATAGTGTCCGTACGCCTTACAGAGGAAACATTTACGCAAATTTCTGAAGGATCTACGCTCCTTATCTTGTCTGTTTACCATGTTTTGTAGATAAGTATGATATGCGGGGTTCTTGTCGCACATCTCACCTTGATGATGTGAAATTTTACAATATTTACAGTGATTATACTTCTCAGAAGTAGGCTTATGAGGTTTCTGCCTACTATAGGGCTTGTCATAGTTAGCCGATGCTACAAAATTTATGTCAGTAGCTTCACTGGCAAAACAATGTTTGTTGGCTGTGTAATACGCCGAACCACGTCTCTCAATCTCATCTACACTAGTGCATTCATTCTCCTGCAAAAATTTTGAAAATGCTGATGGAATGGATGAAATGACTTTATCTCTAATGATCAGATCTTCTAATCTTTGATAATTTTTGTCAATTTTAGCTGCTGAAGTCCATTTGGTAAATATATCTCGGACTAAGCAGAGGTAATCAGAGAACGTCTGAGTCGGTTTTGGACTCAACTTGCTGAATTGTTCTCTGTAACCTGCCTCATCTAACATAAAATGTGCCATAATCTTTGATTTCAGATAATGGTAGTCTTTTCTGAGGTCTTTGGGGATGGTCTCAATGACTTTAAGAGGCTCCCCTGATAAACTCCTCATATAAACAATATTCCATTCAGACAGTGGAACCTGGTAATGTTCCATTAATGTCTCAAAATTTTGGGTAAAGGCTGCGATGCAGTCACCCGAGGTATAATTACGTACAATACCTTGATATTTCTTGTACTGGTTTTCTTTCTCCAGTCTCTCAGATTTCTTAGACTCTTTGTTAATGGCAGTCTCAGTATCAAGTTGTTTCATCTTTAACTGTAACTCCAGTTCTTCTCTCTTACTCTGAGCTGCTATTTCTGCCTTCTTTAATTCTGTTTCTTTTTCGATCTCGGCCTTTTTCAGTGCACTATCTAATTCAGCTTGCTTTGTCTTTGCCGCCAGTTCTAATTCGGCCTGTTTTGCTGCAGCTTCTGCCTGCTTTAAGGCTGTTTCTGCCTCTACTTGCTTGGCAGCCCTTTCAGTCTCTGCCTGCTTTAATGCTCTTTCAGCTGCTCTTTCATCGCGTTCATTAGCTTTCTCGTGAAGGTGTTCAGAGTATTTATTCTCACTCCACTTCATTAACTCATCACCTGTTAACTTCAATTTTAACCCCATATCGATGAAATCATTTAATGACGACATGATGAAAAGTGTCAATGAAATACCAGCCACACAATTTGTTATAAGTGGTTAGTAAAATAAACAATTTACAATTTGTGTTCTATTGACAATACGTGCCTAAAATTGCATCCTTAAAGTAAATGAAAAGAAAAATATACTCAAGTGCCCTGGATGCGGTGAAGAACGGTTGGAAATCGGGCTAGGAACTGTAGGGTCGCTACTTCGAAACACAAATGACCTCTACGCGCAAGGTTTCAGATGGTACGGAAAACCTGCTTTGTTTTTGGAGGAAATAAATTAGCGTCTATTTGATGGTGTGTGCCTGCTTGTCACTAAGTATTGATTAGGTTTGTATGGCGTTGAGTGTAATTGTAGGTCGTAATTTTGTCCGTCAACAATTTTTTTTTCAAAACACAAGTCACTTTCTTTCCAAAACTTTTTGCGTTCCACAACTCAATTCACAAAGACAATCTACATATATCTCAACACTCTACAACATTGATGACACATCACTTACATCAAGATGACATTCAGTAAGGACATAGACATCAAGTTTACAAGATGGCGACAAGGTCACAATGGCGACAAGATCACAATGTCGACAAGGTCAAAACGGTGACAAGTTTCACAAATCACAAATGTTTTACACGTTTACAAGATCAAACAATATGTATGCACTGTACGTTTACAAATAGTCTCCATGTTTAAACAATGTAGTAATATATCAAAATGAGCCTTCCACGATCACATTTACTATGTACTATAAAGTTTGACAAAAATTCTAAGTTCACAAACTCTAGTTTTAAATGTTAATCACATAAACACGTTCATTTCAAAGCCGGACGAATGCCACCACGTCCACACATGTCAGGGTCTTAAACTTGGCTCGCTAACCTAACACATGTGAGACAGTACAAGTACAACGTGATTTGACTTAAGACTCAACGACACAACGTTCAATGGATTTATTTACAGATCATATACCATACGATGATCACAACAAGATATACTTGACACTTCAATACACTTACATACACAATACAGCTCACAGTCTATCTCTCAAGATGTCCAGACACTCGACGTTCATGCACAGAAACCACACAACGCCTTTCTCTCATCATGCGTCCAGTCGAGTCGACGTCCCAGAGCTGTCTGCCTATAGCTCGCAACTTGCCTCCCACCTGAAGTGGCTTAACGAGGCAGGCGTGCGTCTTGCGTCGTCCTTGCCTGACCGCTGGCCGTCTCGTCAGCCAGCAATCTTGCAGGCAGGTAACTACTACTCGCCTGGCGGCGTAACGAAGTTACGGCATCCCTGCTGGGGACTAAGTCGCCTGGCTGGCGTAACGATGTCACTGCATCACTGCACTATTCTGGACTCTGACAGTAGGTGATCAGTCTTTCCCCCAGTAACGAACGACGATGGCAGACACTGTATCCTCTTCTAACCGCGCTCATGTCACTGTCAGGGTAACATCATAACCGTGACTACAACGAGCCCGCTGTTTGTTGTTTCAACTAACTATATACGGAAATGCTCTGTAGCACCAGAGTTGCAGCAATGGGGTTACGAATGCAATTCCTAATCCCGTTTACCGCGTTCGAAACACAGCTGCTGGCGATTTGGAAGCAGACCGCCTTGCGTTGTTTTCATGCAATGGTATGAGTGACGGTTGTACAAAAAGCACTGGAAAACTACTGAACGAAACTTGCCCAGGAATTACAAACAGCCACACAAAATTTAGTTGACTGCTACCTCCTTTAATGGGCATTGTGTCTGAGGCTGTTGGCAATAAAATACTGAAACCGCGAAGAAGAAAACAATACAAGACATTACTGTATGTTGTTCTAACAACATATTGCTGCGGGAATTATATTAGAGTCTGTTGACAATGAAATACTTAAACTCCAAGGAGGAAGCAATACTGGCCTAAGTCTAATCTCATCATCATCTGTCGATGTAAATTTGACCTGGTTTTATTATCACGAAACTGTATGCACTGTGTTGAATCATGCAATAGTTAGTCTCATATGGCTATCCGGAAATGTACAGTTCCAGTACCCGTATTGCACACCCGCTGAATTCTGAGCTTGGAGAGGGGAAGCAGAGCTCTGTATGGTGATGCTAGTTTGGTACAAGTTCCGTGCTAACTTCTCTACAACAAAATAAAAAAAAAAAGATCTTGAACTATAGTATGCGAAAAGGGCTGACTACCGCACATTTAAAGAATGTCGAACACTTACGTTCTTGCTTCCCTTTTCACGTCCTGCTTGTCGCCTGATGGCACTGATGAGATGCAATGCTGAAGAGAACAAAGACTCCAAACTCTGAGAAAACCTGGCGCCTGCATTCCTTGTGGCTACAGAAGTTTCATGGCAGAGGATGGTCACTCCTTCAGGACACGTGAGCCCTGTTCGGAGTTAGGCAACCCCGATGTGGAATTGTTGGTCAGTGTCTGTAAAGGAACTCTCGATGCTGTTCTGTCTGTACAAGTGCATTCTGCAGACGTCGTCAAAGGTAGGTTGTCTCTGTGTCCTAATCCACTATTTTATCTGTTGTGTAGTCCCAGAATGGGAGCCGCGGGTCGCAGTAGCTAGCACGCTTGCCTGCCAGTCCTCTAGTCATATGTTCTAATCCTCTTAGATACGAGGAAGTGACCCAGGTCAACCCAAATTAACACGAGTACCAGAAACTATTGTAGGAAGTCAAGGCGGTCTGTGTGATATTGATCTTATCATCTGTCCAGGTACAACTGGTCTAAATGTACGGAGATAGAACAATATACCCAGCACATCTATAGTTTGTTTAACTTTACTAATGCTAGGTTTATGTCTCTTTTTATAATCCACTATTTGAATGTGATCTAACTCCAGATGCAAAAAGTCTCTTTCCCGATCAACTAATTTTTCGGTTATCTCAGATATAAAAGTCTCTTTCCTGATCCACTAATTTGTCGGTTATCTAACGCCAGATATAAAAAGTCTCTCTTTGTGATCCACTATTATGTCTATTATATAAATCCAGATGTATAAAGTCTCTTTTCCTAATCCACTGTTTTGTCCATTATTTACCTGGACGGCTTGGCCACGTGGCATGGACGAGACAGGAACACTGAGCTGATCCACGACTCTGGTGATCGAGTGAAAAAGCGAGTCATGACTATATGATTTCTATTGTCCTAATCCACACGTGTCGTTTAGCGTTGGATCGTGTGGAGCTTAAATTCGCATTCCAAATCCAGATGTAGTCGCTCCTACTAGTGAGTACAAAAGACTGATTCAAAGCCATGATTAGCTTTTCCTATTACCAGTTTCTCTCGCTATGCTGGGAACTCTCTCCGATTTCTGAGGTACACATAATTTAGGTCCGGAAGTCGAGGACAAAAAGTCAACGTCTAAGTCCAACTGACTGGCTATGGAATGAACCCACTACATCGCGATGGCCAGAGAAATCTAAAGTGATAGCGCCGTAAAAATCTCGGCCACGCAGAACTCAACATAAAGTAAAGCAAACAGATAAAACCTTCAAGATGGAATATACAACACGCAAATCCCCACAATAATTTAAATTGTCGGCTACTGTCATTTGAAACAAATTGTCATGCCTTTTATCTTATACAAGTTGGTTGAACCATACGAATAGCAATTGCTTCGGCTAATCTTAACATTCGTCCGTTTTGTGTGTTAAACGACACACAATACACATTGTCCCAATTAATCACGTGACCGGATTCTAAAAGAATTATCGCTTTCGATGGCGTGTGCAATTTCGCATTTTCCTGTACGTAGATTCTACTTGGTTACCAGAGTTTATAATTGCTAGCTAAAGACTGCTAAATGTTTATAATATTTTACGATTTCTTTTTCGCGGAGGACTGTTGTGTTGGCATTCTGACGGCGTCATTATTCACAGTGTACCTGCGCGGGCAGTTGGCTTGCTGAGACTCCTATATGTTCCATTTTCACATTGGGCAGTCAGGAGCATTTTGTGTGATATTCACTGGCACAGGAACGGGGCATAATGTGGACGACCCGTTGCAGTGAAGTTGGAACCGCGACTAATTAACTAACTAAAAATTACTTGAATCTGTGTTTATTATTCTGTCTATATAGTTGGGTATGTGCTTTACCACCTTATTGTTAAGCTGCCTCTGTACTCTGCCAATGTAAGTAGACTGGCACCGACAATGATACTGATAAATGAAATTCTATTAGGCATTTAGAGAAACATGTTCTTTTACTGCTGAGTTGGGGATAAGGGTAACCTTGTATGCAATAAATGTTGCTGCAGTGAACATATGTGTGTTGCACATTTCAGCTGAAAGGATTGATCTTATTGCTTGAGTTGATGTTGTGTTACCTCTGCAATTTGCACCTGACGAGATGCAGCGAAATACACCAGTCAACAATTTGTGCAACCTATTATTTGTGTTTTAATTATTAAAATACCGTATGGGAAAATATTTTTTTTTCAAGTAATACTATTTGCATGTCTGTCGCCAGTGTCTTTTCCTCACCTCTTAATCTGCTGAAATATACTTGGTTCTCTCCCCTAGCTTCTCATGAGTGATTATCCCTGATCTGCTGGAATATATCTGGTTTTCTCCCCTAACTTCTCATGAGTGATGCTCCTTGATCTGTTGGAATATATCTGGTTCTCTCCCCTAGCTTCACATAAGTGATTCTTCTTGATCTGCTGGAATATTTCTGATTCTCTCCCCTAGCTTCTCATGAGTAAGTATCCTTGATCTGCTGGAATATATCTGGTTCTCTCCCCTAACTTCTGATGTTTTATTCTCCTTGATCTGCTGGAATATATCAGGTTCTCTCCCCTATTCTCTCATGAGTGATTGCCCTTCTTCTGTCACCCTCTATCTCCCATGGCGACATATGCCATCAACACTCTCACTCCCAGGCTTCGTATCTTTAGCTATCCCATGATGCATCCGTCCATGTCCTCCCCTTATTATCTATTTATGTTTCTACTTCTCTTCTCCGTGTGTTTTATATCTTCATCTTTTTATTTTGTCCTTATAATTCAAGACATAGTCTTTTCTTGTTATTTTCTTGTTATACTACTCTCAGGTTTTCAATGTAGGTCCTATTCAGCACTAGTGTCTTTTCTTTACGTATTGGTTCACTGGTATTTGTCCAGTCCTCACCATGAGCTCCTCATTGGTGATAATGTCATACAATTTTGTAGCTTCTATTTTGCGCAGGCCCAACTTAGTGAATTTTTTAAATTTTTATTTGTAGTTATTTTATCTGCTCTACATGTTTCTGACCCAAACAATAGTATTGATTTCACGTTAGCATATGCTAAGTTTGGTGCTATGTTTAACTTGATATGACTTCCTCAAATTGCCAAGTGCTTTAAAGAAAATTTAAAATAGGAACATGGAATGTTCGGAAACTAAATGAGTTAGGGAAGTTGAACGATGTTATAACAGAAATGGAATACATGAAAATGAATATCCTTGGCATAAGACAGATGAAGTGAAAGGGATCTGGTAGAATTATAATTGATGTCAGAAAAAGCACAGGCAAACTTATTTCGTCATTCTACACGCTACAGTGAGTTTCTTCATATGCATTCAGAGATATCAAGCATCGCATGTGGTTTAATACCATTTATTAATGCGTAACAGCAATATCAACAAGGTGCGTGCATTATACAACAATTCACGCACTTATGGCAGTTAATTCCGCACACCACTTTTATATACATCAATGCCAAATAACACTCAGGCATAGCAGTCATGAAATCACAAAACCCCGCACTCAATACTCGCTATCATAGCTCGGCAAGGCTACCTCTCACACCCGCAATCAATACACTCTCTCCTCGAACACTTGCGTCTTCCCTCTAACGTGTCCAGTCCCAGTCTGAAGCCTTCTGGTGTTCGGCTTACTAATCACGTGGTGCCTGACCCCGTGTGTTCCGGGATAGTAAGGCTGTATCAGTTGTCTCGATGTACCTGCTGTCCGGTCTTGTTGTCTCATGTCCTTCAGTGCAAGGTAGTCCCGTCTATGTCCCTGACTGTAAAAGATAGATACAATGCAATAGCTAAAATAAGAGTATAAATGAACAATAGTAAATTCTAAGAAACCCCATTCATCAAGAAAAGAAAGAAATATCACCGAATAGAAGCAAACAATAAATGGATGACTGAAGAAATCTTAAAGTTGATGGACAAAACAAAAATTTTAAATGCCAAACAAGAGTATGATAAGATAAATAATATGAAGGCAATAGAATGTTGGTTAAAAGGGCAGTGCAAGAAAATAATTAAATTTTATTAAAGAGACAAAATATACGCACAAACAAATCAGTGATCTCACGGGAAGAAACATAAGTGCAAACACAGGGGTTTGAAATCAAAGTCAGGAAAGATATTATTGGAGGTAGGTACTACAAGAAAACAGTAACAATGGTAATATCAAAGAAAATGGTGACACCAAAATGTGCCATAGAAATAGAAGGGAAAATCCTTAACCAAGTTGATAATTTTAGATACCTAGGGGCATTTATAACATCAGATGGAAGATGTACAACAGAGATTAGGAGCAGAATAGGGCAGGCAAAAGCCGCATTTCAGAAAATGAAGAGTATCTTATGCAATAAGTCACTATCACTGAATGTAAGAAAGAGAGTGATGAAATGCTATGTAGAACCAGTTTTGCTGTATGGCAGTGAATCTTGGAATGTAAATGAACAAATTAAGAAGAAATTAGAAGCAACAGAGATGTGGTTCCTGAGACGAATGTTGCGAATTCCTTGGACTGCCAGAGTAACTAACGACGACTGCCTGAAACAGGCTAACGAAACTAGAACATTATATACAACAATAAGACAGAGACAAACAGCTTTCCTCGGTCATGTGATGAGAAGAGAGGCATTGGAGAACATCGTATTAACTGGAAAGATCGAGGGGAAGAGAGGCAGAGGTAGACCAAGAGAAGTGATGCTGGATGGATTGAGACGGTGGCATGGAGGAATATCAGCAGCAGAGTTGATCCAGAAAACCAAAGACCGAGATCTATGGAGAGCCATGAACGCCTACGCCAGCCGGCACGGCACTCGATGATGATGATGATGATGATGATGAGGTACTACAATGCAGACGTGGAATGAATATATTATAAGATGATAATATGTTGGAGAAAGGGAAGAATTAACAGATGAAAGTAACTTAGAAGTTCCTCCTGTTCTAAAAGAAGAACATCAAAAAAGATCATCAGTACACTATCAAACATATGAAGAAAGGAAAAACAGTCTGGTAAGATGGAATAACAATAGAAGAATTATAAATACTGGGAGATTTTTGGATAGAAATATTAACCAAAATGGTGAATGATATTTACAACAATGGATATTTACCGAGTGATAATCTGCACTCGGTATGTATAGCTGTTCGAAAAAAAGATCAGGGGCAATTGAATGCGAAGATTTTCGTATAATTAACCTCATAAACCATGCCCCTTATTTTATACTCAGAATTATAATGAAATGTACAAGAAAATAAAAATGGAAATTGGTGAAAAAAAGTATGGATTTGTGGAAGGAAAGGATACAGGCAATACACTTTGCACATTAAGAACACTAACAGAATACGGACACAGAAAGATATATAGTAATTCTGCAAGGCATTTGATCAAGTCAAACATGATGAAATGATTAATATGTTATAAGATATCAACAATGATGGGAAATGTTTAAAAAAGACATTGTCGACTTTATTGCCTCGGGTTTTATCTCATATGGCTCGGTCTCTTTCCGCAGCGAGGAAAGCGTCGCACAAAGCATGAACTCTGTAGCTTTAGCGACGACCCACAGGAGTCTACGAAAAATTTCACTCATTAACTGAAGGACGCGGCCCAGAATCTAACCCACCACCTTCGGAGCCCGAGTCAAACGGCTTGACCACTTAGCCACGGAGACTCCCGCGAAGGTTGATGGGAAATATATCAGAATAAAAAAGACTATTTACTGGAACCAAGTAATAGCAATTAAAATAGGGAATAAAAAGTGCAATTATGTACACATACAGCTAGGAGTACGACAGGGATGTGTTTTGTCACCGGATCTCTTTTCTCTCTATAGCGAAATAATAATAAGAGAAATGAAAAGAAGTCAGGAATACGAATCTGATGTTTTAATTAAAAGGTTGGATATCAAGAAAATAGTAACACTGGTGATATTAAAGAAATAAAAAGGTGACACCAAAATGTGAAACGGAAATAGAAGGGATAATTCTTAACCAAGTGGCTATTTACAAAGCAAAACAAACAAACAAAAACCAAAAAAACAAAAACATAGGAGCAGTTTTAATATCAGATGGAAGATGCACTCAGAGATTAAGCACAGAATATGGCAAACAAAAGCCGTATTTAAGAAATTTACAAGCACCACTGAAGTCGGAGTGGGTTCGCCTGATGGCGAGAGACACTGGTAATAGGAAAGCTAATCCACACACAAAATTTAGTCCGGTGCTACTAGAAGTATTGTGTATAGACTACGCTTTAGTTCAAAGAGAGAGAGCCCAAACAGAAATAAAAGCGCTGGCTGTGTCTGAAGTGACTTTTTGATTTCCCTCATTTAGACAAATTGAGCTAAGTTGAGATGAGTTGACATGAGGTGAGTTGAGTTGTATTGGGTAGAACTGATTGGACGTGAAGTGAGTTGAATAAAGATGAGCTGAGTTGAATAGGGTTCAGTTAACGTGGGGTGACGTGAAATTAATTGTGTTGAGTTGAACTGAGTTGACGTGAGGTGAACTGAGTTGGGATAAGCGGTGTTGAGTAGAGATGAGGTGACGTAAATTGAGTTGTGTTGAGTTGAACTGAGTGACGTGAGATGACGTGAGGTGAGTTGAGTAAAGAGATATGAGCTGACGTGAGTTGAGTTGACATTGAAGTGAGTTGATTAAGTTGAGTTGAGCAGAGTTAAGTTGAGTTGACAAGAAATGAGTCAAGAACCAGCATCACAACACTCTTGACATCCCCATACGCGCTCTGTCCTCACCTTCAACAGTCATCACAGAGTCCTATTACTAATGGTGCAAATTACAGCATGATTATTTGTCCGTCTCTCCTTTACACAGAGTTCTGAGTTTTGGCCAGATCATCAGGTCACTCCTTGGGTCACCATTGTCTCCAGGCCACTTTGATTTATCAGTTCTTCCAGACTATACACATGATCACAAAGGGCCCTGACCACGTCTGTTTAATCGCGCATCAATTCTCCAATTCCTGCTCGTTTCCCAACACACCAGCATGTCATGGAAAGTGTAATCTCTTTATTGAAGCAGCCAATCTGTCGGCCTGCTCGTTTCCCAACACACTAGCATGTCATGGAAAGTGTAATCTCATTATTGAAGCAGCCAGTCTCAACCCAACTAGAAGACAAGAAGAACGTCCATGATACGAGTAACACTGGGTGTATGATGTGTTGGTTTGACTGCTGTGAATCTCTGGGGAAGAAATAGTTAGTGGAGGACAGCGGACAGGGGACAAGTTTGTGGCTTGAAGGTTTGAAGAATATTCTCTACAATTTATCTTTGTCAATATACCTATGGAGACGAGTTCTTAAGAGCTCTCTTTCCTCGGAGTCGGGTTATGATTGTTTCCTGTCTAAACTGGACCACCTCCCTCATAAACTTCAAAACCAAATAACTCAGGTGCCGATAACTCCACAACCCTCTTGGGATTAGCTCTTCACTGTCCAGGTATTCCCCCAGCTTGACAGAAACTGTCTTCTCCAGCACTTGACCAATATATTCTGCAAGGCGATAATAATATAGTCGTTGTGTCGTGCATGATCTCTGTATGGCTTGGCACTGGGATTAAATGCTGTTCACTCTTGAAGTCCACCTTGTGAGCTCTATATAAAGTGGTTCTGAAGGTTCCAATATCGTTCTCTCTCTCTCTCTCTCTCTCTCTCTCTCTCTCTCTCTCTCTCTCGCTCTGTGTGTGTGTGTGTGTGTGTGTGTGTGTGTGTGTGTGAGTGTGTGTTCATACAGACACAAGTATGTCAAGATTTCCTTGAGAACAAGTGCCTTAAGCAATTCTAAGAAATTTGGTTAGTTTAAAGTGCGTAGTGTCAGGTTTTCCTGTCATGTATTTTCAACACATTGATATTTATGAGCCTTGTGAAAGCATGTACTTCAGATAGGATATTGTCTCCATGTCAGATCGTTCAAATATGTTAGTACCTTGTCCCGCATAATCTCATTGGAGTTTTTCAATGGACGTTAAAAAGCCTTTTCAAGTTGAGCGGTATAAAAAACTTATGTCACACCACCGCAAATAATGGACAATAAAATTGAAAATATAAGGAACCATGACATGGTATGCATTCTGGTACAATCTACGGCCGGTGTGAGAACCGTGGTAGCACACTGGCTGGTACGTGTGTCTATGGATCGGTGGTCACGTTTTCGAATTCCCCAAGAGACAGGGATGTTTCTTCATTTACCTGGATTCCCAGGGATCCATGACAAGACAGACGTGGTTGCAGCCTTGTGGGAGCACGTTTACACCTCGGAGGAGCAAATGGATCACCATAGTCTGGTAAGAATGAGGCAGCGAGGTGTGACGAGGAGATCTGGCCGACGATTGACGCTCAGAGGAAAGGCGAGACGGACATATAATCAGATTGCTACTGGAACTATTATTGTTGGAACTCTTCGCTGGCTACTGAGTATGGGGACGGAGCGCTTATGGGAATGTCTCGAATGCTGTGATGTCGGTTCCTAAATCAATCAATCAATCAATCAATCAATCAATCATATCCCGGACTCTGGTGATCGTATGACATGGCGAATCATGACCGTCCACGCTTATCGGCATGGCACATGAAGATGGTGATTCAGTTACTAAACTATTTCTCATGTCATTTCCATGGCCACTTCTAATGTCACTTCTAATGGCCACTTCAATTGGCCACTTCTAATGGTCACTTCTAATGTAAATTCTATGGTCACATTAAATGGTCAATTATATTGTTAACTCTATGCCATTTCTAAGTGTTAATTCTATTGTCACTTCTAAGTGTCGAATCCATTGCCACGTCTAAGTGTTAATTCTATTATCACTTCTTAGAGTTAATTGTATGGTCACTTTTATTCTCAATTCTATGGTCACCACTAAGTCACTACAATGGTCACCACTAAGTGTCACTTCTTGGGTCAGTTTGTTATTTACAACATGTACATAAGACAGACGACATATTTCCCAAATTTAGACCTTAAACGTAAGCGAAGATTTTCAATAGAGCAAATGCTTTATTCAATTTTAAGAAATACGTTTAGTTTTAAGACACCTATTTTCTACTCGCTGGTGTCAGTGAACGTTGTGAAAACAAGTGCTTCAAAGAGGATATTATTTCCATGCCTGAGCGCTCCAGGCTGCTAGCACCTTGGTTACAAAATCTCATTTGAGAGATTGAAAGGACGTTAGAAGGCTTTGGCAATGCGGGAGTTGAACAGCATTCATGTTGGATCTGTAGTCATACTTTCGAATCTGCTTCGATGTGGGAATTATTTCTTTCCCCAATTGACCTGTGTTCCCAGCCTAGCCTAAATTGGTGCCAGGAAATTATCTTTAAAGTAAAGGCGGCCGGCCTGGTACCGACCATATCACAGACAGTGTGCCAGTTGGTTTTAGAAATAATGGGGCTAGCACCGTCAACCCCAGTACGTCTCAATACACTATTATCTCTTTGCCCACTTTGATCTCTTCCGCCGTTGAGGACGCCACCATTCATATGATCAAACCGTGACCTCATCATGGGGCTGGGTTTGGGTTGGCTCTGATTATCATCGTCCACATCCATCACATTGTCGTGGTTCGTATTGGAACTTCTTGGGAAGCTTCTATTATCACTCATTATTCTACAGAAAATACAAAAGACCACAGTTTTAATTAAAATATAATTACTGTTCTGAAACAGTTCAAACGAACGGAGAACTGTAAAATAATTATTATCAGATTGTGTTTATCATTCTGGCCGGTAGCGTTAGGTTCTGGAGAGCGGGCAGCACTGTACGGATGATACGGTCAGTTCTACAATAGACGGATGATGTGGACAGTTCTACTATGACGGATGATATGGTCAGTTCTACACTGGACGGATGATGTGGTCAGTTCTACTATAGGACATGGATGATGTGGTCAGTTCTATACATGGATGGATGATGTGGTCAGTTCTACACTGGATGGATGATGTGATCAGTTCTACACTGGATGGATGATGTGGTCAGTTCTATACTGGACGGTTGATTTGGTCAGTTCTATACAGGACGGATGATATGGTCAGTTCTAGAATAGACGGATGATGTGGACAATTCTACGATAGACATATGAAGGAGTCAGTTCTACACTGGGAGGATGATGTGGTCAGTTCTATACTGGACGGATGATGTGGTCAGTTCTACACTGAATGGATGATGTGGTCGGTTCTACACTGAATGGATGATGTGGTCGGTTCTACACTGAATGGATGATGTGTCACTTCTACACTGGATGGATAATGTGGTCAGTTCTACACTGAATGGATGATGTGTCACTTCTACACTGGATGGATAATGTGGTCAGTTCTACACTGAATGGATGATGTGGTCAGTTCTACACTGAATGGATGATGTGGTCAGTTCTACACTGAATGAATGATATGGTCAGTTCTACACTGAATGGATGATGTGATCAGTTCTACACTGGACGGATGATGTGATCAGTTCTACACTGGGTGGATGATGTGATCAGTTCTACACTGGACGGATGATGTTGGCAGTTCTACACTAGACGGATGATGTGATCAGTTCTACACTAGACGGATGATGTGATCAGTTCTACACTGGGTGGATGATGTTGGCAGTTCTACACTGAACGGATGATGTGGTCAGTTCTACACTGGAAGGATGATGTGATCAGTTCTACACTGGATGGATGATGTGGCCAGTTCTACACTGGATGGATGATGTGGCCAGTTCTATACTGGATGGATGATGTGATCAGTTCTACACTGGACCTATGATGTGGTCAGTTCTACACTGGACGGATGATGTGGTCAGTTCTATACTGGACGGATGACGTGGTCAGTTCTATACTGGACAGATGATGTGATCAGTTCTACACTAGACAGATGATGTGGTCAGTTCTACACTGGACAGATGATGTGGTCTGTTCTACACTGGGCCTATGATGTGGTCAGTTCTACACTGGACGGATGATGTGGTCAGTTCTACACTGGACGGATGATGTGGTCAGTTCTACACTTGACTGATAGTGTGGTCTGCCCTACACTGACCTCCGTTCCTGTGCCACATGGCTCTCTGCTGCTCGGATGTTTGAATCCGCGGTGCCCCAGTGATAAGCACTCTGTCCTGCCGACCCATGTTCATGTGTTTGAATTCCCCAAGAGACAGGGATGTTTCTTTTGGATTCCCAGGTCGAACCAGTTTAACAGTTGGTACATGGACAGTTAATGGGAAATAAAGGCGATGGGTGTGATATTCACAACACTATCTATCGAGTGTCACGTGGTCTAAAATCTGGGCATAGAACCATATACTCAATATGTCTCATGACCCGTAAAGGGTCATTTACGTTTGGAGTTGAAAAAATGGTGGTACTTATGTAAGGTCACTCCTATACTAGGTTCTGATGTCTTTTGTACTGACAACATCTAATGTCACTTCTAAGTCACTTCTAATTGTCACGTTTGCTGACACGTTTATGGCCACTTCTAATGTCATCTCTATTTCACATCAATTGACTCGGGTAGCAGGATAATGGTATCCCCATCAAGGAAGGAGCAAGGTGCCTTCTTCCCTCCATAAGCCTGCATGACACGCTTGGGCAGGCCAACAAAATGTTGTTCGTTGTGGTTTCATGTTTGACGACGGAAGGTAGAGGATATCTTTATAGAAACAATGGCAACGGTCACCGACCAGTATAGTTACGACCAAGAAGGAAAGCGATGGTAAACAATCTTCTGTAGAGGTACATAGAATATCATGATTGGCCTGGTCACATAGCCGATACAAGAAGATAGACCTAATCCCCGACTTTGGTGATAGTATGAAATGGTATATCATGACCGCCCACACTTATCGGCAAGGCACGTGCAGATGATGATTGACTTACTAAGTTACTTCTTATGACACTTCTATGGTCATTTCTAATGTCCTTTTTAATGGTCACTTCTAATAGTCACTTCTGATGTAAATTCTATGGTCACATTTAGGTGTCAATACAAGTATCGTCTGCAATGCCACATCTCACGTCAATTCTAGTGACATTTGTAATACAGCTTCTCATATCACTTCTAGCCCAACATCTATGGTCATCACTTAGTGTCACTTCTATGGTCACCACTTACTCAGTGCTGTGGTCACCACCAAATCACCTCTAAAGTCACCACTAAGTGTCACATCTGAGGTCAGCTCTAGGGGCTTCCGTCACTTAGCCAAAGTCCAGCGGCGGCATGATAATCCTCGTCCAACCGCGCCTATGACGGCATCAACATGGCATCTTTACGATTACACTAACGCTAACTTTTTAGGTCATCATTGCTGTCACTTCTCAGATCATTTATTTTGTTAAAATAGTTGTCACTTCATGTGCTCCTGAAAATATTATTTATAACTGTTATTTATAATACTAATAATGCTTGCTTGCTTGCTTGTGTTCGTTGGCTTGAGCTCCAACGCGAAGTCCTGTATGTCGGATGAAGGCATCCTGTTGTCCAACATCAGTGTGATGTCATACAGGACCTGAGTTTTGCGTGAGTATCCGTTGTCCCATGTCTGGCTTATTGGTGTGCAGACTGGTGGTTCCTCGCCGTACAGGCAGACACTCTCCGACTTCGGAGGAATCGGCGATCCTACTGACTTTAGCCAGGACCCCGAAGGGACCTGTTGCCCAGGACGCTCGACGAGGACGCGTCAATAGGTCTTGGCCAGTATATAACCCGGCCCTGGTGCCTTGGAAACACCTCTGCGTCCCAATACTAATAATGATGATGATGATGATGATGATAATGATGATGATGATGATGATGATGATGATGATGATGATGATGATGATGATGATGATGATGATGATGATGATAATGATAATAATAAACTCGAACTCTTAGACCAGTGGTTCTCACCAGGTGGAGAATTCCCCACCCCCCTCTACCTCAGGTGAGAATGTTGGGGTTGCCGGGGAGTGGGGGCGGGGGGATTAAGATTATTTCAATATGACACTAATACAAGAACAGATTACTTGACATTGTTTCCATTCTTTACGGTTCACATTTTTCACACTTTACGGTTCTCACACTTCTGAAATTTGTTTTATAACTTAAGTAGACCCGCAAATCATGTTTTCTGTAGACGCCTAGACTTGTTCTGGTATGTGCTATTAAATTTAGTTTCCGTGTTTACGTAAACTGTGTAGGGGAGGGGCAATTTATAGGGAGAAAATACGAAAGGGGACAATGACATTCTGAACATACGGTGAAAGGGTACATGGGCCAAAAAAAGGTTGAGAACCACGGTACTAGACCATGAGTGCTCAGATACTTCCCTCATAATCTTCCTCAGCGTGTAGCGGCTGACGACACCAGTTCTGTGTTGGTTTCCTGTTCTTCCTTTGCTTCCCGCATGTCGCTCCAGTCTAATGTGACCCCGTATGACTTGATGTTCTTTTAGTCTGCTCACAAGTTGCAGAATCACACCCATCCCTTGAGTCATTTACTCGTCCTGCTTCCCTGAGGGAAGTTCAAGTTGTCAGCCTGGTCTATTGCTCATCCGCACTCCCACAGCAGTAAAGCCCACAAGCTTATCTGCTCGTTCGGTTACTCTTACATCCGCGTGCCCTGGCACATAAATGAAACTGCGCGGTGGCACAATAGCTAGGACACTAGAATACCGGTCTTGTGCTCACGAGTTCGAATTCGCATCAAACTGATTGTGTGAACATGACCTGGGCTTTCTGTTGGTCTAGCCATAAATGTGCACCAGAAAATGTCTGGGGAAGTAAATGTGATTCTTCTGATATTGAACACATCTCCTCTCGAGTGACGATTGGTCTATTAAAATACGGGGCAAGCAATACACGCCGGCACGGATCAAGGTTTTGTAGAAGGTCCTTATGTTAAAACAAGTTGTTTCAGACCAAGAAGGAGAAGAGGAGGCAGAAGGATAAGGAGAAGGAGAAACAGATGAAGAAGAAAAAGGAAAAGGTGGAGTAAAATAGGGAGAAAGAGAAGGACGAGGAGGTGAAGGAGAAAAAAGAAGAAGAAGAAAAAGGAGTAAAATAGGGAGAAAGAAAAGGAAGAGGTAGTAAAGGAGAAAAGGAGAAGAAGAAGAAGAAGAAGAAAAAGAAGAAGAAGAAGAAGAAGAAGAAGAAGAAGAAGAAGAAGAAGAAGAAGAAGAAGAAGAAGAAGAAGAAGAATTGAACTGAATTGAATTGAACTTTATTTTAAAATGGTTACAAATTGGGCACGTAGGCCCGTCTTACATTAGGCCCTTCCAATCACTCATATTTCCTTCATCAACAGTGCATGATACATTCCCATAGGAAAAAAATTGTCACATGAATGGTGTATGCATAAACAATGCATATTATCCTTTTATGTAACACATCCCAACTCCCATACACACACATCCCGCACCACCTCACACATCACCCACCCATACATATCCACCCACTCACATTTCCCCCAACAATCCAGACGTCTCGCACCCACCCCCACACACACACACTCCTCACCCGCATCCCACCCACACACATCCCCCCATCCACTCACACATATCCCAACCCACATACACTCACCCACACACAATCACTCACACACATGCTCCACCCACAAACACATCCCACCAACCACACACATACCCCTCCCACACACACACCACGCACCAACCCACACATACATCCCTCGCCTACTCACACATCACCCACCCATATCCACACATCTTCCCATCCACACACACACACACATCCCCTCACACACATTTTCCCACGCACACACACACATTTCACATCCACCCACACGAACATCCCTCACCCACACACATTTCCCCAACCCACATACACGCCCCCACCCACACACATTCCCCCACCGACACACACACACCCACACCCCCTAAACACGTCCCGATATGCCCACAGACACACACATCCCCTACCTACCAATCCCCAAATATCCCCCAACCGCCAACACCCACACATACCACTACCCACCAACACAAAGACACCAACCCCAAAAAAAAACATCCGTCACCCACCCAAATATTCCCCACCCACCCACACACGACCCATTCATGCACACGTCCCTCCACCCACCACACATCTCCTCACCCTTCCACTGATCTCCGCACCCACCCACACTTAAACCACAAACCCTACACATCCCACACTCACCCACACATCCTCACCCACCCACTAACACATCCTCCACCACACACATCTGTCAACGTCCTAAGGACCTAGGGAAATGAGACTCGGGTTCAGACAGGCAACAAACTCCATTGTATATCGATAATCTAATTTATTATTAAATCTAGCGAAGAATGGTTTCGCGGTTAAGTACAATATCACAGGAGTTCGTGGTACATTAACAAATCAATCATACACATAACCATCACAGCAAGACTCTATCAAACTATCTCATAATCAACAATCTCTAAATACAGCATAGTTTCTGTCTATCTCGTCCCCCTTAAGCTAAACCCTGCTTCTTGTCCGCTGTCCAGTATTCGTATGCACTTCAACGTGCGTCGGGCGGACACGGAGTGTAACTCTCTTTGAGCTTCTCGTGGAAATGGTCGCTGCACGCTATAGGCGGGTTCCACCTGTGTCAACGGAGCAGTAGGCAAACTGACCCATCCTTCTCGAAGGCTCGAGATTGTTCGGGCATTCGATCTGTTGCATTTACTTCCCTTCTTAGGGTTTCTGTATTGGTGTTATATCCCTTCTATAAATCCCTTCTAGTTTTATGTCATATCTACTTCATGTGAGACGTTGACAGGGTTCCCCTGCCCTCCGTTCTTGTGGGTTATTATATGCTAATTAGTCTGAACTAATTCTGTCACGGAATCACATGAAGTTATGGCAGTTTGTGGTTGTAGTTTCGTGGATGGGAACTTAGTAATATATATACTTGCACTATGAACTCATGTACGTTCTTGTACACCAATTCAGGGTGATTGCTGAAGAGTTCCAATCTCTTCCATATTCCTAAAGTTGCTTATCCATATTCCTAAAGTTCCCTGACGCTTCCTGTTGCATTTACAACTGCGCCCTTCTCAAGTATCCAATATGATACCAGGACAATGAACTCTTTATTAGAGAGTTTCATCAAGACAAATTGTCTTGGCTCAATTAGGAACACATGCAAATCTTGTCCTTGAATGTGTATTTTGATACACTTTTACTTCCGTATGTTTTATATAGTGCATAATATATGATCACTTTTGTTTTCACCCAAGTAACTACTCATGTCCTTGTTTGCCTGTTAGTGTGTCTACTCCGTCTTTAATTGCTGTAATAAAGTGTATGTTATTTACTTGTTGGTGTTTAGTTTTGTGAATGTATGTTTTATCTAATGTATAAAGTTTGTGCTACTTCTAAGCGTCACGAGCTGGAATATCCTTTATCATGAATTACGCTATTTGTGTAATGCATGAATAGGGTATTCAAACAGTGATTCTTAGAATAAACCTATTATATTTAACACTAAACATGTATAAGAAATTTAGACAAGTGTTACATTTTACATCAAAACGCCGACAATTTAAAATTAATACATTTTGGGTACAATATTTCCGCTCAGTATATCGCTCTCTCATTTAATTCATTTACTCTCTGATTTGCACAACTTTCATTCAACATAGTATTTTGTTAAAATATACAAGTTAAGTTAAGGTAAATGTTGTCGCCCTTAGAAAAACAAGCTCGGCGATATATGATGTTGAAAACACCAACTACTATTTGTACTGGTGATAACAGAATAGTTTATAATTTAAATTGGAATAGTTTTAGAAAGAAAATTTTGAAATTGAACGAAAATGTTTATGACATATTCTGATAGAAATGAAAAATTGACATGTTCACACATTTTATGCATGTAATAATACAATAATTTAATACATATTTAACTAATTAAATTAAACTAATTAACTCCATCGACGATCCGTGTGTTGTCGTTCTTTGTCCGTGTGTCTTTCAAATGCTGTTACAGTTGATAGGTAAAGCATTGGTGTCACAATTTCGTGTAGTTGTTTCGCACATGTCGTCATAGTAATAATATATAGTTGTGGTTATGTCTGATATTCAGTTCCGTCAGTTGGTGAAGTCCATCAAATTCACTAGTATGCAAAGTTCGGAATGTTCACATAGTATCGTTAGCTGTTAAGTTCTGTGGTTGATGAAGTAAATTCACAACTCTTAATCTGCACAGTTCGGATTGTTCATACTGCAGTGTTAATTGCCAATATGGCATTATACAACACTAGTGGTTCTATAATTTTGAGTAATTTAACATTTAGCGTTTGTTGTAGATATACCTAGTGTTAGTTAGTTAGTTAGTTAGTCGACAGATCATCCCCATTGCACATCGAACCATTCAGTCCATAAGTGCTCGGATCCCCTCCTCAGCAAATCCCGCAACGTGTAGCGGCTAACGACGCCAGTTCTGTGTTGGTTTATAAATCTTCTTTGGCTTCCTGCGTAGTGTTCTTGTTTGGCCACCCCTCTTTTAATTTGCTGCTCTCGCAGTCTGGCCATTGTTGTAGATTCACAGTCATCACTTGGTTCTCGCAAAAGTCTTACTTCTCGTAGAGCATTCAGAATGTCGGCCTGGTCCATGGCGCTTCCGCCCGCCACAGTAGCTTCACCTGCGAGCTTGTCAGCCCGCTCATTTCCTTGTACTCCCGCATGCCCTGGCACGAAGATGAAACTAATCTTTGCCAGTCGAGACCGCTCCAGAGGCAGCAACCATTCTCTTCGGATCGACCCCTCCTCTATCCTCTTGATCATGTTCATTGAGTCGCTAAGGAAACAAGCCCTAGTGAATGTCTGTGTCTCGAGCCATGTTATTGCTTTACTTACTGCCATGACTTCCATGGTCAGGCTACTTGTGGTTTCAGTGAAAGCACCAGAGTCCTCCTTCACAATTCTCCCTCCGGCCCGAGCTGTAAAGGCCCATGAGCTTCTCACATGTCGGACGACCGACCCATCTGTGTAGATGACCGCGTCACCGTCTAGCGAATTCTCGAAAATCAACGCTTGTACTTCAGCCTCAACAGCAGCCGGATTTTCTTGTCTGCATTTTCTATCTAGTTGGATGCAAACTGAAAAGGATGTGCAGAAGTCTGTTGGCACTTGCACCCACTCCTCGCCAGGTTCTAAGTCCTCAAGTGAACACACCTGTTGAAGAATGTCTTCGGCTTGACCCATCCACGACCGTCCTCTTTTTAACCTGCTGCCCTTCACCTTCCTAATTTCACTATGCAGTGGATGTTGTGTGTTTGCGTTAATTCTGAGGTAGGCGCGTGCCCTGCAACCTTGTATTCTCTCTTCAATGGTTGGAAAATCAAGAAGGTAGCGCATCGCCCTGCATGCTGTATCTCTTGTACATCCAAGAATAATGCGCATAGCTTCATTCTGTATCCTTTCCATCCTTTCTATCTGCTTATGGCTGAGAGTCAGGATTGCCATTGCATACTCCAAAACAGACATGACCAGCCCCTCGTACAGAAGACATAGATGGCGCTGCTCACAGTTTGCTGCCGCCATCACCCGCATCGCTGCCAAACCCCGCTTGGCCTTTGTTATCACCTGGTCTATGTGCACATTATAAGCAAGGCTTCGATCAAACCGTATCCCCAGGTAATTCATTGCCTGCGTTCTTTCCACCGTCTCTGAACACAGCTTTACAGTTGGTGTTGGAGTGTTGACAATATGATTATTCAACGAGAACCAAGTCACTGTTGCCTTTGTTGGGTTGACCATTGCCCCAGCTTCATCACACCAAGTACTTATGCGATTGAGTTCGGTTTGTAGTTCCACAGCAACCTCCTCTCTATCCTTCCCCTGACGATACACTAAAACATCATCGGCATATGACAATGTCCTGCCAGGTCCAGTGAATCTGCTCACTGGTGATTCTCACTGTGTAGGCGTTGAACAGTACCGGAGATAATGGTGATCCCTGTGGTAGGCCAGGATATATTGTTTTTGGTTCCGAAGTCCAACTGCCACATCTAAAAACTACTTTCCGTTGGAAGAGGGCTGCAGCGATCCAACTAAGGAGGAATGGACTTACGTTTAGCTCGAGAAGCTAAAAATTAAAAAACCAG
>JACEFZ010010966.1:12500-36696 GCA_014155875.1 Cepaea nemoralis | reverse complement strand
CCTTTTGGAATTTCCCTTAAACCCTTTATTTTTTTCGCCAGCATAGCTCTATTAGCTAGTGGATCTGTAGAGTGAGTGTGTCTTGCCCACTCCTGATAACCTCTATTGGAATCCCATCCTTATCTGGAGCCTTGCCAAGTGCAAGTTCATTATAGTACACTTAACTTCTGTTATGGTGGGAAGTGTGTCCAGGTGGTCAAGAGTTGGCAGGGCCTCTATGGTGTTGAGGGTATCATCCTGCTAGTTTTATTTCGCTGGAGTAAAGCTCCAAATAGTGCTCTACCCATCTATCCATCTGCTGTTTTCTTTTGATTATTGGACCACGGATCTTCTTGATCCCTTCATACATGCTTCTGATGTTTCCCTTATCACTTGCATTTTGAATGTACTCACATATCTGATCCAATAGTCGTTTTCACACTGCGTGGCAGCCTTTTTTCACATCCTTCCTAGCTTGCTTCAGCTCACTGACAGTGTTTCACGCTGCTCTTTCCTTGTTTTTTTAAGAGAGCTATCTTCTTTTTAATCAATCAAGGGCTGCAGAGTCTTGCTGTTTGCTACAAACCAGTCCTGCCTCGTATGATCCACAGTGCCATCATCTCTTATCGCTGTTTTATAAAGAGTTTCCTTTAGTACATCCCACTTTTCACTTGCTGTACAGTTTTATGATGTATCAGTGAAAGCGTCTTTACGTTGCAGTTGGAACTCAAAGCACTTATCAGGATCTTGGGTGTTAATAATTTTAATGGGGCGCAGAGGTATTTCCAAGGCACCAGGGCCTGGTTCTATTCTGGCCAAGCCCTACTGACACGTCCTAGTCGTGCGTTCTGGGCAACGGGTCCCTTCGGGGTACTGGCTAACGTCAGTAGGATCGTTGATTCCTCCGAAGTCGGAGAGTATCTGCCTACACGGCGAGGAACCACCAGTCTGCACACCAATAAGCCAGACATAGGACAACGGATACTCACGCAAACCTCAGTCCGGAATGACATCACACTGATGTTGGACAACAGGATGTCTTCATCCGACATACAGGACTTCACGCTGGAGTTCACAGCCAGCGAACGCAAGCAAGCAAGCAATAATATTAATTCTGGGGCTAGATTTGTGTTTAGCCGTGTAGATTCTGTTTGGTCTCAGTCTAACCCAAGTAAAGAATGATCAATATCACAATCAGCACTGTGGTAACTTCGAGTTAATGATGGTTGGTTCAAATGTTGTCTCCGTGTGATGATGAAGTCCAGCTGATGCCAAAGGTCGGATCTTGGGTGTTTCCATGTGACCTTATGCCGCTCTTTAGTTTAAAAAAAAAAAAGAGTTCGTAATACATAGGTCGTTTCTGGTGCAATGTTTCAGCAGCCTTTGCCCATTGTTATTCATGCGACCGATGTTATATTTTCCAAGGTACTATCTATGAACTCGAGTACTTGCCCTCACAAGCATCAAAATCACACACGTAGTCAGATTTTAGTACTACCTTCATGAAAAGAAATTATTCCACCTAAACATAGAATTGCAAACAATAAATGGGTAACAGATGAAATTTTGCTCATAATGGATAAAAGAAGAAAGAAAAAAGCAAGATAAAGAAAACTATAATAGAATACATAAAGAAATAGTAAATAAATGCAAAGTGGCTACAAATTGATGGAAAAGACCTTAGACTTGTAAAAAATATATATTGGAGACAACAAGCTGCCATAAGAGTTGATAATTAAGTAAGCCAATATCAGCCTATAAAGAGAGGTGTGAGACAGGGATGTGTAATGTCTCTAGATATGCATATGATACATTCTTGATTGCAGACAATGAATAGGACCTGCAAAATTTTGTAGATGCGGTTGTTACTCACAGTGAACTACTAGGGTTAGAATTAAATTGTAAAAAGACACAGATTATGGTCGTCACTAGGAAGAACGAAATACCACAATGTAATATACAAGTAAATGCGAATATTCTTCAACAAGTGAATAGGTACAATTATCTCGGAACAGTAATAACATCTGATGGGAGATGCCTTGAAGAGATTAGAACAAGAATCGCCATGGCAAAAGTAGCCTTTAGCAAGATGAAAAACATTCTGACCAATAAAAAGATGTCAATTGAAACGAGAAAAAGAGTGTTGAGATGCTACATAGAACCTGTGCTCTTATATGGATGTGTTGTTTGTCCATCAAGAATGATGATGACCATTCATTTCATACAGTGGGGTTGAAGGTGTGGAGCCGTGGGTTCTAAGATGGCTGATAAGGCCTATTTTGGCTCGAAATGTTCTTTGACAATGTGGACAAAGAATGCTTGACGTTTCTGGAGGAGGATTTCCTGCAGTGGTTTTTCTCTCCTGCCTTTTCTTTACAGCTCTTGCAGTCCTGGTTGCCTCACACATGACTGCACCCTTGTGTAATGATGCACGCCACGAATTTCGGTCTCTGGCTGCAGTCTCCCAGGTGTCATGATGAATTCCAAAAGCATTCAGAGAGATTTTCAGAGTGTCTTTAAAGCGTTTCCTCTGGCCACCTTGGGAGCGTTTACCACAACGCAGTTCGCTGTAAAAAATTCGTTTAGGGAGCCTGTGATCTGGCATGCGAGTCAAGTGACCAGCCCAACGAATCTGATTCTTCATCAGTAGAGTGTGGATACTGGGCATGGACGCTCTTTCTAGGACTTCAGTGTCTGGGATCTTGTCTTGCCATTTAATCTTCAGTAGCTTCCTTAGGCAGACTGTGTGGAAGTGGTTTAATTTCCTAGCGTGTCGCTGATAAACAGTCCAGGTTTCACAAGCATATAGCAGTGTGGATAATACAACTGCTTTGTAGACTTTTAGCTTTGTTTGCAGGCTTATTCCAGTTCTGTCCCATACATTCTTGTACAGTCTGCCAAAGGCCGCACTGGCCTTGGAGATTCTTGCATTCACTTCGTCATCAATTGTGGCAGCTTGTGACACAGTGCTGCCAAGATAGGTGAATTTGTCCACAACACTTAGTCTATGACCATTCACTTTGATATTCGGCACAGTGTGATTATTCCCTGGAGCTGGCTGGTACATAACTACAGTCTTCTCCAAGTTGATATTGAGCCCAAAGTTGGCACAGGAATGTGAGAAAGCTGTAACATTATGTTGCATGTCCGCCTCTGAGTTGGCGTATAGAGCGCAATCATCAGCAAACAGGAGCTCTCTGACGGTGTCGCTGTCAATTTTGGTTTTAGCTTTCAGCCTTCTGAGATTGAATAACTTTCCATCCATACGGTAGTTGATGTCTATTCCAATGTCGTCGTTCTCGAAGGCATTCATCAACATGGCTGAAAACATGAGGCTGAACAGTGTTGGTGCCAGGACACATCCTTGCTTCACTCCATTGGTGACAGGAAAGGGTTCAGACAGTTCACCATTTTCCTGTACTCTTGCCTGCATACCATCATGAAATAGCCGCACTATTTGGACAAACTTTCGTGGACAGCCATATTTTGCCATGATCTTCCACAGTCCTTCTCTGCTGACTGTATCAAAAGCCTTGGTAAGGTCAATGAAAGTGGAGAACATTTCGCAGTTCTGTTCCTGACATTTCTCTCTTGCAGCGAAAATCATGTCAACAGTTCCACGTTCTTTTCTGAAGCCACATTGACTCTCAGGAAGAAGACCTTGATCGAGATGGGCCGTGAGGCGATTGAGAAGAATTCTGGCGAGTATCTTCCCTGCAATTGAAAGCAAGGAGATGCCTCGGTGGTTGTCACAGGATTGGCGGTTTCCTTTACGTTTGTAAAGGTGGACTATTGACGCGTCCTTGAAATCTTGTGGCATGGTCTCGTTCACCCATATGTTTGTAAAGACTTGGTGAAGCTGCTCTGTTAGGACCGGCCCACCTGCCTTGTATATCTCTGCTGGGATGGAGTCAGGACCAGGTGCCTTGCCGCTGGAGAGTTGCTGGATGGCTTTGTTTACTTCCAATATGGTTGGCAGGTCATCAAGTGTCTCATTGGTGGGAACTTGAGGAAGGCAGTTGATGGTTTCATCATCGAAGAAGGAAGTTGCATTTAAGATGTTGCTGAAATGCTCTGTCCCAGCGTTGAAGAATTTCTTTCTTATCGGTGACCAATGTTCCCCATCTGCACTGAGGAGGGGAAGCTATGCCTGGTGATGTAGGACCATAGGCCACTTTCAGTGAGTCGTAGAAGTTTTTCGTATCATGTCTGTCAGCCAAAGCCTTGAATTTCATCAACTTTGCTGCTCAGCCAGGAGTCCCGCATGTGCCGAAGTTTCTGCTGCACTACTCTCTGAATGTTCTTGAAGGCATCTTTTTTTATGTTGACTTCGGGTCATTCAAATGCGCTTTGAGGAGAAGATGTTTCTCGGCCAGCAATTGGTTGATGTCTTCGGAATTTTCATCAAACGAAATCTTTATGCTTTCGGGGGGCTGGACCCAGGATTTCCATAGCAGTGTTGTAAATTATGTCCTTTAGGGCTCTCCACTCTGTTTCTGTATCCTGTTTAGCAGCAGCATTGGGCTTGAGGCAGTCTTCCAGCATATTTTCAAACGACTGCTGCATTTTCTTGCTGTTTAGGCGGGTGACATTTAGTGTTTTTTTTTGCATTTATACCCCTTGAGGACGCCGTGGTGGCCTGATGTGAATGTTTATTTTATGGATGTGAAGGTTGGACAATAAGCAGTCAGGCTGAAAAACATCTGATGGCTGTAGAAATGTGGTTTCTGAGGAAAATACTCAATGAAAATGAGTACCTATGATTACTATACTTGTATCTTCCTTACGAACCCGAACTATCGACTACCTGTTATTTATGAGTTAAGATAAATATATCCCAATATCTAATATTACTGGGGATGGAGCATGGTTCCCCCAAATACGACAACGCCACCGCTTAAGGAGCACACTTTCTTTGACACACGACAGAGCTTTAAGTTCCAGCAAGGCTTATGGCTTTTACTTATCAAAGTCAACACTTGCTAGCGCGACTTATAATATGTTTCCCTAACAAAATGGCCACTTCTAACAAAGCTGCTGACGCTAATCTTGTTACAGCTATTCACCTGTGAAGAATAGTAACAGGGTAATCCATCAACCATGACGCAGAAGGTGATTAAAGAGGGTGTTTGTGTGTGGCTTGAGGAACTTTATCCCGTAGATAGCTTAAACCAGAGTAAAGTCCAGTCAACCAAGCAAGTCTTCAGAAAAGAAAATAAGAAATGTTACCGAACAAGCCAAGATGGAAGCCGGTTGCTGCCGTCTGAAATGACAAAATATAAGCTTTCTTTTTACAGTAAAGACATAGAAGACATAACAAGTTGCATGGATTAGCGAAGGTCAGCATGATCGCATAGATAAGACCGCTTGTCTCCCCCGATGTGTCTCCACCATTGAACAAATCACCGGGACACGATGAAATACCAAATGAACTAATTAAAGCAGCAAGAGAAGTAGGAACAGCTTGGCTACATAGACTATTCAATCACGTTTGGGTAGAACAACAGACACCACGAGATTGGGGAAACGCCATAATTATCCCAGTTTGGAAAAACAAAGGCAGCAAAACAGATTCCACACAATACAGAGGCATTTCACTGTTGAGTCATACTGGGAAAATATTTTGCAAAATTCTTGAGAAGAGATTACGAAATACTATAGAACCCCAGCTAAGCGAAACACAACTTGGCTTTAGGAAAAACAAAGGATGCACAGATGTCATTTTTGCTCTTAGACAACTTATAGAAAAATCAATCGAATTCAATGAAACACTCTACTTTAATGAAACACTGTGTCGATCAAGAAAATGCATTCGATAGAGTAGATAGAAACAAGCTATGGGAAATCCTTAAACAATATGGAGTGAGAACACATCTAATGAACCTATGTAGAATATAAGCTTATACAACAACAGTGAATGCACAGTGAGAGCTACTGGAGGACACTCATAACCTTTCGTCATAAGATCTAGAGTACGACAAGGTTGTGTCCTGCCCCCTCTCATGTTCATAACATATATAGACAACATATGTAAAGAAACCAGCCTAACAGAGGCCGCAAGAACACCGCATGACGAGAAAACAGAAGAAGAACCATCTGCAAATCTAACCATTAGAGAACTCCTGTTTGCGGACCACCAAGCACTAATAGCAAAATCAAAAGCTGAATTACAAGACCACATGAATAGTCTAACATAACATGAAAATTAGCACAAGCAAAACAGAGATAATGATTATAACTAAAGAATAAAAAACAACAACAATTCACCTAAACGAACATCCCTTGAAACAAGTAAAGAGCTTCAAGTACCTAAGAAGTATAATATTATCAAATGGCAGATCAGAAGACGAGATCGAAAATAGATGCAATAAGGTAAACCAACTCATTGGACAAATGACACCAATACTAAAGAACAAACATGTATCAATAACTACTAAGAAAGCACTTTACAACACAATCTTCCTACCAACTCTCTGCTACCAATGCAAAACCTGGACAATGACAGAAAAAGAGAAAAGACAAATCACATCAACATAAATGGGATTCCTAAGAAGAATACTCAACGTATCAAGAAGAGATATGATCAGAAATGAAGAAATCAGGACTAAAGTGGGGTTATAGCTGCACTAGATTTTATTAGAAAGGACCAAGTCAAATGGTTTGGCCATGCAAGTAGGTTACCATTCTACAGCATACCACAACAAGCAATGATGTACAGACGAGATGGAAACAGAGGAAGAGGCTGACCACGTAAACGTTGGACGGAGGGAATAGCAGAGTCCATGGGAATGTCGATATACGAAGCCCATAATCGGCCACTCTCACGATGTTTATACGTCATCTCGATACCACAAGGTACAAGAGGAACATGATGAGATGAGATGAGATGAGATATTTCTCAGAGCGTAACTATTCAGAAAACTTTGAATATGTTGATAGATGTTTTGTTTCATAGTGACGCCGAAGATTGTACTCTTTCAAAACGGCAACACTTTCACTGAATATTAAGCAACTGGTTTTATGGTCCTTTGTTTCCACAAAGAAGTACTTTACTCCCCATTCTTCATTGAAAACGCGACACTCGACGTCCACTTTTCTTTTCTTGGTAGCCATAATGAAGGGTGAATTACACGGGATCTGAAAATGAAAAAGACATTGAATTAGAAACATTATTAAAATCCTATTGAAACACAAGAAAAGCAGAGGACTAGGGGTAACTGGTGAAGCTACGGCTCACTGAAGGTACATATAAAGTTTATAGATACCTTTGGTAATAGAATATATCTCATAATAAGATTTGCAAAATATATAAACAGGGCCGGCCTAAATAAACAGAGCAGTGTTTTTTAACCGGGCAGTCAGGGGTTCCGCCAAAACAGAGCTAAATCGCCTTAATGTAACATTTCTGCCCATCTGGTTTAATACATAAATTAGGACAGACACTTAAAACATCGCACAGAGTTCCTTGAGGAACGTAAACATTTTCGTGAGGTTCTGCTGAAGCAGAAATTTGGAAAATCACTGGCTTAGAGACCTTGACAGGGCAATTCTTCTGAGCTGGGGATTATATTTTCGTAATAACACGAGGCTTCTATAGCATTTTTATGCTATGTTTGCTACTTTATTGCCTCTATTCCATCTTGTAGTTCACTTACATTTCACCGTCAATCAAAGAAATCCTTGTTACATACCTACAAAATGGATGACTGGCAAAAAGAAGTAAATATTTCTGGAGCATCGGACCTGTGTTGACAGCCAGACGCATTTGGGGGAGGGAAAGATGCGCGCGTGTGCGTGTGTGTGTGTTGCCATGGAAACCATGGTAACGTCAGAGCGTAGGCGGCGCTACCACGAGCCGAGGAAGGACTTGGGATGGCGCGAAATAAGCAAACATGGCAATAAACAAGAAAGTCTAGATACAATAATTTATAATTGAAAATAGTAAATTTAAGACACATAGCAGCCAGGAGGTCTCCGCACGTGTGAATATCTCATATTATTCTAAACATAATATTTGCTTTTAAATTGTATCACAACGTCTCGTGTTCCATATGTTATATCAAGGAAGTTAGAGTACCGTCGACGGGCCGGACGAAATGACGTCGCGGGCCGGATCCGGCCCGCGGGCTGTAGTTTGGTAACACCTGGCCTAGTGAAACAACAGTGCAGATTAATTTTTATTTGCGCTCCCTCGCTTTGATTTCAATAGTAGTCCAAAGATGTGCTACCTCTTCATTTACATCACACTGATGTTTGCGTGTGGATTAGCTTTCCCTATTACTAGTGTCCCTCTCTATCAGGAGAGCCCACTCCGACTTCAGAGGTACTTGTAATTTATGTCCCTAAACTCTATGGACCACTGAGTGAATTAAACTAAAAGACAGCGACATTTAAACAAGAGACAACCTTGGAGATATCGACAATAAATTTCAAGCAAATGAAAGAAGAAGTTATGAATGCGATTTTTCAGTTACTCGTGAAGGCATCAAGTTCTTCTTATTAACGAAGGTCTATTTAAGACATGATTTGAAATCCATTGACCACAAGTACCTAAAACCTAACTAGAGAGCATTTAAACCGTGTTACATTCCAAACATTTGCTGCTGTTGCTTTTTCTTATCCTTCCTTCATCCTGCTCTTACCCACTTCGCCCTGTTTCTTCCCCCCTCTTTCCTTCTTATTGCTACTTCTTTTTTTCTCTCCCCCCTCCCCCCCCCCCCCACCCCCCCCCCACCCCACACACTTTTTCATCCGTGCTCCTTCTTATTTTCTCATATTTTCTATCTCTTGCTTCCTTCCACGCTCTTCCTTCTGTCTTCCTAAATTTCTATTCTTTCTTCCCCCGTCTTTCTTCCCCCGTTTTCCTTCTTTCTTCCCCTTCTTCCTTTTTCTTTCATCCTTCTTCCTTTAATGTCCTTCCTCCTGTCTTCCTCATTTCCTCTTTCTGTCGTCCTCCTTCTTCCTTTCACATTTCCCCTTATTTCTTCCTTATTTTCCTTCCCCCCTCCATTCTTTCTTCGCCCTTATTCCTTCCTTCTTGTTCCCTTCTTCTTCATTGTTCCCTACTCCTTGTTCCTTCTTCATTGTTTATTGTTCCTTCCTCCTGGTTCCTTCCTCATTGTTCCTTGTTCCGTCCTCTTTGTTCTTCCTTGTTCTTTCCACATTCCCCCTTGTTCTTTCCTCCCTCTTTCTTCTTCCTTGTGCATTCCTCCTTCCTTCCCCAGTTTCCCTCCCCCTGCTTCCTTCTTCCTTTCTTCTTTTCCTTTGTCTTCTCCATCCTCTTCTCCCTTCATACTTTAAGACACAACCATGCATGCCGAGCCCTGTGTAGGCCAGTGCACGCTTGGCTGAATGTAGGCTGACATTTCCTACGATGTGAGTTAGCCAGTCTCTGACCAACCATCTTTAATTGCCCTTTGCCACATGCGCGGGAGGTTTACTTACTATTCATACTTCCCCATCAGGAGCGCCTGAACACGGAGGCGTTTATCACATCACAGCTTCACCCCAGTTAGATCGTGTATATGACGTTTCACACACAGGTCAAGGACTCAGGCCTTTCATTGATAAAGCCGAAACTTGGTCAAGAATTTCCCCAAGATAATGCCTGGCCTGACCGCAGGACGGCCTGCCTGGGTAATGTGAGATAACTGCTAGGCGACGAGGAGAAACGGCCGATGAAAGACAGGTGTATAATTCACAGCTACAAGGGCGTGTTCAGCGTGTGTTCATCGCCACAGGAAGGCGTGTTGAGCGGCTAGAGATTGCCGTAAGAAGGCATGTAACGGGCTCGTTGAAGAAGACTTTTGTCGAAACGTTTCTTTTGGCAATTTACAAGAGGAACATAATGAGATGAATATTGAAGAGGCATACATGCCGTAAGAGGCTGGCATGAAGCTTTGTATTTAAGTCAGGCTACCTTATCACGAGAACAATTCTACCGTAAAGTCCAACAAACCATTAAAATAAAAGAGTAACTTCGCCAATCTTGAGGAAAGGAAAGTTTTATAAGATATGGAGAAAGCCGCATGTAGATAGCCGCAGGAGAGGTCTAAATAGGATGGCTTGGTGTTAGTCGCTATGCCATGATGCAGGATAGAAAGAGTCGCTTAAAAGTCGACAGGGTCGACTTCATTGCACCGGGTTTTTTTTTTTATCTCATAGGCTCAGACTCTTTCCGCAGCGAATTGCCGAAAGCGTCTCACAAAGCACGAACTCCGTAACTCCAGCGACGACCCCAGAAGTCTCCGAAAATAATGCACTCGTGAACTGAAGGACTGCGGCCCGGAATCGAACCCACAACCTTCGGAGCCCGAGTCAGACGGCTTGACCACTTCGCCACGGCGACTCCCACAATGCGGGATAAAGGGCAACAAGAGAAGAAGAAGAAGAAGAAGAAGAAGAAGAAGAAGAAGAAGAAGAAGAAGAAGAAGAAGAAGAAGAAAGTGAGGAGGAAGAAGAAGAAGAAAAAAGTGAGGAGGAGGAGGAGGAAGAAGAAGAAGAAGAAGAAGAAGAAGAAGAAGAAGAAGAAGAAGAAGAAGGAGAAGAAGAAGAAGAAGCAGGAGGGGAGGAGGAGGAGACGGAACCTGTAGTTGAAAATGTCATTATTATAATAACAGAAAGATAAGAAAAGAAAGAAATGTAATTGCTTGACTAGTCCTGTCGTAGGGAGGTGAGACACCCAGCCTTTCACATTTCATAAGAGACTTGACATACAAAGAGTAGCCGCTATGGCTCGGAGCAAGGCACTCTTACCCTGAACCTGTGGTTCTGTGTTCCAATTCACTTGATGTAGGATTGATTTAGTGGCCACATGATATGAATAGAGGTCAGCATGGCTGAATGGATATGAGAGTTCGCTATTAAAATTCTGGCAGATGTATGGCTAGGTGGCGGGTTCAACCCCTAGACCGGTCAATTGGACTAAAATGTTGACTTCTCGTCCTTGACGTGGGGATGTAAATTATAAATACCTCAGAAGTCGGAGTGGTTCGCCTGAAGGTGAGGGACACTATTAGTCCAGTGCACTAGGAGTAGTAGCACGTATATGGACTACGCTTGAGTTCAAAGCGAGCAAACACCCCCCCCCCCCCCCCATCACCAATGATATAAATTTAAAACAAAAGTTAATTGCATATCGTTTTATAGGACGTTGCAACCAGACCAACATGTATTGACTGTTTATAACGTAAACATGGCATATGCTTTGCAGGACTTTGCTATCAACCTCCAACCCCAGGTTGATTTACTAGGCATGTCTACGTTCAGCACTTTGCCTTGGTTCCAATTGTTGTTGTATGTAGCCGGGGCGCAGAGTTGGGGATGAGCTCATAACCTTGCATAAATACCCCAATGACTCGTGCATTTATCACCTCTGCAGCAAAAGTCAAACTCCTGGCCTTCACGTGGCAGTACTGTTTTAACTAACAGGAGAAGACGCGGCGGCGAGTCTCGGGCGCAGAACAATAACCAATACCGTTTAGATGTGTATGCACGTACAAACATGCGCAGACACGTGTGTGCGCGCCTACCCATCTAAGCTCGAGTAAGACCACAGTCAGCTCTAGCAAAGGAAAGGAGCTGAAAAAGGACGCAACCAGCCAGGAGGTGCACCACATAAATCAGGATGCCACACAATCACGCCATGAAATATGTCGACTACTGCTAAATGTTATGGTGCTAGCCCTGCTTTGGACTCCAAGACAAATGCAGTGCCGGACCCTATGCCTCGAAAGGGTCCAACCAAAATTACTGGAAGTCTTCTCAAATGTCCTCTGGAGCCAGGGGATCTGGGAATAGAGCGTCTGGTCATACCAAACAAAGACTAAAAATAATGCACTGGAATGCGAGGCTACCAGTGTTACCTATTTGACCAAAATGACAGGCGAAAGGATGGCATACTGACCCTTGTAAACAAATAACACCACTGCTTCCCAAATTGAAGTTTACATGGAAGGGGCTGAGTATCAGACACTTAAACTTAAGACAGGCAATACAGACCTTCATCTGATCAATTATTACTGTCCAAGTGACCGCCCAAGGCACTTGACACACTACCATGAAAAGAAAAAAAAATGATTGTGTGGCGACTTCAACAGCCACTCGCAGAGCTGGGATATGATCACATGGACTAGAGAGGAGAGAGACTAGAGACTGGAAGGATGAGAACAGATTCATCTTGATTAACAAGCCGTTCGGCCCACATATTTTCTACTCGAGATTATGGCATACTACATCTTTTCATTCACCAGGCCTGGAGTGGAACATTACACGAATTGTTGGGAAACAACATGATGGCAGTGACCACCGGCTAGGCTTTCTAACTGTAGAAAATGAGCTTGTAAGTGAAAGCCACACCCTCTCGAGGTGGAACTACAAGAAAGCAAACTGGGCAATGTACAAGCATCGCACCAGCATACTGGTTAGAAACCGGAATACTGAGAAAGACATAAATAAAGTATTTGAAGAGTTTGGGAAATGCATACTACAGGCCGCACGAGAAACAGTGCCAAGAGGAGATCGTAAACAATATAAACCCTACAGGAGTAGTGAACTGGAACAGTTGCATGATGATGTTGAAGTGTGTAGAAAGCAAGCAGAGGTCAAACCCAGCCAGGAGCACCACAATAAATACCAGCACGCAACAGCCAAATTTCAAAGGGCCAAGCTGCAGGCTAGACGGAAAAGCTGGCGGGAAAAGAAAAAACAGTCATTGAACTTTTTACAGAGACACCAGGAAGTTTTGGAAGCTAATAAAACAACTTAACGATGAGGGCACAGGGAGAAACTCAAAACTTGCACTACATAAAGACGTAAACATCTTAACAGGAAAGCAATCAGCTGACCATTTTGCGGACCCATTTGCGCAAGAAAGCAATATCGAAATTAGTCCAGAGAAACAACAAGAGATTCGAGAGAAATGTGAAATGGCAACATACAGGACAGAATGAAACAGTACATGAGGTTCTGGAGGCACCTATCACAATCAGCGAACTGGAGCTAGCTATATCAAAACTGAAAATGAGAAAGTCACCAGGAGCTGATGGTATCTCCAATGAAATGATCAGGAACCTAGGAACAGAGGCTAAAGCAAAGCTGTTGCAGATCTTCAATAACAGCTGGACCTTAGGCAATGTTCCACAAGCCTAGAGGGAAGCAATCGTGATACCCCTCCTAAAATCAGGGAAAGATGGTTCCATTGCCTCCAGCTAAAGATCAATTAGCCTCACCAGATGTCTCTGCAAAACAATGGAGCGCATCATTAATCACAGACTGTAGTGGTATATTGAAAGTGAAAACATCCTTGTGCCACAGTAGGCTGGCTTTAGGCAGTGCTACTCTACGGAAGATCAGACAACCTACCTCTCTCAAGAAATTGAGGATGCATTCCAAGAGAAGAAGCTGGTCCTTGCTGCATGGATAGATCTGAAGAAAGCCTTTGACAAAGTCTGGAAAGAAGGTCCGATGAAGAAACTGAGAAACTATAAAGTCAATGGAAGAATGTACAAATGGGTGAAAGCATACATGCACAACAGAAGAGCCCGAGTCCAGGTAGAGGGATTCAAGAGCAAAAAAGTACTACTGCGTCACGGTGTTCCCCAGGGCGGAGTCTTGTCCCCTACACTTTTTCTAATCTTCATCACTGATCTTGTTGCTAACCTACCGCATGGAATTAAAGCGGCAATGTACGTTGATGACCTGGTTCTATGGAGCACAAATGAACCTGCATCAGTGGCCACCAGATCTCTACAAAGAACTGTAGGTACATTTGTTGCATGGGCAAATAGATGGCGTGTCAGCATAAACACTGACAAGTGCAGCACCACTCTATTTACCCTCTCTCCAAAACAAAAGGCAGGGATCATCCAGATAAATGGAATACCCCTTAGAGAAGATAAAGAACCAACATACCTTGGAGTAACATTTGATGGTAGGCTGACATGGAGAAAGCACATCAACAAAGCAGTAGCAAAAGCCAGAAGGAAAATATATATCCTGAGAAAACTAAGTGGAATCACATGGGGAGCCAGTGGGAAAATACTTAGCAAAGTTTATCAACAGAGCATGCGACCACACCTGGAATACGGGTCAACTGCGTGGTGTTCAGCATAAAAAACCACACTACAAGATCTGGACAAGGTGCAAAATCAAGCACTTAGAGTTACCACAGGAGGGATGAGATCAACCCTATAGTGGATATGGAGAAGATGGGGAGGACACAAGCACTGAGAGAGCTCAGAGATACGAAAGCGCTAAACAAGCAGAAAAGTTCCTCAGCTTGCCAGGCCACCCTATAAAGAACAGATTTGAAAACTTAGCTATGGGGCGGTTGAAAAGAAGCAGTTTTATCCACCAGGCCAAACGACTCTGCAGAGAAACCACCGATCTGCCCACAGTTGATATCCCCCTGACAACTATTCCAGAGCGAACTCCATGGAAAGATGAACATAGACTATCACTACAACTCCAGACAAAAGTGAGAGGAATATTTGACAAGGAAGAACAGAACAATGTACAGCGCAGAACAGCCAATCTCAGCTTCCTTGATGAAGAATACCCATAGGACCTCTGGATCCGAGTCTACACAGATGGGTCAGCACAAAATGCTGTTCGAAATGGAGGAGCGGGAGTGTACATAGAATACCCAAATAATACTAGGGACACGGCCAGAGTACCAACAGGAAAGTACTGCCATAACTATGATGCTGAAATTGAGGCAATCAAGATAGCAACAGAGAAATTGCTAAATACCAGCCACGGTACACAACCTGTGGTGCTATTGACAGATGCAAAATCAGTACTCGAGGCGCTCTTGTCTGGGAAATTGCCAGTACTAAGGACACTACGTTCTGAACTTAGCAGTCAGCTTAAGGTTACCATACAGTGGATACCATCCCACTGTGGAATACCCGGAAACGACAGAGCTGATCGATTGGCTAAGGAAGGAGCAAAAGAAGAACAGCCTGATGTGCCCGTTACATACCACCAAAAGAAAAGAATGATCCAATTAGTCAGAAAGCCACCAAAACCTGCTCTAAGATGACTATCACATTATGGACAGACCAGAACAAGTCATTATTCTGCGCCTCAGAACAGGGCACAATAGATTACACAACCACATGTATACAAAATTCAAGATTGGTGAATCAGCCATGTGCACATGTGGATTGGCGTCGCAGACAGCAGAGCACATACTCCAAGACTGCCCAAAAATACAACATATCTAGGCAAACCTTCTGACCTAGAGAGACGACAGTGGAGCCGCTGAGTGAACTACAAAAGACAGTTAAATTCATACAAGAGACAACCTTGCAGTTATAGACATATTTCAAGCCAACGAAAGAAGAAGAAGTTTGCCATTGCTTTCTGAACGAGAAGTCAACGTTGAAGTTTAAATGTCAGGTGAAATCTATGGTCATGAAACCTATGGTCATGAAACCTATGGTCATGAAACCTATGGTCATGAAACCTATGTTCATGCAACCTATGGTCATGAAAGCAATAGTTATGAAACCTATAATCATTAAACCTGTAATCATAAAATCTATAATCATGAAACCTATGGTCATGAAACCTTTTTTGTTTTGCATATCCTCTATAGGACGTTGCAGTCAACATCAGTATTTTTCAGCTGCTGTTGATGTACTAGACAAGATTACGCTCAGTAGTTTGCCATTGCCTTCTGAGCGACCGGCTCACATACCCCGTAAGTTACCAACGCGGCGAGAACCGCTACTGATTCTCGCGCAAGTTACGTTACTCACGAGAATATACGGGATTACGGAGAAAGACGTTAACGCCCAATCCAGCGATGAAACCTATAATTTAATAATCATGAAACCTATTGTCATGAAACCTATAATAACAAAATCTACAATCATGAAACCTGTGGTGATGAAGCCTATACTCATGAAACCTATTGGTCATGAAACCTATAATCGTGAAACCTATAATTATAACATCTATAATACTGAACCCTATGGTCATGAAACATATGGTTATGAAACCTATAACAATGAAATCTATAATTATGAAATATATAATCATGAAACCTACAATAATAAAACCTATAATAACGAAATTTATAATCATGAAACATAATCACGGAACCTATAGCCATGAAACCGATGATTATGATACCTATAATCATGAAACCTATAAGTACGAAGCCTATAATCATGAAACCTATATTAATTAAGCCTGGTCATGAAACCTAAAGTCATGAAATATATAATCATGAAACCTATAATCATGAAACCTATGGCCATGAAACCTATAGTTACGAAATCTACAATAATGAAACCTACAATCATAAAACCTATGCCTATGAAACTTATAATCATGAAACCTATGGTCATGAAATCTATAACCATGAAACCTATAGTCATGAAACCTATGGTTATGAAATATATAATCATGAAATCTATCATCATGAAATCTATAATCATGAAACCCATGATCATGAAACCGATGGTTATGAAAACTATTATCATGAAACCTATAATCATAAAACCTATGATCATGAAACTTATTGTCATGAAACATATAGTCATGAAACCTATGGCCATGAAATATATAATAATGAAACGCACGGTCATGAAACCTATAATCATGAAACATATGGTCATGTAACCTATAATCATGAAACACATGGTCATGAAACCTATAATCATGAAATATATGGTCATGAAACTCATGGTCACGAAACCTATAATCATGAAACCTATGGTCATTAAAATGATGGTTATGAAAACTATTGCCATTAAACCTATAATCATGAAACCTATGGGTATGAAACCTATAATCTTGAAACATATGATCATGAAACCTATAGTCATGAAACCTATAATCATGAACATGGTCATGAAACCTATAGTCATGGAACCTATAATCATGAAACTTATAATCATGAAACCTACAATCATGAAACCTATGGTCATGAAACCTATAATTATGAAACATATGGTCATGAAACCTATTGTCATGAAACCTATGGTCATGAAATATATAATCTTGAAACCTATAATCACCGGGAAGGTTAACCCGGTCAACAAATGCCTTTAGAAGTCGGATGAGTCGGTATAACTGCGCAAGAACACAGCTCTGCTGTAAACAGGCACAACGCAATCAGTCGGGAAAAAAAAAACTCCGGATGAACGCAGAAGAAGGAACCTATAATCATGAAACCTATGGTTATGAAACCTATAATCATGAAACCTATGGTTGTGAAATCTATAGTCATGAAACCGATGGTTATGAAAAATATAATCTTGAAACCTATAATCATGAAATCTATAATCACGGAACCTATCATCATGAAACCTATGGTCATGAAACCTATGGTCATGACACCTATGGTCATGACACCTATAATCATAAAATCTATAATCATGAAACCTATAATCATGAAACATATAGTCATGAAACCTATAATCATGAAATCTATAATCATGAAAGGTGCTGAAGACGGAGGCAACCAGCCAGGAGGCGCACCATAGAAATCAGGATGCCACGCAATTAAGCAAGCGAACGAAAGAAGAAGAAGAATAATCATGAAACATATGGTCATGACACCTATAATCATGAAATCTATAACCATGTAACCTATAATAAGGTCTGTGAGCTACCACAAGGGTTTGCGTGTACCGGAGTGAAGACCGGGAATCGAAGTACCACCCCCCCCCCCTGGAGGTGGGGGAGGGGGGGGGCGCTGTGTTGCAGAGTTCTCGTTCCCCTTTCCAAACTTAGAAACCAGAGGGATATGCATGTCCGGTAACTGGAACTTCCCGCCTGTTGGAGGAATATTTTAATATAACCGGGAGTCTCTGCGGCCAAGTGGTTACAAAGCTTACTTCCCGCTCCGAAGGATGTGAGTTCGATTCCGGCCTAGGTCGTTCGGTTCACGAGTGCAGTTTTCTGGGGGGGGGGGAGGGAGGGGTTAGAGCTACGGAGTTCATGCTTTGTGCGACGATTGCGGCAGGCCGCCATGCGGGAAGAAATCGAGCTATATGGGATAACACCCGGTGCAATGAAGTCGAGCCTCTTGCCTCTTAAACCCAGTGTGTATCCAGGTCATGTTTCAGCACAGCACACAGAGAATGGCCTGGGATTAGGTCAAGGCTGGTCATGTTTCTTGCACAGGTTTGAGTTATTTCAATGTCCAAAGATTCCAACCCAATAGTTGGGTAGTTTGTCGCGATTCCAACTTCGCGGCAGAGGGTCCTCCCCATAATGCTACGTTCCTGTGCCAGTGAATATCACACAAAATGCTCATCTCTGCCCCACGTGAAAAGTGGAACAGACAGGAGTCTCGACAAACAAACAGCCCGCACAACCCAATGTTCAAAAGGAGGCACGGAAAGGTGTGGTAATAATATTCACACTGAAGGAAATGTCAGGCAGGCTGACAAACAGACACAGACACGGTCATATATACGGAACAACAGACACAGAGGCGGATGGATGGACGGACGAGCTAGCGGACGGACTAGCGAGCGGACAGACAGACTAAAAGACAGATAGATAGATAGATAGATAGATAGATAGATAGATAGATAGATAGATAGATAGATGGGTGGGTGGGTGGGTGGATGGATTGACAGAGACAGACAGAGAGACGGACAGACAGACAGATATATAGATAGATAGATAGATAGATAGATAGATAGATAGATAGATAGATAGATAGATAGATAGATGGGTGGGTGGGTGGGTGGATGGATAAACAGAGACAGACAGAGAGACGGACAGACAGACAGACAGATAGATAGATAGATAGATAGATAGATAGATAGATAGATAGATAGATAGATAGATAGATAGATAGATAGATAAGGCATATAAACGGAAATATAGACAGACGGGTGGATAGATGAGTTAGTTTAGGTAGACAGACAGACTGGCAACTGGACAGACAAATGAAATATCAGCAACGCGGCAGAACAAAAGTATTGGGCAAAATTCACATCAGTTGGTCAGACAAGAAGGAGAAGAATAGTATTGTCGTAACGCCTACCCATTTCATGTGAACCGTAAACAGAGAAACGGGTGTGAACAGCACGGTACATCCACGTAATTCTATCGTTGCTGTCAACGGCAACGCAACAAATAGCCCCGTACGAAAAAGGCCCGGGGTAAAAATGGGACATTAGCAAAATACCACCTAAACCGGCTGATGAAATGGCTACATAGTTAAGAAAATAAGAGCCCTTAAAAGGCAGTTTGCCTCTGTCCACCGTTTGTGTCGTATCGAGCATGTTTTGTTTATCTGTCGTTGTTTGGAGAGGGAGATACGGGCTCTTGTGGGATTGTAGTGGTCCTTTTGCTGTTATTTAGCTCTGCGACCGGCATCTGTTACTTTAATGTCCTTTCAGCGCGGCAGTGTGGACACTTGCCCTCAGTGGCGAAACAAGAATGCTGGGCGGGCGTGGGAGAGTCATACAGATCTTCGTCCCGGGACGCTGTTTCTGTTCGGCCAATCTGTCTAAACAGTTACTTGTATATTCTTTACAGGACGTTGCAGTTGACCCCAGCAATGTTTGATTTCTTGGCACGTTTACGCTAAATAGTTTGCTATTGCTATCTGAACGATCGGCTCTCATACCATTGTATGAAAACCAGTGCTATGCAGTCTGCTTCCAAATCTCCCACTGCTGTATTTCCAGCGTGGTATGGGGGATTACGAATTGCGTTCGTAACCCCTTTGTCGTAACGCCGCCAATCTGTCTACCTGCCTGCTTATCTGCAGTTCTGCTGTCCTGTCTGCTACTCTGCTGCCTGCGTGCTTGCCTATCCGTCTGCCTACCAGCCTGCCTGCCTTGCCTGTTGTCTGTTTTCTTGTTGTCTGCCTCTCTGCTTGCCCCCTTATTGGCATGTCCGTTTCTCCGTATTTCTGTCTGTTTGCATATCTGCCTGTCTACTTACCTTCCTGTCTGTCTGTTTCTCGTCTTGTTGGTCGACTTCCTGCTCATTGCATACTTGTCTGTTTTCCTGCACGCCTGTCTGTTTGCTTACCCGCCTGTCTACTTGCCTATCTGCCTGTCTACCAATCCCGCCTACCTGTCTATTTGACTATCTGCCTGTCTACTAATCCTACCTACCTGTCTACTTGCCTACCCGCTTGTCTACTTGCCTACCCGCCTGTCCTCATGTCTACCTGCCTATCTACTTGCCTACCTGCCTGCCATCTTGCCTACCTACCTGTCCACTTGCCTACCTGCCTGTCTATTTACCTACCTGTCTGTCTACTTGCATACCTGCCTATCTACTTGCCTATCGGCCTGTCTACTTGCCTGCGATATATTGTATTTTCACAAACGTAACATGCGGTAAATATTTCCCGTCGACAATTAAAGCCTGAACATTGTTTGTTCCACAACTGTACGATCCAAGATTTAATATACCCATTGGAAATAATAAACGTGGACCGGAAAAGGTAGCATATAAATAGCAGCACGCAAAGCTGACATGGCGTGTCGACATGTTGAAGTCATTCTGATAAATAAGGTAGTGGTCATACTCATGTAAATCTAGACCTGATTGGTGAAGATTGAATGCAGCACCTGTTGAGTGAGCACATTGTTGAGTGATGCCTTTGATAGAGTAGTGCAGAAACTTATCTACCTGCAAACATTCCATTTCTCCCATAGGAGAGATAATCTTTATTTAAACATTTACCTGCCAAAATGGAAAAAAGAACAAAGAGCCAACTTATAATGTTCTACTCAGACCTGGAACACTAAGACTACAGAACATACAGGAATTAATTGATAGCCAGAGGGATTCCCAAAGCTGGAAGTGGAGAACCCTGAGTGTAGGCAGTTCTTTTTTTTTCCAGATCACCCGGCCAGTAAAAAATTAGCAGTACATGCCACTGAAAAAAATATAGCTGTTATTATACACATTATGATTGGCACATCAATTCTGTATAATTACCATTATATGTATATGTCCTTATTTATGACAGGTAATTGTAATTTTTAATGCAATTTACAAAATCCATGTTTGTGTTTATTAAATCATTAAAAAATGAGGTCATGTCATGTATTGATTGTATTTTTACTTGTCATAGTCAAATTGTTTTAAACTACCTTAGATAGAATTAATTAGTTGGTAGAGGAGAAGCAAGGAACCACTTAAAGGATATTTTGGGTATAAAAGGGAATACAACTTTTTCAGTTATTTCCTGAAGGTATTCCTCAAAAACTCTCTTATCCTCAAAAAAGCTCTTATCCTTTCAGCCACGCCGACCTCTGAAAATGTTCATGTAATATAGAGGATATATGGTGTATTTTTAATGACTGTGCAGTGTTTGAAAATATTTCAGGTCCAAGTTTTATATTCACACTCTGTAAAATTCAAGCAACATGATAGGTAAATACAAAACTTTGACCGGCAATATTTTGAAACACTGCACACTCATTAAGAATAAACTATATGTATATATGTTTTTTCTCTTCCGCGTTTTCATCCTGTTTCAGGATATTGCGGTCAACATCAGCATCTTTCAGCTGTATGTTGATTCCTAGGCTAAATTACGCTCATCAGCACGCCTCGACTTTCTGAGCGACCGGCTCCATACTCTCATAAGTCACTGGCGCGACTCGAACCACTTCTAATTCTCGTGCGCTCACGAGATATATATATATATATATACGGGGTATGTGAGCCGGCCGCTCAGAAAGCAATGGCAAACTACTGAGCGTAATCTTGCCAAGAAATCAACAATCAGCTGAAAGATGCTGATGTTGACAGCGATGTCCTGTAAAGGATATGCAAACATTTTTTAGTTTGCCATTGCTTTCTGAACGACCGGCTCACATACCCCCTTAAGTAACCAACACGACGCGATCTGTTGCTGAATCTCGCGTAGCTGCGTATCCCACGAGACTATTCGGGATTTCGAACAACATCCTTAACAACTACGCCAGGGAGACCGGTGTATATATTTATATCTAGTACAAATATAGTCAGTTTGATTTTCTGTCTTGAGGTCTGGTAATACTCTCGATGCTTTATGTATGCTTTTATGTGGAAAACCACTGACTTCTGTGACATACTGAATCCCTGCACATAAAATGGTGAATACGTCTCCATTTTCAATCACTATCCCAAGTCCACGTTTACCCAACAATCTTTTCTTAACCCGTGTTATACGATCCCATCTCGGGATTATGAGATCCTAGTCTCTAGCGACAACTTTGAAATTCTCAGCCTGGAAGAATTCTCATGTCACTACAGATGCCTCCATTATCCTCGTTTGTAATAGTTTCCATTTCAATAAAGAGTTCTTTAGCACATTCTATGACCTGCCATTGAACAAACATTTGTATTTGTTTGATCTAACTGTAAACATTCTTTGAAGAAACATCCACAAAAGGTATTTTAGGCGTTTTAGACTTTCGAGTTCCAAGGGAGGTAACGATTAATTTATTTTCTAAGGGAAATTCATACATTCAGTAGCATGTCTTTTGCAGAACCTCGCTTTCATAACAACCGTCCGGAAAACTTCTCGGTCATCAGCAAGATGTCCCGCGGCCGATACACCCATTTGGAGATCATCTGCCATATCCTGCATCCATCTTCTCTATGGCCTTCCTCTTCCTCTCTTCCCGGGCATATATCCCTTCATGATTGTTCTCTCCAAACTTTCATGATGTTTTAAGTGACCAAAATATCTTAATTTTCTTTGTTTTATCGTCTTTAGTAGCCAACCAGCTTCAATATTCAGCTCTTGTCGTATGGATTCATTTGTTCTTTTCTGTATCCAAGATATTCCTAGAACCCATCTATAAGATTTATATTCGAAGTCATTTATGCGCTTTTCAGCTTGTTTAATAAGTGTCCTGGTCTCACAGGCGTTATGATGCAATGGGAAAGATGCATGCTATTAAACATCTAAGTCACTTGTTCAATAAATTAAAGATAGGAGATACCGATGAATGTAATTGTAGAACTGGAAAAATGACAGCAAAACATTTGCTGCAGGATTGCCCAACGTATGCAGAACAGAGAAAGACATTTTGGCCCACACCTGCTTCATTTGAGGACAAGCTCTATGGAGATATCAACAAGCTAAAGTTGACCGCAGCTTACTTTAACTACATACAGGTTGACATTTAAAGGTGCATGAAGACCCAGAGGCATGAAATGGAATATTGCTTGGATAGCAAATCCATTATGTGGAAAGTCCAAATCGAAAGCTTGCTGTGTGGGCTTCAAAAAAGGTGGAAAAGTGTCCTAGTGGCACGAAATGGAATATTGCTTGGATAGCAATCCATTACGTGGAAAGTCTGAATCAAAAGCCCATTGTGTGGGCTTCATAAAAGGTGGAAAAGTGTCCTAGTGGCATGAAATGGAATATTGCTGGGATAGCAAATCCATTACGTGGAAAGTCCGAATCAAAAGCCCACTGTGTGGGCTTCATAAAAGGTGGAAAAGTGTCCTAGTGGCACGAAATGGAATATTGCTTGGATAGCAAATCCATTACATGGAAAGTCCGAATCGAAAGCTCACTGTGTGGATGTCATCTGCAGACTGCATACTTCTAGTTTCCGGAAGAACAGCCTATGGTGAACGGAAGATCCAATATACGGAAGTGAGGCTAAGCAGCCATGTGCAGAATGTGACGATTCCTTGGGTGAGCCCAGTACCAGAGCGCTGTGTGATGGCTCTGCAAGTATGGAAGCCTCCTTGGATGGCGGGGAATGCCCATGGTCTGCCCCTGCCTTCCCTTGAGGGCTGACCAGGATCTTTGGCTGTTCTATATGGACCAGCTGGGATGGGAGATAACACCACAACAGTGAGAGTCAAACGTCCTAAGAAACCCCCGGGAACAAATGCCCGCAGAAGTCGGATGTGTCGGCCTAACGGCGCAAGAACGCAGCTCTGCTGTAAACAGGCACAACGCAATCACATCCGAAAAAAAAAAAACTCCGGATGAACGAAGAAGAAGAAGAAACATCTAAGTTTTGTAGTTCTATCTGTCCCCCCTCCACAATTTATTCAGTTGTATTCGTTTTAGAAGAGCAATAAATATTCATATTTTAATTTCCTTCATTGTCTCACCAATGTTGGTAATCAACGATCCAAGATATTCGAAATTTTCCACAATCTCCAATTTTTCTTCATTAACATATATTTCTTTCTCCATAATAGTTTTATCTGTATGCATTATCTTTGTTTTTGCTTTGTTAAGATATATGTTGTGATTTTCGCT
>JACEFZ010010966.1:0-7500 GCA_014155875.1 Cepaea nemoralis | reverse complement strand
GATTTGAAATTTAAATATTGAACGCCGATCGTATTCTTGTATCTAATATCATTCACTAATATCGTATTGCCGGTATCTCTGGCCGAGGAGTTACACCACTTTCTCCGTAATCCCATTTATCACGCAGAGTCTCGTAGCGGGCGAGAACTGGGAGCTGTTCGTCCCCCGCTGGTGACTTGCGGGATAACTGAGCCGGCCGCTCAGAAAGCAATGGCAAACTACTGAGCGTTATCTTGCCAAGAAATCAACGGACAGCTGAAAGATGCTGCTGTTGACAGCTATGTCCTGTAAAAGGATATGCGAATTAAAAAAAAAATTATCGTATTCGTGGTTTACACACCCGCTTCACATGCCAGTGATCCGGGGCCTGTTTCCGGATCCAGTCAAGAATATGCACTACTGACGAGCTCAAACGAGAGCGAAACTCGAGTATAGTGCTTCTATATTGATGCGGATAGGCCTTAGGTTCATACCAGAATACGATCAGCGTTGCCAGTAGTGGGTTGTGCTCAATATTTAAATTTCAAATCCCGAAACAACCAAATAATCAATACATTCTTTGAGCTTCCCAGAAATGTGCTGCAAATAGCGTAGTTTTCTTTGATGCTCAGACACTTAGAATAGTGATTTCAGTGTTTTCTCAATTCTTTTTTTTTTCGTTCGCTCGCTTTCAAGTCAAGCATACTCCACATAGTGACAGTACTACAAGTAGCTGCTATTACTACTACTTAGTGGTGTAGATTGATTTTGCGTGAAGACTAGGTGTCCCCAGCCGTCAGTCGATTTTTCGTGAAGTTTTTATGTCCCCAGCCGTCAGTCGATTTTTCGTGAAGTTTTTATGTCCCCAGGCGTAATTTGATTTTTCGTGAAAGTTTCCTGTCCCCAGCCGTCAGTCGATTTTGCGTGAAGGTTTTCTATCACCAGCTGTCAGTCGATTTTACGTGAAGGTTTTCTGTCCCCAGGCGCCACTCCTTCCTCTTCTTCTTTCGTTCGCTTGAAATATGTCTATAACTGCAATGTTGTCTCTTGTATGAATCTAACAGTCTTTTTTAGTTCACTCAGCGGTCCATAGAGTTTATCTTCCACTGTTGTCTCTCTAGGCCAGGAGGTTCACCTGGATATGTTGTAGTTTGGGCAGTCCTGGAGTATGTGCTCTGCTGTCTGCGGCGCCAAACCACAAGTGCACATGTCTGTGTCACCAATCTTGAATTTTGTATACATGTGGTTGCGTAATCTATTGTGTCCTGTTCTGAGGCACAGAATAATGACTTGTTCTGGTCTGTCCATAACGTGGTAGTTGTCTTGAGTAAGGTTTGGTGGCCTTCTGACTGCTTTGATCATTCTTTTCTTTTGGTGGTATGTAATGGGCACATCAGGCTGTTCTTCTTTTGCTCCTTCTTTAGCCAATCGATCAGCTCTGTCGTTTCCAGGTACTCCACAGTGGGATGGTATCCACTGTATGGTGACCTTATGCTGACTGCTAAGTTCAGAAAGTAGTGTCCTTAGTACTGGCAATTTCCCAGACAGGAGCGCCTCGAGTACTGATTTTGCATCTGTTAATAGCACCACAGGTTGTGTACCATGGCTGGTATTTAGTAATTTCCCTGTTGCTATCTTGATTGCCTCAATTTCAGCATCATAGTTATGGCAGTACTTTCCTGTTGGTTCTCTGGCCGTGTCCATAGTATTATTTGGGTATTCTATGTACACTCCCGCTCCTCCATTTCTAACAGCATTTTGTGCCGACCCATCTGTGTAGACTCGGATCCAGAGGTCCGATGGGTATTCTTCATCAAGGAAGCTGAGAGTGGCTGTTCTGCGCTGTACACTGTTCTGTTCTTCCTTGTCAAATATTCCTCGCACTTTTGTCTGGATGTGTAGCGATAGTCTATGTTCATCTTTCCATGGAGGTCGCTCTGGAATAGTTGTCAGTGGAATACCAACTGTGGGAAGATCGGTGGTTTCTCTGCAGAGTCGTTTCACCTGGTGGATAAAACTACATCTTTTCAATCGCCCCATAGCTAAGTTTTGAAATCGGTTCTTCATAGGGTGGCCTGGCAAACTGAGGAGCTTGTCTGCTTGTATTAGTGTTTTCGTATCTCTGCGTTCTCTCAGAGCTTGTGTCCTCGCCATTTTCTCCATTGCTACTATAGGGGTTGATCTCATCCCTCCTGTGATGACTCTAAGAGCTTGATTTTGCACCTTGTCCAGCCCTTGTAGTGTGGTTTTTGATGCCGAACACCACGCAGTTGACCCATATTCCAGGTGTGGTCGTATGCTCTGTTGATAAACTTTGCTAAGTATTTTCCCACTGGCTCCCCATGTGGTTAGCCGTCAGTTGATTGTGCGTGAAGGTTTTCTGTCTCCTGACGTCAGTTGATTTTGCGTGAAGGTTGGTTGTCTCCTGCCATCAGATGAAACCTGTCCAACGTCTGATGTACTAGATACTTGTAATTTACTAGTGTGAATGGATGTGTGTGTGTGTGTGTGTGTGTGTGTGTGAGTGTATTTGTGTGTGTTACTGAGTGGGTTTATAGCTATGCGTGTTTGCGTAAATGATATATGTTTGTGTGTATGCAGGTGTGTAGACAGGATGGTGTGTGTGTGTGTGAGTGTGTGTGTGTGTGCGTGTGTGTGTGGGGTGTGTGTGTGTGTGTTTGCCTTTCTGACTACCTGTCTCATAACATACAATATGCATTGTGTATGATCACATAATTTATTCGTGAAAGGTCTTTTTTCCACGTGAAGGTAAATTGTACAATATTTTATTTGTGTACGATAGATGAGTGGATAGAAGGGGCGGATGTAAGGCGGGCCTGCGTGTCTAATTTCCCACCATTTGAAAATAAAGTTCGTTCGTTTGTTCGTCCCAAATCAAGCACGAGAACACAAAACCTAAGTTCTATTGTCCAGTGTGTGGCATGAACACACCATACCACTGTCACCAGAGAAAGTGTAAGCCCGATTGCGTTAACCCTCTCGGCAACGCCAACCTCCTTCCACACTCAGTCATGCGTCTCTCCACACTTAGTCATGCGTCTCTCCACACTTGGTCACGTGTGTATTTGTGAGTGTATGTGTGCGTTTATTTATCTACGCGTTTATGTGGGTATTGTATTTGTGTGTATATTTGATTACACGTGTATGTTTATGTGTGTGTGTGCGTGTGTGTGTGCGTGTGTGTGTGTGCGCGCGCGTGTGTGTGTGTGCGTGCATGTGCATGTACATGCGAGTAATTTGTTGACAAACGTTTGCTTGCTGGTCGCTCCTCTACAGCGGGAAGATCCCGCTATGCCGGCTTATTCAGACAGGAGACTGGATCAAGTTTGCGAGTGTATCATTGATATATTCTACACTTGTGATGCCTCAGTCATATTCTTCGGAAGATAGCATAGTGGTTTTCCCTAGCCTTCTGCACCCACATCAGGGTTTGCGGCCTGGATCCCTTAAACTGCGTTTGCCACACACTCTCAGTTCCTTCTTCCTTTCTGCCTGCCCTCCTGCCTGCGGCTCGTTCGTCTGTCTCCTTTTCCTTCTTCCTCCTCCTCGTTCTTCTTCTTCCTGATTCTTCTTCTTCTCCCCCCTCTTCCTTCTTCTTATTCCTCCGCCTTCTTCCTCATACTCCTTCCTCCGTCTCCCCAATTCTACATCGCCCTACTCCTTCTTCCTGTTCTCCCTCATCCTCCGTCCTCCTCTTACTTCCCCCTCCTCCTTTCCTTTCCTCCTCCTTCATCCTCCCCTTCTCCAACCTCTTCCTCCTTCCCTTTTCTCCTCCACATTCTACTTCCCCCTTCACCTCCTTCCTCCTCCTTGTCCGTCATCCTCCTCCTTCCTCTTCCTCTTTCTCCCTGCTCCTTCTCCTTCCTCTTCCTCCTTCTTCATTCTCCTCCCCCTTCAGCCTCCTCCTTCTTCCTTATCCTCTTTCTTCCTCCTCCATTCCCCTCTTCCTTCTTCTCCTTCCTCCTCCTCCTCCTCATTATAACTCCCCATACTCCTTCTTCTTTCACCTCTTTCATCTCCCTCCTTCCTTATTTTACTTGTACTCCTCCTTTTCCTTCCTTCTTCTCCTTCCTCCTTCATATTATACTTCCTCCTTCTCACTCTTCATCCTCCTTTATCTCCTGCATCCTTCCTCCTCCTCCTCCTCCCTCCTCCTTCTTCCTTCTCCTTCTTCTCATTCCTCCTTCTCTTTCTCAGACGAACGCCAACACCCCCGGGAAGGTTAACCCGGTCAACAAATGCCCGCAGTAGTCGGATGTGTCGGCCTAACGGCGCAAGAACGCAGCTCTGCTGTAAACAGGCACAACGCAATCACGTCCGAAAAAAAATCTCCGGATGAACGCAGAAGAAGAAGAAGAACGCCAACACCCCATTTTCGCCTCTCACGACATGCATGGTAGCTTCCAGCGTTTCTGCATCTCTGTTAGTTCCCGATAACACACAGGCGACCATTCGCTCTAGCATCCTATCAGACCCCTGGGCTCCCACGCTCTATGGTAAATTTCAAGCAGCCCAGCAATCCATGAACTCAGTTCACGCCGACTGGTGCCATCACCAAAGATGATACGGCGGCCCACGCGTGGTTCAATTTCTTGATTAATTAAACTCTGATCACACCAAATTGATTGACATGGAAACTCATAAATTTAAAAAACAAAAAACAAAAACTGGAATCTGTATTAAAGCGAAATAAAAGTAGCTTTAATATTTGTCTGTTGTCTAGTGCGCACTTCGTGAACATCTCAATATATCAGCGCTAGTCGGTGACACTTCAAATATCTCAGACTATGTATGTTATAACCGTCTTAACCTACCCTGATCATATAAAACTGAGTGACACTGAAATTGACAAGTTTCTTCTTCTGCGTTCATCCCGAGAGTTTTTTTCGGACGTGAGTGCGTTGTGCCTGTTTACAGCAGAGCTGCGTTCTTGCGCCGTTAGGCCGACACATCCGACTTCTGCGGGCATTTGTTGACCGGGTAATCTTCCCGGGGGTTTCTTAGGACGTTTGACTCTCACTGTTGTGGTGTTATCCCCAATCCCACCTGGCCCATATAGAACAGACGAAAGACATCCTGGTCAGCCCTCAAGGGAAGGCAGGGGCAGACCATGGGCATTCCCCGCCATCCAAGGAGGCTTCCATACTTGAAGAGCCGACACACAGCGCTCTGGTACTGGGCTCACCCAAGGAATCGTCACGTCCTGCACATGGCTGCTTAGCCTCACTTCCGTATATTGGGCCTTCCGTTCACCATAAGCTGTTCTTCTGGAAATCAGAAGAATGCAGTCTGCAGATAACATCCACACAGTGAGCTTTCGATTCGGACTTTCAATGTAATGGATTTGCTATTCAAGCAATATTCCATTTCGTGCCACAAGGACACTTTTTTTTCCACCTTTTATGAAGCCCACACAGTGAGCTTTTGATTCGGACTTTCCACGTAATGGATTTGCTATCCAAGCAATATTCCATTTCATGCCTCTGGGACGCTTTTGTTACCGACATACCTGTGGTATGAAGTGCGGCAGTCTAAATACTTCTTCATGCACCTTCAAATGTTAACCTGAATGCAGGTGTGGGCCAAAATATCTTTCTCTGTTCTGCATATATTGGGCACTCCTGCAGCAAATGTTTAGCTGTCATTTTACCAGTTCCACAATTACATGCATCGGTATCTCCTATCTTTAGTTTATTGAACAAGTGGTATTTCAGCCTGTTATGTCCTGTGCGGAGTCTGAAGATTGCTACTTGTTCTCTCCGGTCGAGTTTTTAATATGCATCATCCTTCTGGTGGCCTGGATGCTCTGATTCCCATTTGGTTCTATAAGTTCTTTTTATAAACCTCTTTGCCTCATTATAGGTTATGTCTATGTCAGGCTGTGGTAGTCGTCCACCCTCTTTTGCTAGTCTGTCAGTCTCTTCATTTCCAGGTATACTGCAATGTGATGGGATCCACTGTATTACAACATTTTTGGATTTCTGGCATAGACCATGGAGTGCTCCTCTTAGGTCAGCTAGTTCTGTGCCGTTTCTGCTCTTCAGTATTGAGACAGCTGACTTTGCATCTGTGAAGATAGCTATTTGCTTCTCTTTATTTTGCTCCATCACGAGCATTTCTGCTGCAGTTTTCAAAGCCTCTACCTCCGCTTTGAAGTTACTTGAAAATTTTCCAGTTGCCACTGACTGTGTTTTTTTTCATTCCATTTTTTAAGTTTAGGAGAATTCCTCCTCCCCCATTTTCTATTGAATTTTTGGCTGATCCATCTGTATACGCATGGGTCCAATTGCTGCTTGGGTAATGTTCTTTTATGTAGTTTTGGGTTATTTTTCTTATTTCGGTTTCATTCTGAGTGTTCTTTTTCTCAATACCATGAATGTTTTCTATCATCTCAGGCAGTTGCTGCTGTCTCCAAGCTGGGAACTTGTGTGTATTGTAAATGGGTTTGACTATTGATATGTTAAGTATAGGACCTGCCCTAATCTTTTGTTTTGCGGTTTCTGTAAAGTTGCTACGCTTTAGTCTTCCCTTTCCAAAACAATTAAAGCTTTTATACATGGGGTGGTCTGTCAATCTTATAAATTTTTCTGCTTGTTGCTGGGCTCTGCTATCTCTTCTATCCTGCATTGGTTGTAAACAGGTGATCGTTTTTAGTTCGTTAATAGGCGTTGTATTCAGGCTTCCAGTTATGATCCGCATTCCTTGATTTTGGACTCTACTAGATTGTCAAAGTTTGACTTAGCTGCTGTTGCCCAAGCTGCAATGCCATATTCCAGTACTGGCCTCACCCGTCCAGTGTATAACTTCTTGAGAACTTTCTCCCCACGTTGTACCAGCAAGCTTTTTCATGATTGCCATTCTATGCCTTGCTGTTGTTCGAGTTTTCTCAACCTGTGTCTTCCATGTTAGGCAACGATTAAAGGTAACTCCTAGATAGTTTGGATTTTCTTCATGGCGCAATATTTTTCCGCGCAATGCCAACTTAGGGTGCTGAGGTTTATTTGAGAGGGAGAACACTGTGCATGTTGTTTACTCCTCACCTATCTTCACTAGCCATGATGTTGACCAGTCCTCTAGCGCTAATAAGGCTTGCTGTATTCTGCTGTTAGCTGTACTAATATATTCTTCAGATGTCCGTATGACTAGGTCATCTGCAAAGTAGGATGTGTGTACTCTGGCTGGAAAATATTTCCGTGATGTCATTTATATATGCTAGGAATAAAGTTGGTGAAAGAACTCCTCCTTGGGGAACACCTTGCTCCAAGAGCATCTTTTTGCTGGTTTGTCCTTGAACTTTTGTCCTGGCAGTTCTGTTCTCAAGGTAGTGGCTGATCCATTTGCACATTTTCCAACAAACATGCATTTTATTGCAGTTTTACTTTCAGTCCTTCCTTCTATACATTATCAAATGCTTTTTCTAAATATATCCCGACCGCTAGTACGTGCTTTTTCTCATGGAAGGCATCCTCTATTTCCTGAGCTGTTTTTCCAGGTCTATTT
>JACEFZ010010965.1:0-37177 GCA_014155875.1 Cepaea nemoralis | reverse complement strand
ATTAATCTTAACTGAATTAAATATAATTACCTTATATTTCAGCGAGCTATCTTCTGGCAAAGGCACCGCCTGGACACTAGCAACGGTTGAACAAAATCGCCGGCAGCCTGTTGTTATAACTCGGCCACATTCCTGTGTAGTCGCAGGGGACGCCCAACTCAGATGTGCAGTTGTGCCAGTAGAAATGTTCCTGCTGTTGGCACCTGTCCGTGTAGTTGCTGAAAGCACAAATCTACTACACACATCAGCTGTTGTGTTACTGCCACAGAATGACACACAGGAGAGTACAGCTTTCTTGCAGTGCATCTTCCCCGAGGTGTTGTCTAGTCGATGTAACTATAGTCTATACAGTAATGACATGATACTAGGAATACATGAATAAGACATGTATTATTTTATTTGACTCAACGTTCTTCCCTTCAAGTGACTTACTGAACTCAGACTGAACTGCTAGTCACTGGTAAAGGTAAACCTGTACCTGTATACTGAACTTGTACTATGTAACTTAACAATTAGTCAATTATTAAACTAAATACTAATACTAATTAATACTCTTTAGTATATACTATTACTTCTTACTGTATTATTACAACACCGGCGACTGTCATAGTCATACTCATAGTTACTGTATTATTATTATACTACAAGTACAACTTGCTAATATTTACACCTAGTACGTCTACTAACAAGTCTAGATAAAAACGACAATCTTATATCTCGAAAGTGAAGCACAGTCAGACCCTTCTATCTATACTAATTACTACCCTCCGGTTGTAACTATCTACAGCACATTCTCAAACGTACTGATGATAAAAACCGCTGCCTCTATATGCCTCTACTTACTAACCGCAATCTTCCGAAATGTGCGAATCAAAAGTGGGCCAAATAACGCGACCCAGCGCCAGCAGCATGATGTAGCGATATGTGTCTTGTCATGCATTACATGTGGCCTGCCATTAAGAAAGCCATCGCTCCAGACCCTTTGTACACAAACATTATTAATATTATTACACACGGCATAGCTCGGCGTTTTTCGTGATTAAATATAGGCCTACGGCGTGTTAGGACGGATCAACCGAGACACAGTCGATGTAAATGAATATTTCAACGGGGAAAATCGTAAACTTTTTCTGCATGGATGTAATAATGTATAATGAATGATTGAATTTGAATGTATGTGTTATGGATGGTGCTCATTGGTGTTAATATATTTTATTAATAATATATGCTGTACAATACTATTTCTTTTTATAATTTGAAATATATATATATATATATATATATATATATATATATATATATATATATATATATATATATATATATATATATATATATATAGAGATAGAGAGAGAGAGAGAGAGAGAGAGAGAGAGGGATATAGTTGATACGCATATTCGAATCGATATTTGTGATTACAGGTAACCCTCGTTTTACGCAAGTCTTATTAGCGCTAATTCATAGTAACGCCGGTGACAAACAACAAGATGCTCCATGGCGAAGTAATCAAGCCGTTTGACTCGGACTCCGAAGGTTGTGGGTTCGATTCCAGACCGCGTCCTTCGGTTCACGAGTGAACATTTTTCGGAGACTCCTGTGGGTCGTCGCTAGAGCTACAGAGTTCGTGCTTTGTGCGACGCTTTCCGTGCTGCGGAAAGGAACCGAGCTATATGGGATAAAACCCGGTGCAATGAAGTCGACTTTTAAGCAACAAACAATAAATCCAGGAAATATTTATTTTTGCAATAATTGTTTGTATATTGATATTGATAGCTTATAATGGTACAACATATGTCATAACGTTTCTGTTTCCTTTGTTATTTTTACCCCAATTTAATTAAACCTGCTGTATAAGATCAGTCATCATCATGCGCCATGACGATAAGCGTGTGCGATATTATGTCTCTATTTCACACGTTCACTATAGTCTCTTTTGGTTCAAGTGTGTATTCTTGTATTCGTTAGGCCGTGTAACCGGGCCATCTAGGTATTAATCTCTTTGTTTTTCTCTTGCTCTTTCTCTCTCTTGATTGTTAGTTGTCACTAAGTTTTCAAGTTTATTAATCCTTATAATATCCTGCCCTGCACCCCTAACCCCTCAAAATAGTGACCCTCATCAATTCACGGTTTTAATTTGTTTCTTAAAAAATTAATGGTTAAAAGGTTAAAGATCGAGATGATTAAAACATCCAGCGTGCTGATGCTGAGGTAACGGGTGCAACCCCCTACACCAGGCAGTAACAATGTTGGCGTTGTCCTTGTCAAGTCCTTGACTCGAGGACGTAAATTACAAGTACCTCCGAAGTCGAAGTAGATTCGCCTGAGGGCAAGGGACACTGGTAATAGGAAAAGCTAATCCACACGCAAAATTCAGTTCAGTGCGACTAGACGTTGCATGTATGGACTACGCTTGGGTTCAAAGCGAGCGAGGGCAAAATAAAAACAAAACAAATAACAACAACAACAGCAACAACACTGGACTAAATTGCTGTAGGATCATCACTTTACAAAATACGTATGACCAAGTTATGGAAAAGGTTATCGGGGACAAACTGTAAGAGCGTCTAGAGAGATGTAGACTGTTCCCAATTGGACTTGGGAGTTTCCGACCAGAAAAAGATACCTATTCAATTCAACTTTATTTTAAAAGGGTTATAAAGTGGGCACGCAGGCCCGTCTTACATTCGGCCCTTCCAATCACCCATCTTTCATTCATCAATAGTGCATGATGCATTCACATAGGAAAATGCATTGTCAAATGAATGTTGTAAACATAAACAATGCATATTACAATGTTATGAGACACATCCCATCACCCACCCACACAACCTCTTTCCACCCTCATAACCCAAACCCACCCACACACATCACCATCCACCACCCACACCACACCCACCCACACATATCACCCACCCATACACACACACCCTCCATCCACCCACACACATCCTACACCAGCACACACCCCACCCACCCCAGCCTCCCAATACCCACCCCAGCCTCCCAATACCCACCCACCCACCCACTCACAGCCTCACCCAGCCTTACACATCCCCACTCACCCACACACATCACCCACACACACTCCACCCACACACCCCCACCCAAACACCAAAAAAACCCATCCTTCCCTATTAATACACATCTCCCCACACACATCTCCCCACAACACACCCATCCCACAGCCTACACATACCCACCCACCGATATCTAGACACCTCCAACCACCCAGCCAAACATCCATCTCCCAACAATACACACAGCCCACACCCACCCACCAACCCACACAACCCACACAAACCACCACACACACACACCACACCCAACCCACTCTCCCACATACCCAACTCACCCATCCATACACCCCTTACCCAGCCATACACATCCCCCACACACACCCCACCCACACACCCCATCCACACACCACTCAAACACCTACAACCCACCCTTGCCTATTAACACACATCCCCTCCCACACACACACATCTCCCCGCAAACACACCCATCCCCCAGCCCACACACACACGCACCCACCCACCCACCCATATCCAAACACCTCCAACCACCCAGCCAAACACTCATCCCCCAACCTCTCACATCCTTCACCCACATACCTACCCACACACCACACATTCCCCACCCACCAACCCACACAACCCCCCACCCACCAACACCCACACACTTCCTACCATCTACCCAACACCCCTCACCCACCCACACATCCCCCACCCACACATACATCCCCACCTACCGGCACATCCCTCACTCACACCCGCATCCCCCACACACACACATTCCCCACCCACCCTCCCCCAACTTCCACACACATGCCCCTACACACACTCCCTCCACACATGCATCCATTGCACACGCATCCCCCGCACACATACGTCCCCTACACACACTTTCTCACATCTAGACATGCGGCGTCTCTGACTTGCTATACCTATGCAAATGCGGCGTCTCTGACTTGCTATACCTATGCAAATGCGGCGTCTCTGACTTGCTATACCTATGTAAATGCGGCGTCTCTGACTTGCGATGCCTTTGAAAGACTTCAGAGTAAACATGAACCCGAGGTAGTGGCCGTGGATCGAGAGATTGCATACCACAGGGTGAAGTATGCCTTTTTTATGTATAGATTATGACGTGGAAGTCTGTGCCTGGAGGTCCGTCCCTGGCTCATCAACTGGATTGCGGCGGTTCTGTGTGAACGTAAGGTCGCTGTGCCTTGGGCTCGCGAGGCTCCGAATCTTGCACTATTACACCGGACATACCACAAGGATCTGCCATTTAGTCGTTAATTTTCTACACTACTCAAACAAGATATCGATGATAGAGACAACAGGTACAGGTCTTAATATCTAGGTTGGAAATATTTAGGAAGGTATATCTAGGGTGGAAATAGGACATGTCTAGGGTGGAAATGTCTAGGATGGAAATAAAATATCTAGGTTGAAAATATCTAGGGTGGACATATCTATGTTGGAAATATCTAGGGTGGAAATTTCTAGAGAAATGCAGGCTGTAGTAAGTAAACTGAGTGAATGGTGCACAGAAACAGGTTCCGTTATCAACCCTGATAAAGCATCGAACTCATCGATAAAGCAGTCATGTTATCAAAACCCAGATAAAGCAGTCATGTTATCAAAACCCAGATAAAGCAGCCATGTTATAAAACCCTGATAAAGCAGCCATGTTATAAAACCCAGATAAAGCAGCCACGTTATCAACACCCTGATAAAGCAGCCACGTTATCAAAACCCTGATAAAGCAGCCATGTTATAAAACCCAGATAAAGCAGCCATGTTATAAAAACCCAGATAAAGCAGCCATGTTATAAAACCCAGATAAAGCAGCCATGTTATATGAACCCTGATAAAGCACCCATGTTATAAAAACAGGTAAAGCAGCGCCCCTCCTCCTCATCCCACTGTCCTAAACCGCGAGGTATTATAAGCAGTAGATGACAGTTCATTTGATTGTGTTCCATGTTTGGTCCAAACTAACTTTTTGTTTGGCCCTGAATCAGTTAAGAACGAGCTCTCTTATCCAATCGGCCACGTTGATCTCACAGATTTGTTGACATCCTCACCAGCACTCAGCAGCTCATCGTGATAACACTCGTGACCTCTATTTGGCTTAGGCAGTGGAATCAGGGGGCCGTGCAGCCAATCGTCGGGCACTGGCGGAGTTTTAACGCTGGAGTTGAATCAGTTTACCAAATTCCTCCAGTTTTGTATCTCATAGACTTCATGTCAGCATGACTGTCTTTTGGTTTCTTAGGCACACGTTTGATGTCTTTTCCTTTCGCGATGTTCTAGCATGGTTTTCCTCTGATTTCTCCAGCGAGATCTGTACACTACTTAAACGAGATGAAAAGAAGGAACCAAACAGAAAATACTAACTATCAGCAAGCGACCAACAATAGAAACAAATAGCCACATTTTCATTAAGGTGTCAATTATAACAAGCTGAAATGTCAACAGAACCATCTTTTTTCGACAATAGAAGCAGAAAGAACGGAATACATTTTTAGCAGTTCAAAGTTACCATTTATGAATGTCCCTCGCCCAAGACAACTCTTGCGTAAACGCAAGCGTGTCCGTAATTCGGTACAGTATGTGCTTACATTTGACTGTGGAGACTGTAGCATACCTCCCCCGCCCACTCCCAATCGGTGCAGGATTTTCCAGATATGAAGGCAATTTGAATGTGAAAGGTTTAAATACAGGCGAGATAGCTTCCACTTCATTGCACCAGGGCTTACCCCGTCTCGTGATGAAGGCAATTAAAGCTACGCGGGAACGAGAATTGTACGTTACAATAACAAATTATACAGACATTTCAGAAATATCACCTTGCTATTATAAAACTGAAGGTGTGCAGATATGGTGTTACAAAGTTCACTATTTGTACATTTTTCTAAAGGCCTCTTAGTCCCACTGTGTGGCTTTCGGCCCACTGGAGGTCACCAAGCCTGTCTGCCAGTGTTAGTGGTCAGTGATTCGTGTTTGTCAATTTGGATGACCGCCTCTGCGCCCTGGCCAGATCAAGTGCAGATAAATCTATACTTTGATCTTAGCCAAAAGTCCGAGAAGCGATGTACATTGCTCACGGTACAGATACAGTGATAACAATATCACATATATTGGCTCACAGTATAGATAGGATGATAATAATGTCATATATATTGGCCCACAGTATAGATACAGGGATAAAAAATGTCACACATATTGGCTCACATTATAGATACATGGATAAAAATTTCACACATATTGGCTCACATTATAGATACATGGATAAAAATTTCACACATATTGGCTCACAGTATAGATACAGTGATACAATTTTCATACATATTGGCTCACAGTATAGATACATTGATAACAATTTCACACATATTGGCTCACAGTATAGATACATTGATAACAATTTCACACATATTGGCTCACAGTATAGATACAGGGATAAAAAATGTCACACATATTGGCTCACATTATAGATACATGGATAAAAATTTCACACATATTGGCTCACATTATAGATACATGGATAAAAATTTCACACATATTGGCTCACAGTATAGATACATTGATAACAATTTCACACATATTGGCTCACAGTATAGATACATTGATAACAATTTCACACATATTGGCTCACAGTATAGATACAGTGATAAAAAGTCCACATATATTGGCCCACAGTACATATACAGTGATGAAAATGTCAAATACATTAGCTAATAATACTATGAGCTGGGGTGTTCAGTGGTCTTTATCATCTTGCCAGAGTATGTGTATTATTTAATTTATTTATAGTAGTGTAAGGATCGCATCACCATCATGTGCCATGCCGATAAGCGTGGGCGGTCACGTTTCACCATCTCACGCGATCACCAGAGTCGTGGATCTGTTCTATGTTCTTGTCTCGATTATGCACGTGGCCAAGCCATCCAGATATTTCTTGTTCTGCCTTTACTTGTTCTTTTCCCTTCAATCTTGCCAACTGCGATTAATTACTCTTATTTCTGCTCACAGTGTGTCTTCTTACAATTGATTTAATTCTAACCCTAGTTGTTCACTGTGTGGAACAACCGCATCTGCTAAATGTTGTAGATCCTGCTGACTGTCTGCAATCAATGCTGTATGATCCGCATATCTAATGTTATTGATGTTACGTCCTCCAAAGATGGTGTGATGGTGTCTTTGATAAAATTAGTGTTTATGTGTGTTTCTGTGTTGCATTCTTGATCAAGTAGTATCAGCGTTGGTATTTGGTGTGTTTCTATGTTGCATTCTTGATCTGGACGCATCAGTATTGGCATGTGATGTATGTTTCTATGTTGCATTCTTCATCTGGACGTTTCAGTGTTGGCATTCTGGTGTGTTTCTATGTTGTATTTTTGATCTGGCGTATTAGTCATCATCATCATCATCATCGTCATCATCATCATCATCATCATCATCTTCCACTTCTGCCATCAAGCGTCGTGGGGAGGAATAATTTGCACTCCAGCGCCCGGTGGGCGGCACTAGATAGTGTCATTCCGTGTGATTGTACAATGTCTTTGATGTCGTCGATTCATTTTCTTCTTGGACGTCCTCTTGGTCTCGTCGCAGATGATCTTTGATGTAAGTCCAGTGATGGTAGTTGCTGGTGTTGCATTCTAACGACATGGCCAAACCACTTGATCTTCTGTCTTTCAATAAATGTGACACAATGTGTTGATCCCACTGTCTGTCTGATAACAGCATTTCTTACTCGGTCTCGGATTGTTAAGTTGGCAGCTCTCCTCAGGCATCTCATCTCGCAGGTGTGGATTTTGCGCAAGTGTATATTTGAATGTTTCAGTAAGAGTGATAGTTGATATGTAAGTGCACTAGCTTTTTGATATCCGATTTCGATTTCTCTGTCCAATATGCCATCTTCTGTGATCATACTTCCAAGATATTTGAATTCTTTAACTTGTTCAAGAGTTGTGCTATTGTAGCAGTAAGTGTATATGGGGTGGGCAAAACTACAGCACGCTTGAGCATCAGGGTAAAATGGGAAGAAGGATGCTCAAGTCGTGACGTAGTTTGTGGTAACGGATCAGTGAACTTCGGGGACTAAGAAGAGATGGACGTATGATTTAACTGAGTAACATCTGGCTTGATTCTGAATAAAGCAACCTAGAACTGGAACCGTCTTGGAGTTGTTGATAGTCCATCGTCCCTTTGCTGTACTGGTACACTATTTATCTGTATACTTAGTGGACCAGGAGATCTGCCAACTTGCATTACTTCGGTTTTGGCTGTGTTTATTCTCATTTTGTATCTGCTGCAGGTTGAACTCAGATTATTAATATGATTTTTAGTCTGCCCTCATCACTGTAAAACAGGCACTGATCGTCTGTAAATATAAGTTCATTTATTTCCTATGGATCAGTTGTTTCATCTGGAGTGAAGAGTTCTAAATTTTCTTAATCTGTATTAGTGTTGGCATGAAAGATTTCAGTTTGTGTTAGGGTGCATTTCTTAGCATTTTGTTGTCTGTGTTTAGCAATGAGATGGGTCTCCAGCTTTTTAATTGTGTTTGGTAGTGTGACTCATGTCAGGTCTTAGTCAGATATAACTGAGCTACCGTATGACAGTAGACGGTACTACATGCTTTCTGTTAGCGCTGAACGTTGGGCGGCGCTTACCAAACCCCACACCCCACATTGTGCCAATTTCTTCAGACGGAAGAGCGCAATTGGGAGGGTACAAGCCTTTTCTTGGTGTGAGGAAATGCAACCTTAAGACTAAATGTCATGGCATGGCAGACCAGACCCTAAGCCTTGGTTGGTAACTGGTCTAGGATCGAAGCTTCGACAGGCGGACAGTTAGAGCATTGCTTTGTTGATCCGGCAGCTTGTCTTGTTCCAGACGTATTGGTGTCACCTTTCCTCTGGAGTACACTAGCCAGGCCGAGAGAGGGACCATGCTGCATGGGCAACTCATGGTCTGTAAATTCAGCCCCGGCTTTGTGTTATGGAGAGATAACCCCATTTTACAAACTATCGTCTGTCAAGACGGCAAGGTGCCAGTCAGTCAGTCAGTCAGTCAGTCAGTCAGTCAGTCAGTAGTGTGGAGGAAGGCAGGGGAAAGCGGAAAAGATAGAAAACATTAAGATGGATGATGGGTCGAGTATGAACGTAAGAAGGAGTATGCTAGTGGATGACGTGTGAGTTTATGCTATTATTGGCTGGTCAGGGTGCCGATTCGTTCGATGAGTAATTATGTTCATATACGCAGGATCGTGATGATAATGTAACAGTAAAGAAACACTGTAGATGGGGAAATGGTAATTTGGATGAAGAGTAGCAATATTGTCTTATGTATGTGTCTTGTGGAACATAATGGTATAACAATGGCTTGACTCTTACTGTTTCATATAACACACAGTCAGTACGGTTATTTTTGTTTTCGTTCGTTCGCTTTGTACTCAAGCGTAGTCCATAGACGTGTTACAACTTCCAGTACACTGGATTGATTTTTGCATGTGGATTATCTTTCCCTCTTACCAGTGTCCCTTGCCATCAGGCGAACCCACTCCGACTTCAGAGGTACTTGTTATTTACGTCCGGTGTAGGGGTGAAACCACAACATCGGCATCAGCATACCGGATGTTTAAGGGCGAGAGCTCTTATCCATTCGGCCCTGCTGAGTTCCAGTCAGTATGGTTGATTGTTAGGCCATACATAGTTAAATCAAACGCACCGAAGAACTGGGTTCTTGGGCTTGTGTGTCTAACTGCCCCTAATCCAGATATGAGATGGCGCAGCAAGGATAATATCTATACCGTGTTGTTCTGGTGTACCACCACGGCTCTCTCTTGCAGTGTGTAAGTTCGTCTACAGTATGGAAATCATAAATGAGCGTGCAATAGAAGCAGCATAGATGCTTATTATATTGTAGGTGTCTTAACCTATTTCATTCCTATCTTGACCTAAGGTAGAAAAGAAGTGATGCAGAAATGTTTTGTGAGTCCATCTGAGCCTTAGCTTTCTACAGTTTGCTGGTGAATATAGTTTAAATCTTTATTTTAACGACCTGGTTTGGATTCAGTTATAGCAGATTCAGAAGTCAATCCTAAGCGTTCCCCCCCCCCCTTCCCATCCCCCAGCGACTAGGTTATAGACTATTAGGTTGCTTGCTTTCCTTCAGAAAGGATTCCACTGGCAAGCCCATACTTGTTCAGTCTCCTCCCGTAGATCAAAGCAGGATTATCTATAACATTTCTATGTTGTCCATCTATAAATGGCATACATGACATATTACCTAAGCCATTTATTACTGTCTTTCTAAACATTCAAAGCAGGATATGATATGTATTTTATTTCTAATGTCTATCTTTCCTAGAGCAGTCTGCAGTATTTGTCAAGCATTTCATGGGGCGGCAATAGTTGTTGCCACAAATGAAGCAAAAGTAATATCTAGGCCGTTGTTCGATTGCCAAGAGTTAGTCTCAACGATTACCGAGTCTGGTTGGCAGACCCTGTTTTGGAAGACTGAAAAGACATAGATGGGGCACGAGTGACAAAATACCGACGACCTTGAAAATATGAAATGGAATACTGGCTTCACCATACACCGCTTCTTGTCATATGATATGCCAGCTTGGCTTGTGGTTTAAATGTGCTAATATATTTGGCTTTTGAGAACATATTTTAAACACGTTGAGATCTCTAGTTGGGTGATCGTCGTAGCACGCGTGTTTTCGGGATTAGACGTAGTCGTCGGTCATCACAATCGTGTGCTATGTCGATAAGGGTGGGAGGTCATGGTTCGCTGTTTCACGCTATCTTGAGAGAATTAGATCAGTTCTGTATTCTGGTCCTGATTATGCAATGTGGCCGACCCATCCAAGTATTTTAATCTCTGCCTTCTTTTGCTCTTTTCCCATTAAGTTTGCCAGCTGTCACTTCGTTTTCTAATGTATTTATCCTTACCAAACAATCCTTACTGACTACATCTAATCTTTCTAAGCAATTTACGGATTTGAGTTTTTTCAACTTTCTGCATCGTGTTCCTGTCCATCAATAGTATTCTTTGCATTCTCCTCAGAAACCACGAACCCACAGCCATTATATGTTTCTCAGCTTCTCTGCTTATTGTCCACTTTTCATGTGTATATAGCAATGTAGGTTTTATTTAACACTTCAACATTCTTTCTCTCTCTGCAGTCTACAGCTTTTTATTGATCTCTATCTTTTCATTCTTACGAACGGCTATCTTTCTATGGCTATTACTATTCTTGTTCTATTCTCTTCACGACACCTCTCATCAGATGTTATGACTGTTCCGAGAAGTTGTACGGATTCAATTTTTAAGGCCGGTGCTACGGAGTTCGTGCACTGAGCTGAGTTTCTCCAGACTCAGCTTTGAGTTAGAAGGAGAACAGAGCACTTATGGGTTGCACCCGTGTGCCGTGATGTTGATCCATCGACTAAACATTTCCATCTAGCCGTATATTACATTGTGGTATTCCTTTATTTACGTCATTCAAATATATGCCTCAACAGGAGAATGCAGTGAAGATAGTATAGAGGAATTTTATAATGACACGGAGTCTGCTTTGAAGAAATGTAAACATTGAGGAATAAATATCATAATGGGTGACTTCAATGCAAAAATTAGAAATCAAAGCGATGGATGCACAGTAAGCAACCATGGTTTGGGAGTGTGAAACGAAAGAGGGTACAGACTTGTTGAGTGGGCAAAAGAGCAGGAAATGATTGTAGGAAACACCTGGTTTAAACAACATCCAAGAAGATTATGGACATGGAGGAGTCATGATAATAGGATAATAAACCAGATTGATTACATCCTGTTTAGCAGAAGGATTCGAATGCGTTAACAATTGCAAAAACAGTTCCCAATGCTGACTGTTACAGTGATCACAAATTGATTACAGGAACATTGAGTGCAAAGTTAGAGAAAGTCAAGTATACAACAGGATACACACGAAAAAGGAGTAGGGCTAATATTTGATAAACAAACAGCCAATCAATTAATGGTTACTGGTGTATTTCAGACAGAGTTATTATGGTCAAATTGACAGGCACACCAATAGATATAAATATTGTACAAGTATACGCATCAATAACATGCAGTAGTGATGAATAAATACAGCATTTTTACGATGAAGTAGACTTGGCAATGTCTCAAGTTAAATCACAAGATATAAAAAATAACACTAGGTGATTTCAATGCAAAAGTAGGAAAAGGAAAAAAGGCGGACGTAGTGGGGAATTATGGTTTAGGTACACACAAAAAATGAACGAGGAGAAAAGCTAATAGAATGAGCAAATATCAATGATATGATAATTAGAAACACCTGGTTTAAACACCATAAAAGACGACTTTACACACGGAAAAGCCATGATAAGAAAATACTCAACCAAATTGACTACATACTAATTAATAAAAGATTTAGAAATGCTGTAATTAATGTAAAGACAATGCCTGGTGCTGACTGTAAGAGTGATCATGTACCACTAAGTGGACAAATAAAAGTAAGATTAAAGAGAGGGGACAAAATGGTTAGGAACGTGAGACTTAATAAAGAGGTTCTGAAAGTAGATAAAGAAATTCAATAACAATACAGAGTGACTATGAAAAATAGGTACAATGCAATAGCTAAAATACAGATTATAAATGAACAATGGGAAATGTTAAAGGACTCCATTCATCAAACGAGCAAAGAAATATTACCGGAGAGAAGCAAAAGACTAAGCAAAAATGAATGACTGAAGAAATATTAAAGCTGATGGAAGAAAACAGAGTAAAAATGATAAACGTTAATATAATGAGATGAATAAAGAAATAAGTGTGTGAAGGCAAAAGAAAGTTGGTTAAATGAACAGTGTGAGAACATTGAATTAAATTCTATTAAAGATACAAAAAATATGCACAAACAAATCAGTGAGCTCACAGGAAGTCAAATGAGAATAAATACAGGGTGTTTAAAATCAAAAACAGGAAAGGTATTATTTAAGGAAGATGCTAAAATAAAGAGGTGGAATGAGTCTATAAGAGACTTATATGATGGAGAAAGGGCAGAATTAACACAAGAAAGTAACTTAGAAGGTCCACCTATTCTAAAAGAAGAAGTCGATGACGCTGTTATGCATATGAAGAAAGGAAAAACAGCTGGACCAGATGGATTCACAATAGAAGAATTAAAAGTAATGGGAGAATTTGGAGTAGCTATAGTAACCGAAATGTTGAATGATATTTACTGCAGTGGATATATACCAAGCGATATGTTGAAAACTGTATTTATAGCTACACCAAAACGACCAAGAGCAATTGAATGCGAAGATGTTTGTACGATTAACCTCATAAATCATGTCACTAAGCTTCTACTAAAGAATTATAATGAGAAGAACAAGAAAGAAAATAAAAATGGAAATTGGCGAAGAAAAGTATGGGTTTGTGGAAGGAAAAGGTACAAGCAATGCAATAGCAATATATGCATTACGGACACTATTAGAAAAATCAACAGAGAGATAGATTATTCTAAGGCATTTGATAAAGTAAAACATGATGAAATGATTAAAATGTTGGAAGATATTAACATTGATGGGAAAGATCTCAGAATAATAAAACATATTTACTGGAACCAAATAGCAGCAATTAAAATGGGAAATAAAGAAGGAAATTATGAACACATAAAGCTGGGAGTAAGACAGGGATGTGTTTTGTCACCGGATCTCTTCTCCCTCTATAGCGAAGTAATAATTAGAGAGATCAAAGAAAAGCCAGGAATAATATTCGGAGGTTATAATATAAATAATACAGCTATGCAGATGACACAGTATTGGATGGCGTATAATGCAAAAGATCTACAACAACTGTTGGACATTGTAGTAGCAGAAAGTGCAAAGAAAGGACTCTCCTTGAATATCAAGAAAACAGTAACAATGGTGATATCAAAGAAACATGTAACACCCAAATGTGAAATAGAGATAGAAGGGAAAATTCTTCACCAAGTGGATAGTTTTAAATATCTAGGGACATTTATAACATCAGATGGAGGATGTACAACAGAGATTAAGAGCAGAATAGGGCAAGCAAAAGCTGCATTTCAGAAAATGAAGAATATCTTATGCAAGAAGCCAATATCATTGAATGTAAGAAAGAGATTGCTAAGGTGCTATATAGAATCGGTTTTGCTGTATAGCTATGAATCTTGTAATGTAAATGAACAAATTAGGAGGAGATTGGAAGCAACAGAGATGTGGTTCCTGAGACGAATGTTGCGAATTCCTTGTACTGCGAAAGTAACTAACAACGACTGCCTGAAAGAGGCTAATGAAACTAGAACATTATATAAAACAATAAGAAAGAGGCAAACAGCTTTGTTTGGTCATGTGATGAGAAGAGAGGCATTGGAGAACATTGTCACAACTGGAAAGATCGAGGGGAAGACAAGTAGAGGCAAACCAAGAGAAATTATGCTGGATGGATTGCGACGGTGGCATGGAAGAATATCAACGGTAGAGTTGATCCAGAAAACCAAAGACCGAGATCTGTGGGGAGTCATGAACGCCTACGCCAGTCGGCATGGCCTTGATGATGATGATGATGATGATGATGATGATGATGATGATGATGATGATGATGATGATGGTGATGATACAACAGGAAACATTAAATATGATATGTGTACATTGAAAAATGACAAGGTAATACAAGACAATTTTAACATATAATTAAAAAAAAACAGATTTGATATATTGTTTGTCACAATGCTGCTTACAGATAGAATCGGCTATGGTTATGTCCAGAGGTATGTCTGAATGAATACTCTCCAGTATACTTATGAACAGCTATTAGACACTGGATAGCACTGGTTTTCGCGCACACAACTTTATTGATTATGAAGAGACATGATGAAAACATGCATTATTCTCAGGAACCATATTAGAACAGGTAAATACACAATACTGCCTTCGATCGGCCTTGTGACATAACCTGTCGCGCCGGGCTTTTTCCCGAGTCCGAACTCATCTGAATGCCTGGCTAAGTTTCCCTCCTTAGCCCACAAACCGAGTAACTGGCTAGTTTCCTTAACGTAGCCCAAAACGCAACTCTCCTGGCTAAGTTCCCCCACTTAGCCCCAGACTGAATACCTCGACCCATCGCTTCCTTCTCTCTAAATTCAGTCTCTTCGGGACCTCATAAGAGACGCCATTTAACCCCTGCTCCCAGTCACCACTTCCCCTGCAAATACCATTATGGGTTTCTCTTTGTCTATTCCCTCTCTAGCACGTTCTTCTTTCTCCCTTGGTGATTCAGACTGACATCTACGTGCTTATAGCAATCCACTGTGTTTGGGGTTCAACCATTGTCTTGGGATTTCTACTCAATCTTTCTGACCCTACATACGCATTCCTCTTACTTCACCCCCTGTAACCTTAATTGTAATTTTCAAATTCTTAACCTCTACATCCGCCCCACCTTAGCGTAAAATCACGCACGTTGCACTGTCTGATCTAGACTTCCTGTTTCAAGATGTGGAAATGTTAAAGAATTCAGTCAGTTTGGCTGCAGAAACAACTATTCTAAAATTAAAGAAAATGGGTCGTAAGAAATGTATGACTGAAGACATTTTAATGGAATCAAGAAGACAGAACAACAATAATCCAGAAAAATATGAAGAAATTCACAGAAAAGTCATAACACTGTGCAAGGAGGCTAAAGAAGCATGGCTTTAGAAAAACTGCATAGAAATTGAAAAATAGCAGAACAGTAAAACAAAATACCAAATTAATGCACAAAAGAATTCAGGAGCTTACTAATAAAAGAAAACGCACATCAACAGGCTGCCTAAAAACAAAAAATGGAAAAATCATAATAGAAAAAGATCAGATTTTACATGTATTGTCAGATTATGTGATAAACCTTCATGATGATAACAGAGAAGAACAGTATGATATTCAAAATAATAATGACGGACCATCAATTTTGAAGATGGAGGTTCAGAATGCTCTTAACCATATGAAATCTGGCAAAACCCCCTGTTCAGACAGCATCACAACAGAAATGATTAATGCTTTAGAAGAATATGGAATAGATCATGTCACCAGACTGTCAAATACAATATATGATATTGGAGACATATCTCCTGGATTATGTAATTCTGTATTTATTACAATCCCAAAGAAATCGGGAGCCTTGGAATGTGATCAGCATAGAACAATTAGTATGAGTCACATCACAAAGATTTTGCTAAGAATTATCATGCAAATAGTTAAGAAGAACATACAACCTGAAATAGGAGAAGAACAATGTGGGTTTGTATAAGGCAAGGGTACAGTAAATCATGTGTATATGCCGAGAACAGTAATTGAACGTTCTATAGAAATAAACACAGATCTACATCTTTGCTTTACTGACTACACAAAGGCTTTTGATAGATAGAGTACGACACGTCAACATGATAGAGATGCTTGCAGATCTACAAATTGATGGGCAAGACCTTAGAGTTGTAAACAACATACGTATATTGGAAACAGCAAGCTGCCATCAGAACTGATAATGAAGTAGGTCAGTATCCGCCTATTAAGAGAGGTGTGAGACAGGGATGTGTAATGTCCCCAGATCTGTTTTACCTGTACAGCGAAAACATTTCATAAATAAAGAAGATATGAAAGGAATTATCATTGGGGAACGAAACATCAATAATATTAGATATGCAGTATTGATTGCTGACAATGAACAGGATCTGCAATATTTATTAGATGCGGTTGTTGCACACAGTGAACAACTAGGGTTAGAATTGAATTGTAAGAAGACAGATTATGGTCGTCACTGGGAAGAACGAAATACCAGAATGTAATATATACGTTAATGGGAATATTCTTAAACAGGTAAATCGGTATAATTATCACGGAAAAGTCATAACATCTGATGGGAGATGCCTTGAAGAGATTAGAACCAGAATTGCCATGACGAAGATGACCTTTTGCAAGATGAAAGACATACTGACCAATACAAAGATGTCAACTGCAACGAGAAAAAAAGAGTGTCGAGGTGCTACATAGAATCTATACTTTTGTATGGATGTGAAGCGTGGACAATGAACAGTCAAGCTGAAAAATATCTGAAGGCTGTGGAAATGTGGTTTCTGAGGAGAATGCAAAGAATACCATGGACAGACAGAAAAACCAACGACCAAGTCCTACAAAAAACAAATGGAAATCGTAAGTTGACTAGATAAATTAGACGTAGACAGTCAGATTTTTGGGGGCATGTTATGAGAAGAAATAAATCAGAGAACTTGGCGACAACTGGCAAGATCAAGGGAAAGAGAACAAGGGGAAGACAGAGAAGTAAATTCTTGGATGACTTGGCCAAGTGGTATGGTTGAGACAAGAACACTGAACTGATCCACGACTGTGGTGATCTAGTGAAATGGCGAATCATGACCGCCCACGCATGATGGATGGATGAATTGATTTCTTATTAGAGACGACCATAATCTTAGTTTTCTTACAGTTTAATTATAACCCTAACTGAGCTGAGCTGAGTGGGGCTGAATGGAGCTGAGATGAACCGAGTGGAGCTGAGTGGAGTTGAGATGAGCTGAGCTGAGTGGAGTGGAGCTGAGTGGCGCTCAATTGAGATGAGTGAAGCTGAGTGGAGTTGAGCTGAGTGGAGTTGAGTTGAGCTGAGTGGAGTTGAGTTGAGCTGAATTGAGCTGAGTTGAGTTGAGTCAAGAACCAACACAACAGCACTCCGGACATTCCCATACGTGCCCTGTCCTCATCTGCAACAGCCAGCAGAGAATCCCAATACTAACGGTACCCTAGTTGTTCACTGTGTACAATAACCGCATCTACTAAACGCTGCACATCCAGTTCTTTGTCTGCGATCAGTACTCACCTACATATCCTATATTGTTGATGTTATGGCCAAGACGTCATTGTGTGTGACTGATTCCACAAGTCAACGTGCATCCTTTTAGTGTCATCCTTAATATCTATTTTACAGGTTTGTATACATCTTTGCAGGTCGACATGGCGAATGGATAAGAGCGCTCGCTCTTAAACTTCTGGTGTGCTGTTGGCGAGATAGTGAGTACAACCCCTACACTGGTCACTTGAGCTAAAATGTTAATTTCTCATTCAGAAAGCAATGGTAAACTTTTTTTGTGTGCATATCCTATTTACAGGACATCGCTGTCAACACGAGCATTTTACTGCTGTTGTTGTTGTCTTGGCAAGTTTATATTCAGTAGTTTGTCATTGCTTTCTGAACGACCAGCTCCGTTACCAACATGTTAAAACCCAGCGCAACGCGTTCTGCTGCCAAATCGGTCGCAACTGTGTTTCGAACGCGGGTAAACAGACAACTGGCAAGATCGAGGGGAAGAGAACAAGGGGAGGGCAGAGAAGTAAATACCTGGATGGCCTGACCACGTTGTATGGTCGATACAAAAACACTGAGCTGATCCACGATTCTGGTGATCGAGTGAGATGGTAAAACATGACCACCCACGCTTACCAGGCTGGCACGTGATGATGATGAAACGGACTTACGAATCGCGTCCGCAAGCCCTTAGCCACAGAGACCAATGGTAAACTGCTGAACGTAAAATGTATGGATCACACAACACTCGAGGAAACATAGACAAGAGAACACCCGTGCCTGCTTCATACACCACCCGAGGAAACATCGACAAGAGAACACCTGTGCCTGCTTCATACAACACTCGAGGACATGAGCAATCATCAACTCCGTAATGCTTGGTTTACTAGCTACTGTCTCCGTAAAAGGGCAGTTTACCTTTTATGGAATCAATATAAGAAATTCACCTGGCCTTAATTGATCGTTCTATATCAGGAGTTGTCAAACTGCTCCGCTACCACCCGGGAAGTATGGCTGGCGGTCATTGTCCCTGATGAACCGATTAAATGCCAAACAAACAGTGGCTTGGAACCAAACAAAAATGAAAGGCGGAAAATGTGAAGATTAGGCGTGTCACAGTTATGACCTAAAACTAAAAGTTATTAATGTGGTAGCAACGTGTTGATATTTTAATTCACCCCAAACAAAAAAGCATCCCTTACAGAGCCTCATTTGCATAGGTCCAGCAATCACTTCCGGTTAAGTGTTCGGTGGACTGATCTATTGATGTTTTGTTCGTTTTTGGTCCCGTAGGGCCCTCATTGTCGTCGGATTTATTGCCCAAAAACTAACAAAACATCCATCGATCGGCCCAGCAGTCCACCGTCTTTGTCGTCGGTTTTTGGGCCCGTAGGGCACCCCACTGTCGCCGGATACGGGCCCTCACAGTCGCCGGAGTACTTCATTGATCAGTCCAACAATATAAAATGAAATAGTCAGTATGGTTGATTATTATACAACATATTTAAGGATCAAATCGCCCAGTCCTTTTCTCCACTACTATCCTCTACCCTGTCTCCCTCGGCCCGATTCCGAGTAACCGAACCATTAGTTACCTGGGCATTTCACATTACCACTCCTGGCACTCCTCTCGTACGCAATACAGCGCGCACCAGTAATGTAATCACTACTCCACCCCCCCCCCCCCGGACCAGTTAGCAACTACACTGTATATGCGGTCGGGTGTGCATGCGCATAGATACTAGTTCATGGGTGTATGTGTGTATGTGCACAGATATATATGTCTTTCTCCCCCTCTCTCTCTCCCTCTCTTAATAATCTTACACCAACCCTCTCTCTCTCTCTGCTCATCTCTCTATCTCTCTCCCTCTCTCGCTCTCTCAACAATCTTGCTTATCTGTGCCTACCTATGCCATGTGTATTGCTGGTGGTTTGATCCTATACAGCCCCAATAACACATGTACTGGGTGATTTTATCCTTATACGTTGTATAACAATCAACCTTACTGGCTCTATTTCATAGGGAACAGTATGAGTGAGGCCTCGTATTTGTAGACCTACCCACTCCACATACCTCATGTGGTATGTCGCAGGCATTTTTCTTACCTCTCTCATTTTATAGTAAAATTTTTTTTAACAATCTTGCTTCCCTGTGCCTACCCACACCACGTGTATTACCAGTGGTTGGATCTTATGCAGTCCCTATAATACAAGCACTGGGCGATTTTGATCTTTCAATACGTTGTATAACAGTCAACCTTACTGGCTCTATTTCATAGGGAACAGTATGAGTGAAGCCTCGTATTTGTAGACCGATCTACTCCGCATTCCTCAAGCGGTATGTCACAGGCATTTTCCCAACCTCTCTCTCTCTCTCTCTCTCTCTCTCTCTCTCTCTCTCTCTCTCTCTCTCTCTCTCTCTCTCTCTCTCTCTCAACATCTTGCTTCTCTGTGCCTACCTACATCACGTGTATTACCAGTGGTTGGATCTTATACAGCCCCAATAACTCAAGCACTGGGCGATTCTTAAATATGTTGTATAATAATCAACCATACTGACTATTTCATAGGGAAAAGTATGAGTGAAGCGACGTACTTGTAGACCGACGTACTCCGCATACCTCATGTGGTATCTCGCAGGCACTTTTCCTCTCTCTCTCTCTCTCTCTCTCTCTCTCTCTCTCTCTCTCTCTCTCTCTTCTCACATATACTTTGCACATGCCCACATATACCAGTATTTTGTCTGTTGAGCGGTGTCTATGTATGTATGTGCATTCACGCATATCAGTCTACCCAGACTTTAAGACTCGCCCCTATAATAACATATAGGAGCACATAATGGGGTTTTGGTTAGTACCACCATCAATCTTGCGCGCCTCATGCTTCTCTAGTACATCCACTGTGATTGCTCAGATACCCTTACCAGACCAATTACCGTCCTGCCTTCCTGCCCGGCCCCCATTCCTTCTATGTGCTCACTGAATCGTAACACCTAGCGCCGGGAATAAAAATACATCGGAGATTTTCTGAGTTGCTTACAGATCCGAACTGTGAGGTGAGTATGAACATTTTCTCTATTAAAAGTTTTTTTCAATTACATTTTCTTCAACTAAATTTTTTTCAATTAACATTTTTTTTCAATTCTATTTTCTCTTCATTGCTTTCATTTTTCCATGCTTTTGTTCTTCTCAGTCCTGTCGTCACCTTCTGATGTAATCACAGGTGATCTCCTTGACTGTATGTTGTGTTTGTGAATTTGTTTGTTTGCTGATGAAGGCTAATTGCCGCAACGTCCTGTTTTGTCTTAACTCTGTTATGTAAAGCTGCACTACTTTGTGTCATTTTATATTGTTTACACTTTCACAGCTTTACCGCAGTTCCACCTAATTTTATTGATCAGTCCAGCAGTGCACCGAACACTTAACCGGAAGTGATTGCTGGACCGACGCAAATGAGATCCTGTAAGGGATGTTTTTGTCAGGGCTGAATTAAAAATAAAGTACCACGTGTTGTATTATATGTATATCAAATTAAAAGTGGTTGCATAGGAAAAACTATTGTAATAATATTTTAACTATAGTTTGATATATAAGCTCATGGCAAAAATAAGGGGAAGGCAAAGTAAATACCTGGATGTCTTGGCTACGTGGCATAGTCGAGACAAGAACACTAGACCAGGGAAACCGGCATGTAATTACTTACTTAGATTTTTATTTGCTTACTTACTTATTTACATATTTTTTTATTGTTGCTTACTTTCTTATTTATTTATTTATTTATTTACTAGCTGACCCGGCCCGGCTTCGCCCAGTCCCTGGTGGGGATCTATGGATCTATCTATCTGTCTGTCTGTCTGTCTGTCTGTCTGTCTGTCTGTCTGTCTGTCTGCCTGCCTGCCTGCCTGCCTACCTACCTATCTACCTACCTAACTGCCTGCCTGCCTGCCTGTCTGTCTGTCTCCTACCCGTCCGTCTCTCCCTCCGTCTATCCCTCCCTCCCTCCCTCCCTCCCTGTCTGTCTGTCTGTCTGTCTGTCTGTCTGTCTGTCTGTCTGTCTGTCTGTCTGTCTGCCTGCCTGTCTGTCTAATAATTTAATGGTTGCAGTTGAAAAATTCGCTTAATGCTAGGATTAGGAGGAGGAGGAGGGAGGGGGAGGAGGAGGAGGGGTAGGAGGAGGGGAGGGAGGGAGGGGAGGAGGAGGGAGGGGAGGAGGAGGGAGGGGAGGAGGAGGACGAGGGGGAGGAATAGGAGGAGGAGGATTATTATAACGCATATGCCTGGTAGATAACTGTAGCGAAAAGGTCCACCTATTTGTGAAATATGCAACAATTTTAAATATATAGCAATGCTATTAAAAGTTATGTCCCCTCGCTATATATAAATTATAATGTAAATTAAAATACTAAATTTTATTAAGTAAATAACTGTTTGTACACTTACAAACTATGACAGTTGGCAGCACCGGAATAAGAAGAAGATGTGTAGAAAATTTCATCTCAATCGGATGGACCGTTCGCGAACGCATAAACAACATACATACATACATACCTCACATTTTATATATATGGATTTGCTTACTTACTTATCTACTTATTTAATTACTTACTTACTTATTTACTTATTTATTTGCTTATTTCTTACTTATCTAATTACTTGCTTACTTATTTACTTGCTTATTTGCTTACCTACTTAATTATTTATTTACTTATCTATTTATTTAATTGCTTACTTACTTACTTATTCACTCACTGATCTATTACTTATTTGCTTACTTATTTGCTTACTTATTTACTTACTTATTTACTTATCTACTTATTTAATTAGTTGCTTACTTGCTTAATTATTTAATTATTTACTTATTATTTGCTTACTTATTGACCTAGTTATTTGCTTTCTTACTTACTTACTTATTTACTTATCTACTTAGTTGATTATTTACTTACTTATTTACTTATTTATTTGCTTACTTATTTACTTACTTGCTTATTTACTTACTTACTTATTTACGTATTTACTTATTTATATATTTATTTTTTGCTTACTTACTTATGTACTTATTTACTTATCTACTTAGTTAATTACTTACTTATATATTTATTTACTTACTTACATACATATTTATTTGCTTACTTACTTAATCACTTATTTACTTATCTACTTATTTACTTACTTACTACTTGTTTACTTATTTATTTGCTTACTTATTTACTTATCCAATTAGTTAATTACTTACTTACTTATTTACTTATCTACTTAGTTAATTACTTGCTTACTAATCTACTTTGTTAATTACTTACTTACTTACTTACTTACTTACTTATCATCATCATCATCATCATCATCAGCATCATCATCATCATCATCACCACCACCATCATCATCTTCCACTTCTGCCGCCAAGCGTCGTGGGGAGGAATAATTTGCGCTCCAGCGCCCGATGGGTGGCACTGGATGGTGTCATTCTGTGTGATTGTACAATGTCTTTGATGTCGTCAACCCATTTTCTTCTTGGACGTCCTCGTGGTCTCGTCGCAGATGATCTTTGATGTAAGGCCAGTGATGGTAGTTGATGGTGTTGCATTCTAACGACATGGTCAAACCACTTGATCTATTTACTTATCTACTTAGTTAATTACTTACTTACTTATTTACTTATCTACTTAGTTAATTACTTGCTTACTCATTTACTTATCTGCTTAGTTAATTACTTACTTACTTATTTACGTATGTACTTAGTTAATTACTTACTTATTTACTTATCTACTTAGTTAATTGCTTACTTACTCATTTACGTATGTACTTAGTTAATTACTTACTTATTTACTTATCTACTTAGTTAATTGCTTACTTACTTATTTACGTATCTACTTAGTTAATTACTTACTTACTTATCTACTTAGTAAATTACTTACTTACTTATTTACGTATCTACTTAGTTAATTATTTGCTTACTAACGTTTTCTCAAAAAGAAAAAAAAAGAGAGAGAGAAAAAAAAAACCTGTATGTGGAAAGAATGAGATTGCGGGGGATTGGCAGGGGTTCTGGCAGAATCTCAAAACCGAGAAGGAAGACCAGGAGAACATTTAATCAGATAGTGGTGAGAACGATTAGTAATATGACTCTTCGCTGGCTGGTGAACGAGGGGACGGAGCACGTATGGGAATGTCCTGAGTGCAGTGATGTCGGTTCTTAACTCAACTCAACTCAACTTACTTACATTTTTATATTTATTTGCTTGCTTTTTTACTTATCTACCTGTTTACTTATCTACCTATTTAACTACTTATTTACTTATTTATTATTTGTTTGCTTATTCAGTTGCATACTTATTTAAATTACCGACTGACTGACTGACTGACTGATATTGTAAATACATCTAGAAGCTGTGATTATTGAAGCTGTCACATCCATTCACGCCACCGTCATCTGTCTGAGTAATGGAGGTAATACATCACCTTCTACAAACGTGTTGCCTTGTCGCTGCTGTGTATGTCTAGGGCGTGACAACATACAAGGTAGACTGTCAACACAACAACGTGGCTCGCTCACACGGTAGTCTGGCATATGCTGAGATTAATGCATTCATTGCAACTCATGGTGGCAGCTGACATATAGTTTATTTCTGAAGGTACATACCAAAACACACCTCCACAGCCAACTAAGTCGACGGACTCATTCTGACTTATGTCTATGGGGTTCTCATGCACTGTCCACTGTGCTTGGTGGCCCATTAAACACGATCTACAGTTCAGCTCATGGTATGCATTTGACATACTACAATGTCAATCTCTCTTTATCTCTGTAGCAACCTCGTGTGGTACCAAACGCTGGCATACAATAGATCCTGACACCAGCTGAGAGTCATGCACGCTGCATTCCCCAAAGGCTTGATCGACTGGTGCAAGATGAGCTTCAAGTCCAAGAAGTCGACAGCTTATCGATCGTGAAGGGCAAGGTGGCGGCATCTGCATTCAAAGTGGCCAACTGTAATATGGGGGAACCCGTCAAGGGTCTCTGCCAAATATGATTCCTCTTACGGACAAGAACACAGTACAATACACACGCGAGACAACCGGAAACTGTCTGCAAGCCTGTAACAGAGTCAGAGGTTCAGCCTTCCCATTGTACATATAATAACTATGTTTGACTTTAGTTAATTTTAGATTATACATACATGTGTATAGTTAGCGTGAACAGAAGTTAGGGCGAAGCCAAACCAGCGAATTTGGCTGGAGCTGGCCGCACCGTGCAGTTGGACCGATTGAGAATAAAGTCGTGGCCAGAATTTTTAGCTGGGACGAAACCAACTATAGTATGTCCCGAAAAGAATGCCTTCATTCACGATCAATTATTTTGAAAACTGTCTGTTGCATCGTCATGACATTTTCCCTGCCGTCTTATATTTACCCCCACCCAAGGAATATGTCTTTGATAGGTCCAAAAGCAACATAAATCATCGAAAGCGGCGACATTTCTTTGACGTTTTGCTGAATAACTAGTGGTTTCTCGGAACAAATTTATTTTTACAGTAATGAACGCCCCGTCAATTCAGATGACACACAAGGCGTATCCGGATTCGTATGGGAGTGGGTGCAATGAAAGTAGCTTAAAAGTCGACAGGGTCGGCTGCATTGCACCGTGTTTTTATCCCATATGGCTCAGTTTCTTTCCGCAGCACGGAAAGCGTCGCACAAAGCGTGAACCCCGTACCTCTAGCGACGACCCTCGGGAGTCTCCGAAAACATGCACTCGTGAAATGAAGGACGCGGCCCGGAATCGAACATACAACCTTCGGAGCCCGAGTCAGACGGCTTGACCACTTCACCACGGAGAATTCCGAGAGGGGTGCAATGTGTAATATTAGTAAAGACAGAGAATTTACAGAGGCATGGAGTAAATAATTTGTAAATTGACAGGAAAGTAGAAGGAATATATTTCTTACCTTATTTTTCATTTCCTTCTTGTTTCTTCAGCTGCTGGTTAATAATGTGTACACAAGTATTCATTTTAGCTTTCTATATTGAGTTCGTGAAAGCTTCCAAATAGCTGTGCGTTAATTTGCGTATAGAGTGACCAGAAATTGTTTCCTTCAATTTAGTCATCATGTTTCCATTTTTAAGGATCTGTTCAGCTGTCTGTGTAGTTTGTTCACACGTACACATGGGTGACAGACCCGCTTTGAGTCTTCGTGAAAGATTGTCTACTCTGCTGTTTACCGTTCAGAGACGGAACATGATTACCTGTTTTGCACTATGAAAATAGTTGTCAGTGTCTCTGTAGTGGGCTTTCTTCTTAACGATCTAGATGTTGGTCCTCGTTTCATTGAAGTTTATAGATTGATTCGTATGCACGTGTGTTGTCCCCTAATTTGACAACGTGTTTGCTCTCACGTTTCTTGTTATGCCACAATATGTCAGTTTCCACCGCAATATTACTCTTCTGTTGGTATTCAATGCGTTTAGTGTGTGTGTGTGTGTGTGTGTGTGTGTGTGTGTGTGTGTGTGGTGTGTGTGTGTGTGTGTGTGTTTCAATACAGCTGTTTGTCACCGCTGAGGGCTTGCGGAATTGAAAATTCATCACTGTGGAATACAAACTGTTGCCATTGACATTATGCTGATGCTGTAATGCTTAGGGCCTGCAATTCTTCTGAATATTTGTAGCAAAATATCCCAGTTGGTGTGCACGTGGATTAAGGTCTGCGATCTGCTCAGACCTTAATCTGTGTCGGACGATTCCAGTAGGTTGATGTCTGTTCTCGGTTGCATAAAATTCAATCCATCCTTTCTCCAATAATCCTCTTCCTCTTTCAACACATGGTCCTCATATTTTTCCAGTAACTTTTATCAATATCTATTAGCGCGGACTGGATTAATATCCTGACGTCAGACAATTTGAATATAGTATTGTCAGCTGCCACATGTCCTTTAATTTTAGCCCACACAGGTTCTATATGGTTAAAATGAGAATGGTACGGCGGAAGTCTCAAGCACCCATGACGATGCTCTTCTATCAACTTGTCGATTTGATATTTCTTGCTTATTGGCGTCTGTTTTACAAGGGACAACAATTTTAGCTAGAAATACGTTTCTGGAAATGGTATGTTTTCCATTCGGAGTCATATCTTTATTGCTCCCTTTGTGCTCGATGCTGTAGGTATTTTGTATCCTTGGGCAACAACATTGATATCATGCATTGCCCATAATTGGACACGACGGTCTATCTAGGGATGGAAGCACAGTATTCTCGAGCCAATCTCTAAATACATTACCATTCATCTTATTATGATAATCCCTATTGTCTGTATGTTTTGATACGAACACGAGCGCAGCATTCTGTTGTAAGCCATTATGCGTATTACCAGCATGGGCCATGACCAAAAGCTGCCCTATACTACTGGGCATATATCGCTTTATCTGTCCATCCACTGATTGCCATTCCTTATCACTTGTTGCCATTCTCCAATGGCCCTAGAGTAATTTTCCGCCGTAACCAGAGCCTCAGAGACCACCTTGTGCATAGTCGCCTCCCCACGGTTACTACATCTGTGGGCACATTCGAATGCCATCGTAAGAACTGTCTGACATGCCCATACGTTGTTCAGACACCAGAGATTGCATTTCCCCGAGGCACCTTCACCTTGAAAGATTCTTTCACTTGTACATCCCGGAATCTGATTTATGTCATCATCTGCAAACGATGTGACATGAAATACATTGGCCAAACGGGCAGACTTCTTGCTGACCGTTTTAGAGAACACCTCAGAGACACCAATCAGGGCGCTGACAAACCTGTCCCCAACTATTTCAATTCCTCCAACCATAATGGAGTTGACGATGTATGTGTCACCACATTAAAACCCTGCTATTCCAATAGCCCTGTCAGACTCAAAATTGAATGCCAGCTAATCAACAATCTGGGATGCATCCATCCGGCAGGTATCAATACGGTTGTGGACGCCACGGTATAACTGTGGCATCTTCCCCTATTGTTTACACTATCTATCACTATGCTGCCCCCCCCCCCCCATATCTATACCTAACTGTCCCCACACCCTTAGATTTTCTTAGCAGACTGTTCACATATTTTTGGCAACCCACATTTAATTTTACAGCCTAAGAGTGCCATCGCAGCTGGCCAAATCACCTTTTCTGCCCCACATGACATAGGGACAGTTCGTGTGTGTGTTTTTTTCCTTGTTTCTGTGTTTGCTGTATTTCGTTGATCTGTGGTGTCCTTGACAAAGATTCTGAGAATCGAAACGTCGGTAGTTCTGTGTGCCGTTTTGTACGCGTTTATGTGTAGTTTATTTTATTTTATTTTATTATTTATTCTATACTAGCTGACCCGGCCCGGCTTCGCCCAGGCCCTGGAGGGGATCTATCTATCTATCAGTCTGTCTGTCTGCTTGTTTGTCTGTCTGTCTGGCTGACCCGGCCCGGCTTCACCCAGTCCCTGGTGGGGAGCATCTCATTTAATTCATATAAGTAGTCATATAAGTTCTCCCGTTCCCGACTATCTGTCTGTCTATCTGTCTGTCTGTCTGTCTGACCCGGCCCGGCTTCACCCAGTCCCTGGTGGGGAGCATCTCATTTAATTCATATACGTAGTCATATAAGCTCTCCCGTTCCCGACTATCTGTTTGTCTGTCTATCTGTCTGTCTGTCTGTCCCGGCCCGGCTTCACCCAGTCCCTGGTGGGGAGCATCTCATTTAATTCATATACGTAGTCATATAAGCTCTCCCGTTCCCGACTGTCTGTCTGTCTATCTGTCTGTCTGTCTGACCCGGCCTGGCTTCACCCAGTCCCTGGTGGGGAGCATGTCATTTAATTCATATAAGTAGTCAAATAAGCTTCCGTTCCCGACTATCTGTCTGTCTATCTATCTGACCCGGCGTGGTTTCGCCCAGCTCCTGGCGCACAGTAACTTAAAAGAATGTCCTTCTACACACCATTCATTATTTTTAATGAAAACTGTTTTTAATCACCGACATGACAGTTGATAAGTTCTTTAAGCAGAAAAAGATGGGTTACAATGTTATGCATTATGCATTATTTTTATTAAAACTTTGAAAATGCCTTAAAGATTATATCATTATTTATTATAACTCATATGCCTGAAAATAACTATAGACAAAGAGTTTAACAATAGTGCAAATAAGTCCAGCAATATGACTATAAAGTATATAGAAATGTTATTAAAAGTTATGCCCCTTGAAATAACTTTTCTAGAGTGAAGTCCCCCTGCTATATAGAAATTATATAATGAAAATGAAAAAGTAAATGTTATTAAATAAGACGAAGATTTTACACTAAGAAACTATTATAGTCGGTTGCACAGGAATGAAAGGAAGACGTGTAGAAAATTTCATCTCAATCGGATGTACCGTTATCGAACGCATCCAATGCAAACATACAAAGCCACATACACTCTGGTTATTTCGGGATTTGAATTTTAAATATTGATTCACACGTCAGTGATCCGGGGCTTGTTTCCGGATCCGGTCAGGGATATGCACTACTGTAACAGAAGTAGAGTAGTAGGTGGGAAAAGGCTACGGCACGATTGAGCATCGGGGGAGAATGGGAAGAGAGATGCTGTCGCTTGTTTTCCCGGGAGAGAGTTGGAATCAACAAGCACATCTTCAAACTTATTATCTGTTGGGATTATTGACTGACTTTTATCTACACCCCTCCCTTCTGTCTTCCCTTCCATATATCTATTTCTTTCACTCTCTCTGTTATTCTCTCAACACATACTCAGACAACAGTTCCTTTCAACAATAAATAAAAGATTTATTAAGAAAAACTATGTCTGGTGTATGTATGGACTGTGTATATGGAGTTGGTATTATATGCTAGTGTGAATGCAAGATAGGACGGTTGATTTCGTATGTGCATTAGTTCTTCTCGTCTTTTCTGTCAGCCAAACCACAGGACTGCACACACAGAAATGGAGTGATCTCACCATGAATGATCTCCTCCTGTTTGAGTCGGGAATTAATCCAATTCTTGAAGAAAACAACTGTTCAATGTCTTATCACCAGAAAATAATCCGATTTGGTAAGTCACTGAAGTTCATATATTTCCCGGTTCGGACGGTATTATAATCCACCTCTGAATACACACCGCCACTATCCAACATTGTCTAGAGTTACTATGACTGTTCTACACCATGTCTATGGTTAACAAAGTTTAATGTTTCGGCACAGTGCAATTGCATGCAGTTTTAAGTATCCCTGCTTGCCACAGGTTAACGTCTTTTCCTTTTAAGGGTTTTAGTTGTATATTTGTTTGAGCATACAGTGTTCTGTATTTGCCATTAAGTTATCTTTTCTTCATATTAAAACATGTCTATGTTCTTGTTGTTTCTAAGTAGGTAGGTACTTTATTTGCTCAAGTGTAGTAACCTTCATCTCTTCTATGATTTCAATGGGAGATTTGAACCTGTGGAGAAGATAGGTAATCTGGTGATATGCGTCTGCTTACTATAATTTTCTTATGGGATAGTCCTTTTCTAGCCATACTGAAAAGCCTCCGAAAAAACATACGGACATACGATTTCTGAGTGCACTAAAGTTTACACGACTAGATAAACGAATGCAATTTCACACATTAATAACACACACCTATATCCCTATGCTACTATTACACTAATATATTAATACCTTATATATGCCTCTATAGAATTAATGTAAATCCCCGAATCGAAATTTATCCGCAGCCAAGCACTCTATCCCATTATAAGGGAGGATATTTCTATTCATTACAGGACACATAATTCTATCTTTCCGTCCAGTTTGGTATCACACACTAAACATAAACGCCATGTTCAGCTTTTTATATTGTGTGTCCCATCCTTCGTTGATTGTTTGATCTACAATCAAATTAGCCGTACCCGTAACATCAAAAGTTCAGTGAAATCACGTATACGTCCTGGTGCTCCGTTCTCCGCTGTTGCGCTGGTCCTCTGTCCATCGCTAGTTTGCACTTCAAAGCATTCTCCGTTCATTTTCCCGTCGGCCGATACTAGCGGGAGTCACTGCCCTCGGCGCGTACCTGTATCCTATTTTTATATTCGTAGGTCAATGATCGTGAACTTCATTCCTCCTCGCAGAATGAAGTACACAATTGTTAACCCTTCTCCTTCCTTGCATTTTAATATGTAAGTTATCAAGGAATCATTAAACTGCAGTTTTTTCCGTGACATAGGCCCCCTCTTAAGAGAGTTGACCGCGTCGACTCTTCATCCCTGTAGTTTTGATTCCTATGATCCTCCAACTTATTCCTCTTCCTCTGGAGTTGGATGTCTAGATAAGAAATCCGCTCCTACATTCTCCTTACCAGAAATGTATTCCACTGTGAAGTCCTGTTGCAACAACAATGTCCATCACATCCACCGTGCGTTGAGCTTCTGCGAAGTAGCTATTAACATCATGTGTTAATGATATGATTGGATCCTCACATGGATCAACACCTCATCCAGTAGGCGACCTCATATGCACCCTACTCATGACTGAAACTAGTGTTGGCTCATCGCTCCGGTACGTTCAGTCGGCCTCCTTTCCACTGGCGTAAGCGATGGCTCACAATACAGACGGATTGTCCCATCCTCATTGTAACACTGCTTCCATGTCCTCTTGGTTTCTCCCGGCTTTGCCTCTGGGGATGTTCCACCTCGTCCTCGTTGGACCGAGTCGTCTTTCCCAAATCTCCTGGACTTTTGCTTCCAGGACCATCTTGGGCGATATTGTATCTGGTCAGCCAATCTTCGGTTGGGGTCCTGGGTATTTCTCGCCTTTCCCGACGTTACCCACCCCTTTTGAACTTGGTTACCGGTGAAACTTTCACTCTTGTCCTTTCCCTGACTTGTGATTTCCCTCCTCCTGTCGTTGGGTAAATCTGACCTATCACGTACTTTCCCATAGGCTCTCCTATGTTGTACTGGCGATCTCTGGTCTTCGTCTGGACTGGTAACTTTTGTCCCAATGGCTGCCATCACCATAAAGTGCGAAGCTTTGCTCCCGGATCTCTCCTCATATTTCCTAATGAGATGTCTAGGGAGATTTTTCTGCTCTTCCCCGATCCTTATTTTGTAGATGTTCTTGGGCACAACCTTTTCCACAGGATAAGGTCCTTTCCATCCTACTTGGAGTAGATTGGTCTCTGCTGGACCCCACACTTCCACTTTGTCTTCCACTTTAAAAGCTATTTTACTCTTAGTCCGCTTGTTGGGTGGTGCGTTCTGGCACTCCGAACAAGACTTCAACCACCGGCGTACATCTCCGGTCATTCCTGGCCAGCAATAATGGCCGGAAATTTGCTGCAAGGTCTCTCGGACACCCATATGTCGATTCTCGCCAATGATGTGTCCACTCTGAAGAATGTGAGGACGGTGGGTCTCTGGAACCACCCACTGCTCGTGCAGGTTATCTCCCCTCCCAGCTCTCCGATAGTGTAGTCGATTCTTCAGAAAGTACTGTCCCCGTTCTGGTGGCTCAGCACTTCTTTGCAGCTTCCTGTAGCAAGGACGCAACGTAGTATCCTTCCTCTGGGTAGTATGCAATTCTCCTATCCCTGAGTTGTCGCATAGTGTCTCTGCCTCTTTTTCCTTCCCGTGAGATCCACTGACTACTGTTCCTTTGTGGGCTGGCTGGTTGGGCATTCCCAAAAAGACATATTTCGTGCCAATGATCATGGGAAATAAGGAGTCAGATAATACAGCAGCTGGAATAATGCCCGTGACGTACCTGGATTTAATCTCCACCTTGGCGATTGGCAGCGTCATGGTAACAGCACTCCTCATTGCCGGCTGTATCTCTATGGTCTCCTCTGTAAGTTGGTCTGGGCTTACCAAGCTGGCGTCCACCACCGCTTCCCCATCCAAACCTGTATCGTAGAGACAAGCAACCTGCTGGCCATTGACTTCAATCAGTTCGACCACAGGTGGCCTCTCTTGGTCCTGAGTGTCTTTCATCTCTTTGACCGTTTCCTTGCCTTCCTCTTTTGATTCCTCGAGGTTGGTTATGCAATTGGCGTCTTCTGCCTTGCATTTGCAGTCCACAGTATTATGTGTTTTCGACCGGCAGTGTGTGCACCATGTTCCCTTCCTAGGTTTCCGGGTGTCCTTTTTGTTCCTTTCTCTTTCGCCGACCTCAGCCTTGTCTGTGATCACCGTCGTAGGAATCACTTTGCATGCTGCGAAGTAAGAACTTTTAGGTTTCGATCTGCAGTCCTTCGTGTTATGAGATGGCACTTTGCAGAATGAACACCACTTCTCCGACCACTGTCGTTTCGCTGAAGAATTCGAGGTGCTCTGGTTTCTTTCCTTCACCTTCTCTGAACTCTCCTCTGTGTGCTTTATATAAGGTTCCACTTTTTCTCCTTCCCAGTTCTTAGGTTTCTTTTTCTCTTGTTTCTCCTGACCTTTGGTTTGAATACTGAGTTCCGCAGCCTCCCCATGTACCTCTACGAATCGTTCCGCCAGCTTGTTCACAACATCAATCCGTTCCGCCCCTTGTTCTCCCAAGAAGGTTCTGAGAGGTTTCGACATTTGCTTTCGCATCTGGTCGACCACCATCATCTCTTCGAGACTCTCATAATCCCTCTTGAATTCTGCCAAGTCCATCCATTTCTGGAGATAGGACTTCAGCCTCAGACTGTAGGCGGCGAATAGTTCTCCCGGCTCTCTTCTAGACGATCTAAACTTCTTCCTATACGTTTGTGCTGTGACTTCATAATGTTTCATCAAAGCGGCTTTTAATTCCTCGTACTGATTTTCTTGTCCTGGTGGTAGGCGTGTGTAGACCTCGTACCCTGAACCACGTAAAGCCTGGGATAATTTAAGAGCCCATCTGGTTCTATCCAGTCCCATAGCGACTGCCATAGCCTCGAACCGATCCAAAAACTGGTATATCTTCTCTTTACTTTCATCAAAGACCGCCAAGGGAAACTTCATGGCATGGTAACCCTGCCCAATCATGTGGGTTGCCCCAGGTGAAGATGAACTTCCTTCTGCTGCATCTATTTCTCCCTTAGTTTGTGTCTTGAGTTCCAACTCTTTCAAGCGGTATTCATGTTCCATTTCTTGTCTCCTGGCAGTCTGTTCCATTTCCAGTTTCTTGGTCTCCTGGTCCAATTCCAGTCGCTTGGTCTCCTGTTCCAGTTTCTTGGCCTCTTGTTCCATTTCCATTCGTTTGGTCTCCACCTCTATTCTTCTCACTTCCAACTCGGCCTTCCGATCTTCTCGTTCCGCTTGACGAATCTCTCGCTCTCTTTCCTGGATGTAATCAGTTAGTTCCGAGCCAGCTAAACCAATTTCCTCCCCGTTGGCCCTTAGTTCTGCTGTAGTTACTTTAGGAGTTGCCATAGTTAAGAATGTAAGTCCGCCAATAGAGTACAGACACCTCAAGCAATAAAGAAGTCCTTCCTATAAACAGATAATCTACCTAGAATCTATATCACTTATCTATGTCTATCTAATATTATAAATCTACAACACCACACAGTACATCACAACCACTCTCTCATCCACAAGAGGAGATATAGGATAAAGACTTATGTAGACGTGTGACCGTGTGACTCGGTATGTAATGTGTCTTACCACCTATCCACATTCACCCTGTCTGGAACTTTCTCACTGTAAAGTCACCAGCGTTAATGAAATGTTTCCACCATAAATGTAATGGCACCATATATCCAATGGACGTCCTTCCATTAAAAGTCATCAATGTATACTTATATTTATTCCAATCAGTATGTCCCAACATGCAGGTACTCCGCTATGCCTGTGCCAATATGCAGGTACCCCTCTATGTATATGCCCTGTTATGCCCAGGTCATATGGGTATTATTTTCTACCTCGCTCGCTCCACCAATTATGTCGCTTGTTTTCCCGGGAGAGAGTTGGAATCAACAAGCACATCTTCAAACTTATTATCTGTTGGGATTATTGACTGACTTTTATCTACACCCCTCCCTTCTGTCTTCCCTTCCATATATCTATTTCTTTCACTCTCTCTGTTATTCTCTCAACACATACTCAGACAACAGTTCCTTTCAACAATAAATAAAGATTTATTAAGAAAAACTATGTCTGGTGTATGTATGGACTGTGTATATGGAGTTGGTATTGTATGCTAGTGTGAATGCAAGATAGGACGGTTGATTTCGTATGTGCATTAGTTCTTCTCGTCTTTTCTGTCAGCCAAACCACAGGACTGCACACACAGAAATGGAGTGATCTCACCATGAATGATCTCCTCCTGTTTGAGTCGGGAATTAATCCAATTCTTGAAGAAAACAACTGTTCAATGTCTTATCACCAGAAAATAATCCGATTTGGTAAGTCACTGAAGTTCATATATTTCCCGGTTCGGACGGTATTATAATCCACCTCTGAATACACACCGCCACTATCCAACATTGTCTAGAGTTACTATGACTGTTCTACACCATGTCTATGGTTAACAAAGTTTAATGTTTCGGCACAGTGCAATTGCATGCAGTTTTAAGTATCCCTGCTTGCCACAGGTTAACGTCTTTTCCTTTTAAGGGTTTTAGTTGTATATTTGTTTGAGCATACAGTGTTCTGTATTTGCCATTAAGTTATCTTTTCTTCATATTAAAACATGTCTATGTTCTTGTTGTTTCTAAGTAGGTAGGTACTTTATTTGCTCAAGTGTAGTAACCTTCATCTCTTCTATGATTTCAATGGGAGATTTGAACCTGTGGAGAAGATAGGTAATCTGGTGATATGCGTCTGCTTAATATAATTTTCTTATGGGATAGTCCTTTTCTAGCCATACTGAAAAGCCTCCGAAAAACATACGGACATACGATTTCTGAGTGCACTAAAGTTTACACGACTAGATAAACGAATGCAATTTCACACATTAATAACACACACCTATATCCCTATGCTACTATTACACTAATATATTAATACCTTATATATGCCTCTATAGAATTAATGTAAATCCCCGAATCGAAATTTATCCGCAGCCAAGCACTCTATCCCATTATAAGGGAGGATATTTCTATTCATTACAGGACACATAATTCTATCTTTCCGTCCAGTTTGGTATCACACACTAAACATAAACTCCATGTTCAGCTTTTTATATTGTGTGTCCCATCCTTCGTTGATTGTTTGATCTACAATCAAATTAGCCGTACCCGTAACATCAAAAGTTCCGTGAAATCACGTATACGTCCTGGCGCTCCGTTCTCCGCTGTTGCGCTGGTCCTCTGTCCATCGCTAGTTTGCACTTCAAAGCATTCTCCGTTCATTTTCCCGTTGGCCGATACTAGCGGGAGTCACTGCCCTCGGCGCGTACCTGTATCCTATTTTTATATTCGTAGGTCAATGATCGTGAACTTCATTCCTCCTCGCAGAATGAAGTACACAATTGTTAACCCTTCTCCTTCCTTGCATTTTAATATGTAAGTTATCAAGGAATCATTAAACTGCAGTTTTTTCCGTGACAGATGCTCAAGTCGTGACGTAGTTGGTTGTCAGGGGGCAGTCAAGATCAGGGCCTGGAACTGGAAGGACGCCATGTTTATAGAGCTTGTCATCAAATGTAAATAAACCTTATTTATATGAAACCAACAGTCTTTCTTAGTCCTTCACACTGTTACAGGACTAATTTTGGTGCCCACGACACAGGATTCGGACCTGGTACAACGCGGAGTCTCAAAATGCTGTCTACTGAGTAAGATCGCGGAGTCTAAAAACGATGTCTACTATATAATACATCGAAGTAGCTCAAGATCCTTGCTCCGTTTGTGTCGATCGCCAGAAACAGAATTTCGGCACGGTTCTAAACAAGTATTGAACATAACAAAGCGCAGTTGGAAAAATGGCCAATAAATTATCTGTGAAAAGTACAGCAACCAAAAGCCCGGCCAGGGGTGGTTGTCTGTAAGTCTTTTTCAAGACTTGATATCAAAATTTAATTGGCGTCAGAAAAAGGCTGAAGACCAACTTGCTATAACAGGTTGCAGCGCCTGCGATTGTCATCGAACCGGCGAGCATCAACTGTAACCACCATCCTGACGGTTCCTTTTGTCCGTACATCTACCGAACGTGTCAGGAGTGTGCTGAAGCTCAAGTCAGTTAATCGATATCTCGAGCGAGCAGGAGTGTGCTGAAGGTCAGCCCAGTTTGATCGTGTCTTGAGCGAGCAAAAGTTTGGCTGAAGGGCAATCCAGTTTGATCGTTGTTTCAGGTGAGCAAGAACTTTCAAAGTTTAAACCCCAAAGAAGGTTTG